>JACDJE010000306.1:4003124-4070961 GCA_016647715.1 Pavo muticus
TGTGCAGGGTCGCCAACCAGCAGACCAGGCTGCCCAGAGCCACATCCAGCCTGGCCTTGAATGCCTCCAGGGATGGGGCATCCACAGCCTCCTTGGGCAACCTGTTCCAGTGCGTCACCACCCTCTGGGGGAAAAACTTCCTCCTAAGATCCAACCTAAACCTCCCCTGTCTCTTTTTAAGACCATTCCCCCTTGTCCTAAGGTTGCTAGAAGTAGCAACTTGTGAATGTATTGCATTTTATATATTCACATTAGTCTGTGTATCACTGTGAAGTACTCACTATTAATTCCATTCAATACGTGTAAATAATACATACGTGTATAAGTGTTTGCATGTAGGTGATGGTGCAAAGATGCATGCATTCAGATTTGCATGTGTATGATGATGCACACAGATGAAACATTTGTCACAAGAATTTCCGTTTTCCCATGAATTCCTGACTGGGATGTAGAAACTGTCTCTCCTTTTCTTCTTCCTTGTGCGCTCTCCTTCATGGTCACACCAATGGCAGTGTTCCACCTGATTCGTCATTATCCACCTCCTTTATCTGGCCTCACTGGAGACTCAATTTGGGAACAACTTGTCTGCTAATTATCACTCTATTTCTTGACCGCCTTCCTGTCATCAGTACCTAACACTGTGCAAACCTGCTTCCCAAACTGATTCTCCAAACCACTCAGAAAGCTCCAGTGCACCAATGCTGGTTTCTCTTTCAAACCTATCTTTCACGACACATTCCCATTCTCTTGCCATTGAGAGGAGGTCATGGGATCTTCTTCCAGACTCCATCCACGACAACTTTGTTTCCACCTTTATCCCACTTCTTAGTGGGATTCTCTTTGATGAACCTCAGCCTTCCTATTCCTCATTTGCAATCATACTTGCTCTTTTAGCTCCTTCCTTTTTTCTGCTACAACAGATAATATATGCATTCCCACACAGTTGCACCTAGTTTTCCTTCCTGAACACCTTTTCTTGTCATAAATCCTGGCCTTTTTCCCAACTCTGACCCACCACAGTACATACATCATACCCTGCCTACTTAGTTTTCCATTTTTCATTGCTCTCTGGCATTTTTGCTCACAGTGTACAGATGTCCTCAGTCTATGCTTTCTTTTAAAGAACCCATATCTCACTGCAACCTGTCTCTCCAAATCTTTTCCCATTTGTTTCTCTCTCTTCATCTGCAAAAAAAAAAAAAAAAAGGTAGAACATGCAGTTTTCAGCTAACACACAGACTTCTCTTCTTTTAACTCTGTCTTGGATCAGCTCCAACCTGACTTTTCATAAATCCCCTCCCCTGAAACTATTCATAATGGGACACTATGTGCCTCTTCCTGGACAGAGATCCGGGCTTTCACTATGTCTTTATTTTCTCTGAGTTTTCCACTGCTTTTGACACTGTTATCCTCTCTTTTATACACCAGAGATTTTTCAGTTATCTTCCTGTGTTTTGGAATTCTTCATGAGTTTTGTCAAGTAAAAGGGGACTCCTGTCTGGCACACTGAGGTGGGAGCGACCTGGCTGATCATGGATGTCTACATCTGAGATGGCATCGCCAAAAGCATCTCTTCTAGTCTCTAGAGACAAATCACCATTCCAGACTCACCTCATCCTGAAATTAAGTACTCTTTCTCTCCGTCGACTCTGATTTAGTTCTCTGATGTTGCACTCTGAGTGGTTCACACGAATGTGAATTACTGATAGCCAACTTCGCAGCATAGAATCATAGACTCACAGAATGGCTTGGATTGGAGGGACCTCAAGGATCATGAAGCTCCAATCCCCCCACTGCAGGCAGGGCCACCAACCTCCACATTTCATACCAGCCCAGGCTGCCCGGGGCCCCATCCAACCTGGCCTTGAACACCTCCAGGGATGCATAGTTTCTAATACACCATTTGCACACAGAGAAGTACAAACCCTGTACCAAACATGTAAGAAAATGAGCAGTCTGACTCATGAGATTGCACACTGAAATTTAAAGGAAGAGTGCGTGAAAACAGCGATTTGAGTTTGAGTACACTTATGTATACCACAGAGACTGTCACATGGAGTGCACCGTATTTAAAAGCAGTGTAAAATAATTCAGAGGAACAGGATTGACTGCATAGCATCTATTTGTTGAGAAGATCATTGCTGTATGAACTGGTACAAAGCTTCTGAATTTTTTTCTTACATTTGCTTCCTTTAGGCCTTCCTGTGATCAAACCACTTCTTCCTTCTCCTCATGCAAAACACAGCTATGTACCAGTCACAATGCTCCTTAAATACCAATCATTTTTTCTTAATTTTCAATATTAATAGGACAAGAATCTAAAGATTACATAGTTGATGGGTCTGGAAGGAAGATGCCACCTCTGGAGGGAAAACTGAAACAGCAGAATTGAACAGCGGAGTCCGGCTAATGAAGTTCACCAAAGTTTATACAAAGAGAACGTCTTTATGGCCACATTCAGACCCTCTTGGAAACTGGGTGGGAACTGAGTTTCCTCAAAAGGAGACCGTTGGCTGGGTGAGTGTTCAGTGCACTGCCACTGCTGCCTGCTTTCTGGACAAGGCAAGGTAGGGTGTGTAAGGAAGGACACTTCAAACACACACATCGCAGTGCAGAAAGATGGCTTTTGGGTTCACTTGCAAGAAAAGTCATGGAGAAAAAAAAACACAACAGTTAAAATCAAGGATTGAGGGTAATCTTACAATATGTTTTCTCCACCTGACCATTTTTCATTTTTCCATAGAAGCCATCAGTAAAACATGAACATTCATTCATCTTTTTAGATGCAACTACACACAATCCTTAACCAACTATCTTACATGATGAAAGATCTTCAATAACATCATTGGTATGAGAGCTAAAGCATCAGTTTGACTCTGTCTGATGATGACTTCGTCAGGATTGGTCTCAACGCATACTTTGATTACTGCAGTTATTTGCAAGTCTGAGATAAGACAAGATTGTTTGTGCGGGTTTTGTGTATAATTTAATCTCTGTCCACTCAAGGACTGTGCTGCCATCAACACTCCTATCAGGTTGAACTCGTGGCTTGAAGATAAAAGAAGACAGAAATAAAAAGCACTCGACATCCCCCACAATTCAATAAATACTGATCTAAGGGTTTCTGCTGTTATCACTGTTTTCGTTGGCCAGTGACACAGACACAAAAGAGTTCTACTTGCCAAAAAGAAAGTCCTTTAACGTTACAAAAACAAATTTTGCAGCGCTTCAAGAAGTAAAATAGCTTCTGCCAAGTTTTTCCAATAGTGGGGATCTATATGTATTTTCCAAAGTAATTTTTTCTATTTTTCATGGTAACACCTTTGACATCAGTCGTTTTCTTTTTAAGAAGAACAGAAATGGCCGTTTTGGACAGCGGTGTCAAACTTCAGTATTGGCAGTTATCTATTAATAACAAAGTGCACTATTAGGAAACTCAAGAGCTCTGAACACTAGGTGTCAGTGTAAGAAATGGAAAAATATCAAAAACCTGTTGTTTCCAATCAGGTGGATTAGCTAAGAAACCAGAACCAGCTGTGACCACATTTCCTTGTCACTGCATAACACTGTTAACAAGCCAATCTCCCTAAAAAAAGTTATTCTGAAACTATCAGGTTTGCTTGAAATTAGATAAGGTGATCTAAAAACTACAATGAATTTGCTCTGTTAAACACTCTGAGATGACCTTTATGTTTTATGAGACACTTAGAGACCATGCAGAATTTAATGGTACCCTTTTTTCTTTCCCACAGATATCCATAAATCAGTTTGTGCCATTCACAACTTCAAGTTCTGTTGGATAGAGTCAATGAAGAACAAAGAATACAGGCAGAGTTTAAAGTCATAAAGGTGATAAGAGTCATAAAAGTCACGTATGGCATCCAGATTTTACATGGATGGCAGAATGGTAGCACTACATTGGGAGAGGAAGACTCACACTGTAGATGCACTCGCCTACCTCCTAGAATCATAGAATCAGAATGGCCTGGGTTGAAAAGGCCCACAATGACCATCCAGTTCCAACCCCTTGCTATGTGCAGGGTCGCCAACCAGCAGACCAGGCTGCCCAGAGCCACATCCAGCCTGGCCTTGAATGCCTCCAGGGATGGGGCATCCACAGCCTCCTTGGGCAACCTGTTCCAGTGCATCACCACCCTCTCCTCTAACACAGAAGTTAATTTCTAATGATTATCTCAGGTGAAGATAAACCATTTTTGCCTCTGTTCTGATGAATCCACTCAGCATCTCCAAGGAAAAGCAGAAGGAATGTCAACATCACATTATTTGGATAAATATGTGAAACAAAGATGGTAAGAATAGTAACAAAACCCCACTGTTTATTTGACTCTGGAGCTGATTTCAAAGGTACACAGATGCTTTTCAAAGTTGATGCCCATCTTCCTCATCAAACACACATGTACTCACACCACTAACAACTTCCACTTTGCACTTAGTTTTCACCACGTCTAACAAATCGCACTACAAGATGAGGTGGGTCTTTGTATGGATTTTACACGTGCTCATTTAATATCCATTTTTATCACGCAAACAAGAAAAAGGAAGAAAGAACCCTGAATATTAATTTTCCATTTGACCTCTGAAATTTGGGATGGACAGAAGAATTGATCCTTTGTTCCAATCTCAAAACAGTCAAATGGTTTGAGGTATTTTTTAGGCACCACAGCCAGAGACATCAGAATAAGGAATTGATCCACCACAGACACAGAGCATCTCACATGGAATATCTCAGCTCATCCAAGATTATGACAGTGATCAATCTATCCTATATTCATAACACTATATATAAAAATTAAGTGAAGGATAAATTTTGGAAACAGCCTGGGATCAGCTTACCAGATTATTCCTAAAAGCTCTAGCAGCCAAGGTAATTGAGTGCCAGTACATTTAGGAATGCAATTGATACTGAAGACCTATGAGTGATACTTCTAGAGATTTAATTCTTCTTGCCCAACAGCCTAAATAGAAATCTGCGTTAGGGGCAGAAATGCAGACCTGCACCTATGTGGCTGTGCTTTAATAACAATCCAAAATGTCATAGAGAACAAGACCTGCATCTATGTGGCTGTTCTTTAATAACAATCCAAAATGTGATAGAGAACATTGGGAAACACCAGGATTGGGACTGCCTGCACTACCTTCATTCTTTTTATTTTAGATGTGCTTCAAGGCAGTCTTTAACCATTGATCACATTGCTTTTTCCATTCAATCCATTCAAAAGTTTGGTGTTTTTCTTACTACTGAACACGGGGCTACAATTATGTGGACATCATCATTCATTTCCCTCTGTGCTTTGTGTTTCCTTTTTTCTGTAAGGTTCATGGTACTGTTATCTTAGCCTTTCACAAATGATAACTAATATTCTCAGCTCCCAAGTGAAAAACAGAGGAATTTTCCATATCTTAATAATAATACCAATGCTCAAAAGAAACCATCTTTTTCCTCCCTGAAATCCACTTTTTCATTCATCATGCATATGTCATCCTCTGAAACAAATTAGGCAAGATGACTGTACAACACAGGACCAGAACAGGTGCATCGTGTGCTTTAGACAGGTAGCTTTGTAGAAAAAATACTTTATAGTCATAAAAAGAGCTATTTAAAGATGCTTGAGGCTACCTTAAAAAAACACCTTGTAGAATATGAACTTAAAGCTAAAACACAAATATTACTTATTTAAATCAATTATCAGCTTATTTTTCATGGAAGTGAATGTAGGGAAAAAATGTAAATAATTCTGAGAACAATTTAATGATCTGAGTCCTAGGCTTTGCTCTACAGACCACTGAGATCTGCCCTAATGCTATGAGCTCCGTCCCACAGCACGTGTTGACTCTGCAGAAAGACCCGTGGGAAAGAAAACACTTGACCAAGGAAGTGCTTTCGTATCCTAAGAGAATGCATAGAGAGTGCATAAACTCAGACTGGGAGTCCTACACGACTTCTTGCTGTACATTTGTTCTTCAGGCACAAAGAAGACCTCTGCTCAAAAGCGTGCTTACCATGGGTTACCATGTGTCTGGCGCTGAGCAGTTCTTGCTGCACTGATAAACTGCATCATCTTGGGTTGGTTGGTTTCAAATAGCCTGCTGAACTTGTAGCGACTGTCCTGGTGGCTTAGCTCCAAGCTTGCCCTCTACCAATTGGGTAAAAAAAGGGTAAAGGTAGGGTAAAGTAGATTCTGTGCTTTAGAAGAAATATGTCTGAATAATGTGAACAAGTAACAGTTACCGTTGGAGCAGAAAACTCAGGACACATTTTTTCATATACATTATTGTGGAAGAAAAGACAAATACTTATGGAAAGTCATGATGAACAGGAGTTCATCATTTCCAATTTGAATTTTCTGTAGACTATCTCCTAAATACTAATATATTAAAAATGAAATACTGTCAAGTAATCTAAAGCAAGTGCTTACCAATCAAAAAGCATTGGAAAAGGAAAACATTCTTTTTTTTTTAAACAAGAAATTGACACAACAGTGCCTTGTGCCTGATGTGGGCCCTTCTAAGCCAAAGGTTTCCTTCCCCAGTGACAGACATGTTGCTGCAGAGCCTGTCTGGTGCAAGAGTTCCAGCACATGACCTCTAGGATGGCAGTGGATAGACTGAGCCTATTGAGCTTTCTCACATCATGGAACAAATGCAGAAGCTATTCTATTAGAGCTGTGTGAAAATCTCTGAAGAGATTTAAATGCAAATCTTCTGCTTTGAAAACAATGACTGCAAGTTCTTCTGCAAGTTATGGCTGCAAGTTGTACCAGAGGAGGTTTAGATTAGATATAAGGAAGAACTTTTTCTCTCAGAGGGTGGTCAGGCACTGCAATGGCTGCCCAGGGAGGTGGTGGAGTCGCCGTCCCTGGCAGTGTTCAAGAGGCGTCTGAATGAGGAGCTACGAGATCTGGTTCAGTGCTTGTGGTAGCAATGGGGATGGGAGGGCGGTTGGACTGGATGATCTTGCAGGTCATTTCCAACCTTGTGATTCTATGACCATGGTCAATAATGTCAAAGATGCAACTTACAACATAAGGGGGGAAAAACCAGCACTACTTCTAGAAAGGCAGAGCATGATGTAAAAGATGACCACGTTTATGCATGTGTTACAACCAGCAGCTACTTACTAGAGGCAAAGACCCTTCTCTTTTCCATCGCACATGAGAAGTGCTACCAGAGGATCCAATTGTATTATACACTTGTTTTCCAGTTCGATTCCTTCCAGGGCAGGTGTGCCACGTGTCTGCTGCAAACGTACGTATGTCGTTTAATTGACTCTACAGTAGGAGCAGACTGAACGGCGGAAGGATTTTTCCCAGATGGTTTTGGTGAACTCCTTTATCCCATTCATGTAAACACGGCGCGTGTTCCGGTTTGCTGAGCTGTATATACGCCCTACACTCAGTACAAAGTCTGCATGTTTAGTTAGCCAGAAGATTGTTTCCATCCTGTGATTCATTAGGTCCCTGTGGTGCCCTCAACTTCCTTTATTTTGTACAATCACAAATTATATTAGTTTGTCTTATTTTGATAACCCCTCTAATTAATGTCCTGCACAGGAAACTTTATTACTGTTTTAAAACAGACTCATAAAACAAGGGCTTTTCCCCCTACTGGGGTGGCATAAGTGACAGTTGCATATAACTTTGTGATCAAGAGTGAGCAGTGCTTCACACTGCTTATTTATATGAGTGGGCAATTTCTGTTAATGAACACAAGAACTGCTGGTTGCAATTCTTTCTTTTGTAAAAGGAATGTCAGAAATCCTACAACCGTGCGTATAAGGTTACAAGTGGAACAGTTCAAAAATGCAGTAAACAAACCTGAAACTGTACGACGTGAGAACAGCGTAGAGGCTGCATGCGTTAAAACCCAGTTTGTGAATGAATGACGAGTGGGACGGATTTGGTTTTTAGTAAAGGTTGTAGGAGTAGGATGGAAAGAACCAAAACCCATCTGTCTGTGCTTCTCCTTCAGTATGCCATCCTTCCTAGCTCTCTCCCCCACTGCTGGTGCCTTTTTCTCTGGACATGCAAGTGAAAGTGAGCTGTCCCTCCTCCTCCTCCTCCTCCTTTCTTTTCCAACTGCAATAAAATAATTAAGAGCTGCAGGAATGAAGCTGGGAAGCAAAACCAGCTCATCACACTTGTGCAGAAGATGTTTGGCCCTTTGAAAGCAGAACATTCACAGCACTCACGCTGAAGTACTTTGCGTTTCATACCAATAAACCTGTCCTTACAGCTGTCTCTGAATTTTCATCATTCCTTTTTACAGCTGTGCCAAATGACTACCCAATCATTAAAGTCCTTACAATAAAAAGCAGCGTAATCCATATTTCTTACTTCTAAGGACGTGAGGTACTGCTGAATCTCTGCGTCTCACTGCAGGCATCCTATCCATGAATTACTGACGTAGATTTAAAACGTCTCAGTCTTCCAGCACAGATTATTCACCCGTGAACCTGTGTTCTGTGAGATCAAAGGACTGATTCTCAGTCAAGTGTACGGTCTGTGTAAAAGCTAATTATTTTCCAATAGTAATAAATCAGAATAGAAATGTCATTATGCAGTGTTCGTAGATGAAGATATGTGGTGTGAAAGTTAAATCAAACTAAGAAGCAAGCAAGCATGGAATGTTAGTAACTATTACATAGCAGCACAAGTTACATGAAATTAAGTTCTTTTGTAGGAAGACAAAGGCAAATGATAGAGGGAAAAAAAAGCGACCAAGAAAACCAGATACCGTGTTCAACATGATTTGTGCTATTGAAGTTCCTTTAAGTTGCCACTATCGCATTCTAAAAAGCCGAGTGGGTTTGACTTAAATCATTTGACATCAATTGAAGAGATCAGAATCCATCTTCTAGCAGACACACTTCAGCTGACAGGGAGTAAACCACAGCTCCATTAACATGAATTCTGTCATTCATGACAGCCTCAGCAATGACTTATCACAGTTTACAAAGAATTCCAGTGGAGAAAACGTTTAAAGGAAGTAGTCCAGGGCTGCTGCAGTGTGCTGTGGCAGTCTTTCACAGCTAGATAAGGTTACTTACCAGTACTTGGGGACTTTTGATCTCAGCTGTTTATGAGCACATTTATATTTTTGGTGTGCATATGTGCAATTTTTCATGCCCCCTTGCTGAACTCTATGCTACTGTTAAAATGTCTTTCAGTGGGGAAAACCAAACCTATGCCCTTCTCAGACGTTATTCAGTATTTCAGAAACAAAACAGACTTGAAATTTAGATCTAGTGATAACCTGAAAGTAAGTATCTGGACTATCGTTACCACATTCTGTGTCCACCCTGACACAGAAGCATTGATCACAACCCTTTGGCTGCGTCCAGCCAGCCAATTCCTCATCCATCGAACAGTGCATCCTTCAAATCCACACCTCTCCAATTTAGAGAGAAGGATGTGGTGAGGGACCATGTCAAAGGCCTTGCAGAAGTCCAGGTAGATGACATCCACTGCCCTTCCCCCATCCACCATAGCTGCAACTCCATCATAGAAGGCCACCAGATTGGCCTTCCTAAGGGTCTGAACAGATATCAATAGATCATTACAAGAGATGATGCTTTGAAACCTGTATCTCATGGAACCTAAAACCACAAAACCTATCTGCTTGTCCTACACACCTCCCATTTCTGATGGGCTGCTCCAGCACTGCTGTATCCTCCTGACCACCTAGATGCATCTGACAGTTTGCACAGCCTCTTCCCTACAGCCCCAATGACTCGGCCTCAAGTTGTGCCAGGGGAGATTCAGGCTGGATGTCAGGAAAAATTTATTTTCTGAAAGAGTGGTCAGGTGCTGGAACGGGCTGCCCAGGGAGGTGGTGGGGTCACCATCCCTGGAGGTGTTCCAGAAACATTTAGATGTGGCACTGAGGGACATGGTTTGGTGGGAAGTATTGGTGGTAGGTGGCCGGTCGGACTGGATGGTTTTGGAGGTCTTTTCCAACCCTGGTGATTCTATGATTCTATGAGTGTTTCTCCATGGCCCCAAGGCAGGAGCTGTCCTCCAAGGAGGGGAATGTGCAGACCCCAGCAGGTTGTGCAGGTGACCCTACTAGCCTTTTCATGGAGCAGCTAGCACTTTTCATGGAGTGTAGCCTTTGGGCATGAAAATAATCACAGATGTGAAGGAAGCCTAAAGAGGGTCAATTAACTTTGAAAGCAGAAAATGTAGCCAAGCATAAAAGCCAGTGGAAAGCATCTGCTGGTCTCCAACTTAATGACAGACAAAGGCAGAGAACTGAGGCAATCACAGAATAACCCACGGGAACTGCAAGGGACCCATGAGGATCTGTGAGTCCAACCACTGACTCCACAAAGCACCACCCCAACTCCAGACTCCACAGGTTAAAAAAACAAATCAAAAGAAACAAAAAAAAACCCATGCTGCCCTCACCACTGCTTCATCCAACTGTTCTGTCCACTGTTTTCTGGTTTCACTGGCACTTGTTCCATACGGTTCATACTAATACATCCTTAATGAGGAACTCTTAAGAATTATTTTTTTTTAAAGCAGCTCTACCAAAATCAGACAGATAATACAGTGTGCAATCTCAGTGCAAAGAAAACACAAATTACACTTCTCTAACTTTAATCTAGATGGGGAAGTTTGCACCAAAGTACCTGCTTCGGTTGCAGAGCTGCAGCAGGTGCCTGAAAATAAAAAGCTGATGAACTCCACACTGAATTTTGTTACTGAACGTTCAACGTGTGCTGGCTGTAATGGAAGAAGCAGCTCAAAGAAGCCTTGCTCCACTCTGAACAGTACCTTAATGGCTTGTCCCCTGCTGATTAACATCGTTTTGAATTCTCTGTTGGAACATTTTTTATTGCAGGTGCAATTTTCTTTGCAATCATTTTCCCCTACTTGTGCTGACCCAAAAGAAACATTCTAGCTTTGATTGGAACTCCAGTCTTAGCTCACATAATTGAATACAGTTTAAGAGTTAATATTAAGGCATCTATACATACATACAGATCAGTTATTGAACACATACTATCGGTCAACAATCAACTTGATTTCAAACAAACTTACATTTGTTGTGCTCTTTTAATAAACCATGCTTGAAAAAAAATATGTTCAGAGCTTTTTCATTCTATTGATTTTTTTTTAATATTGCTTGATATGCAAGTAGCAAAACACTTTCATAATTAAAATATATGCAAAAAAATTCAAGTCCCTTTTAGCATTCCAACTGATACAAATCAGATGCAACTCAACTCCCAGTGTTTATGACTATCTCCTTGATACTTAAAGCCCAGACAGCCACCACAGGGTCCCTTTACTAGACAGTTGAGGAAATAAATTCCTCAGGAGGTGATTCATCTCATCAAATGCAGAAACTAATTTTAGGATGATGTGAATCGCTCTCTGGAGATGCTCATTTCCTTCTACACGTTGCTATATACTTCTAGCACAATTTAACTTAATATAAAGCAGCGTACAACTTATTACATATAGTTTGAAACATAAAAAGATTGCTCATAAAATGCGATGCAGACTAAAATAAGACTGCTTTTAAGGATTTGACTTGTTAGTGCAGTCATCTGCTATCGCAGCCAGACCTCATAAAGTATACACTGGGTTGATATGGTGACCATGTAAGTCTGTCCAAATCAGACCCTGATTTAATAGGGTTCAGATCAAATTTGAAAATAGGAAGCTGGAACTATAAACCTCAGAGATATCAGAAGTCAACCAATCAAAGGTAATCAAGCTGGCAACTTATTTTTGAATTCAGAAGCTCAAATCTGGACTTAATCAACAAGTATGTGCTCTTCTTACAACTGTTTACTAAGAAAGATGTGTGCGATGTGCCAGCCCTACTTCAGGCATAAAAGGAAATTCTACAGTTTAGCCTTACACGTGACAAAAAGGACATGAATTTTGAGAGGAAATCATTAAATTGCATAATGAGAACTGTGTAGTCCATTAACATGAATGCTATGACAAAATCTATGTAGTAAGCAGTACATTTCCAGGCAGTTCCAATAACAAGACCAGTTTTCCTCTCGTGCTGCATACACCCACATAAGCATCTACCTCTAAAGTGAAAACTCACTGCAAATACGTACCGACATCCCAGCAAGGACGTGCAGCTGTAAAGGATGTCGAATGTGCAAAGATCCCTATCAGAAACCCAGAGCATGTAAAAAGCCCATGATTGAAGAGTTCCGGCATGCAGATGTCAGAGGTCAAAACAATGAGCTATTAAAGATACTTTCACTTCCTCAGAAATAAAGTGCTGTCTCGGGCTCAGAGGTGAAAGGTTAGAAAAGCTGTTTATCTGCCGCTCCGTTCCCATTCTTCCTTCTGTCAGGAAATCCTACATGCTCCTACACCCCGCTCAGGGTTTTCCAGGGGTCACAGACTCCTGACACAAATGCCCAGCGTTGATTTAAGTGCAAAGACCACTTGGCTACAGGTTGCACTTTCTCAAAAAGCACATTTTGCCATAAGGATCTGCTAAGCTTGGGCGGGAGGCAAAAGCACAGATGCTTCACCACATTATTGCTGAAGTAAGAGCGAAGCCACAGCCATCAGTTTTCATAATCCAAGTTATTATGCAGTTATTACAGCTAAAACAAAAAAAAAATCTAAATATAAGGCCTGGAGCAGCATGTTTAACCAGTGGGAAACATGTGGAGAGGGAGAAGAGGTTGTTCCTTCTCCCAGAGCCTAATAAGAAGCATAGTGAGCAAAGGAGCCACAGCAAAAGGTGCTGGGTGATGGAGGAAGGGGACGCACGCTGAAAGGCTTGAGGTATGAACACAGAGCAGCTACCCAGGGCTAGAAGGGCCCTGGACGTGGTCACTGCCATGCAGGAATGCCCGCAGGGTTAAGTGCAAAGCTAAAGGAGAGCATTCACCTGCAGGCAACAAGAGGGCAGGGGAGGCTTAGTTATCATCACTTCTCTGTGGTCTGCCCCATTCTGAATTGTCTCTGTTTACAGAAGTCCATACATCTTGTTACTGTTGTTACCAAACCTACCTTGAAATTCATAAAAACCTTTGGATTGCTGAAGGGGCTCATTAAAAAGCAGATCTATAAAGAAGATCTAGGAGCTCACAGCTCAATGCTTTAGCTAATCTAAGGAATCGCCATAAATAAATATTAGTTACAATAATTCTTAGTATTGTTCGTATATATTAGTTCTATAGTGTGCATCCCCACACGTACATACAGGTGATTACAGTTGAAGAACCACTCTATGAGGAGAAGCACAACACTTTGTGTGTCCCGAGGCACAGGTGACAGAAAGGAGTACACCTTCCAGTACCCAATGCCAGATGGCAAACTCACGCTGCTGTGTGAAACATGAGCACTGACCTACCCATAAGTGTTTCTAAAATAAAAGCTATGGTGAGGTTCAGATTTTAGAACCACCTCTGCAATATTCAAAACCACCTCTTTTTTTTTCCACAGTTTCTTTTTTCAGTAATTTCTGATTATTTATACAACGCTTCCATTGGCTTTCAATGAAGGAAAATATTTACTACTTCCAAGTAATTTTTGACAGAAATCAAAACACTGAACAGTAAAAATATTTAAACAGAAATATTAAGCAAATAATAACACATCACAACAAGGAATAGAACAGAAAAATTCCCAATGAGCTCTTCAGATACTAGAAATGTTTTTAAGAGTTTAAGACTTTTAACAGAAAAGAAATGCATCAGCATTATTCCCAGTGGTAAGTGGATTTTCAGCTATCACACAAATACAGCATCTAACCATAAGTGAGGTGTGCACTACCGATAGGCAAGTCTAGCAGTAGCTTCTTCACATTACTGTGGGCAGAACATCACTCACAGTTTCTGCATTTTATTTGGTCCCAAAACCAGGATGACCTGTCCTTACTCATTCAATCATGAAAGCTGCATGCTTCTTCAAGGGGTTTCAGAGCAGAGCCTGTTGTATCAGTTATGTTCTTACCAGATTTATCAGCTGAGTGTGGACGATGTCTTCCACCAAGATGGCAGACTCATGGAGCGGCCTGCGAGCATCTCCCAAGGAAAACCTGAAAGAGAGAAGTTTATTGCAAGGTTATGAAAAGGACTTAAAAAGAAACCAAGTAGGTGGTCTCGAGCGAAATAAAAAACATCTGAGTAAGAACAAGCTTAATGCACCTGTACACCATATGGAAATGGATCACTGAGTGCGTTGCAAGAAATATAAATCTAAGTAATGTGATTGAAGGGACGAAAGGGCTTTAAGAATGTATACTAAAGTACATGGCAACTGGGGAAGTCCAGTTTGTAGGAACACCTTTAAAAAAAAACAGTAGACAAAGCTGTAACATGGGTCCACTGAGAGTGTACCTGTATTTGCAGCCCCATTCACCTACACAATTACCAAATAAAGGTGTTCAAAGGTAAAATATTATCATGGATTTTATTCCAAGTAGAAATGTTAGCGATAAGATATGAAAAGACCTACTATGAACTGAGAGGCTGTTAAAGTCTGCCTCGCAAGACTGAATGACAGGGGCCAGGAGGAGATACCAGTATTAATATCACACGAGAAAATTTGACATATCCAAGACATCTAAATGAGACTGACAGGTTTATTTCTTGTAACTGAATTCAGACCGACAGCTGACGACCCAGTGAAGGTCTTACAGTGTCCCAAACAACTGTAGATTGCTTTGTTTGTGCACCCAATGGTCATTCCTATCCACTCAAAGTCAGTGAGCCCAGAGGCTGCTCATGCCTCCATTGGGTGGTTGAGCCACACAACCTATTACAGAAGGACTCTATAAAAAGTACCACTGATTTTGCCTATTTAGTCAGCCCTTTCTATAAATGATAATGGATTAATGAACATCAAAATCCTTCAGTTTCCTTATCCCAGTTCTTTTACTTATATAAAAATGAAGGACACATTTTTCCATGTTATAACGAACAGAATCAAGAGCCAACTCAAGCGTTCCCATAGTAAATGTTAAATGTTGTCCTGCTACTTCTGAAGGAAGGAGCAGAGAAACATGACAGTGATGGAAGAAAGAAGTGGTAAGAGACTCGTTCAGTAATGACTGATGATTTGGATGAGGGCATTGGGTGCACCCTCAGTACATTTGCAGATGGCACTGAGTTGGGGGGAAGCATCGATCTGCCTCGGGGTAGGAAGGCCCCACAGAGGGATCTGGACAGGCTGGATTGCTGGGCTGAAGCTAATGGGATGAGGTTCAACAAGACCAAGTGCCAGGTCCTGTGCTTTGGCCACACAACCTCAGGTAACACTACAGGCTTTGGGCAGAGTGGCTGAAGGACTATGTGGAAGAAAAGGACCTGAGCAATTTGCTCAGCTAACCTCCCGCCTCCCACGCGTACAGCAGAGGGCTAGTGTGGAGCTCTGCACATAACAGCTTTCCTCACAGCTCAACCTGGCAATCAGAACAGCCCAGTGCAGGTCTGGTGTACGTTCTGTGCCCTCCAGCAGTCTGCAATGGGCAAAATATTGCTGAAAAGCATTCATTCCAACAATGGAAGACTCAAGAAATCAAGGGAACTCATGAAATCCAAGTCATCAGTCATTCCAAAGACTTGCTCTACTTCCCACCCATTTCAGCTAAACTATTTTTAAAACTTAAATCTGTTAATCCCCAAGTGGTGGCAATTAGGCCTAACAAGGGCTCACTGAAAATACCTTACCATTCCACAAATATCAAAACAAAAAAGCGATTCCGGCCTTACATCATTACAGCAGTGAAAGGCCACTTGCTGATTTCAGGTATTTCCTCCAGGCATTTCTAAAAAAAACCCTCTCTTTCTCCACCCAAAAACGAGCTTTTACATTTAGAGAACTTGTGCAGGAAAAAATACTCACTATAACTGAAATGTTACAGGACAACCCAAGGAATTTTCCTTCCTATTATGCAGGAGTGCACATGTACATGAATTATAACGTCAGACCCTTCCTAGGACTGCGAGCACAGAACTGCAAGCAAACCAGATCCTATTAAATATTTTATAAACTGCAAATACCTGTGTATTCTATAGGAAATACATATAAAAATGGAATTATTTATTACCACATTACACTGGAATGTATAATAATACAAAAAACCTCCTCAGTTTAAAACAATTGCTCATAAGTGAGAAAGCTTAAATATTTCATTTTTAAGCATGATGCATTTGTAAATTGCCAGAAAAAAGAAATACTTTTTTCTAATCAGGCAATGTATACAAAACCAAACCAATAATTCAGCCACAACAACCATAACATACTGCTCCTTCTTACTTGGAATCACAGAATCATAGAATCACCAAGGTTGGAAAAGACCTCCAAGATCCAACCGTCCACCCACCACTGATATTTCCCACTAAACCACGTCCCTCAGTACAACATGTAAATGTTTCTTGATCACTTCCAGGGCTGGTGACCCTCCACCTCCCTGGGCAGCCCATTCCAGCACCCAACCACTCTTCTGGAGAAGAAAGTTTTCCTCGTATCCAACCTGACTGACTCTTTGGAAACTTAAAATCATCTCCCATTATGTCTAAAGGTAGAAATGCAAAACAAAAAAGAAATATAAGTTTGAGTAGTAAATGTCTGGTTGGCAGCATTATGATCTCAAACACAAATTACTTTGCTCATGTTTGCCAGCAGACATCTCACATACACAAAGGAAAGGTTGTTTGGTTTTCTATTTCTGAAAGCAGCAAGGTGTAAGGATAAGCTCCAAAAATGGCATGAAATGTAGAAGAGATGCCATCAAAATACAAACTATTGATCTAGGAGGAGACACAGATGGCAAATCTTTTGCTCCATTCTAATACAGAGGATAAGTCAGAGGTTTTAGTGAAATTCTATACTGGAACACAAGGTAGAGAGATATAAAACAAAATTAACTACTTTATTACATAGAACACCAAGTTGAAAGTCATGTTCCAGGCACACCTATCCAAAATCTGGTGCCCTTGCTTCTGAGAACTCAAATCAAACTTGATATTTTAATATAACTAATGAATTTTATTTCGCGTTTGCTTTGTTTTTATTGGTTCAACAGGTGGACCTTAAAAGAACCTTCCATTTGTTGGGTATACCTATTCAGTCATCCTATAAATCACACAAAAATTCTGCTGAAAACAGAAGAGAGATGTTTATCATATAGGTAAATAGTGAAGAGAGAAATATAGCAAAGTACATCAAAACAATCAAACTATAGGGAAGAGTGCTGTGGAAACAGAAGCACCTGCCTGTTATACGTGCCATGGAATAACAGTCTTCTCAGATGATCCAGTGTCAAAGGTTTTCTGATGAAACGTTTTTACAAGGGAGGATCATCGTCCCCACATTTCACTGGATTAGAATAGTAGCATAGAATCATAAAATCATCATAAAATGGCTTGGGTTGGAAAGGACCTCAAGGATCACCAACTCCAACCCCCCCGCCACAGGCAGGGTCACCAACCTCCACATTCCATACCAGCCCAGGCTGCCCAGGGCCCCATCCAACCTGGCCTTCAACACCTCCAGGGATGGACGGGGCATCCACAGCCTCTCTGGGCAGCTGTTCCAGCACCTCACCGCTCTCATAGGAAAGAACTTCCCCCTGACATCCAACCTAAACCTTTCCTCCTTGAGCACAGGCCTACTCCTCAGGTTCTCAATTTCCTTTGAATGAAAAGTAACAAAACTAAGAAATATAAGATTGGTTGAGGGGAGAGCTATTTCATGTAAAGACCGCCACAACTCTTTTATTGTTTATTTTACCTTCTATTTTTAATTCATTTCAGTTCACATAATGATGCTTCCAAGCTTGTCAGAGGGCCCCATGTCCAACGCACTCAGAGCTCATATGAAGAGTCACAGCACCCTGTGCGCCCGTACACACACTCATATAGTAGATACACACTTGGCACGTGCTAAGGTACAACATCTGCTCATGGCACAGAGACCTCTATGCAACAACCTCAAAATCCTGGGCAGTTACAGAAATAGATAAAGCACTTGCTTTGCCACATTTCTGGGGGCTTTAAAAGGCTGCGAAGTATGGAGCCCTGCTCCAGAAGGTCGATGCAGAGCTCCCCAGGTGGCCGGACCACCAGGAAAGTAGCTGTGGAGACAGAGCTGCGGCGACCTCCCATCCTCCACGGCCCTGCAATGCAGTGCTGGCCAGAAAGGAAGTGCAGCCAGGGTGGCTGGGAGTGCACGGAGCTAGAATAAATACTTTCCTTTACTGGGGCTTCTATTGAGTTCATACCATAACAAAGCTGCCCCAACTCATGTGGAATTTACCACCTTGAAAAAATTTGATGAATCGAGCCTAGGAAAAGCATAAAGGCAGTGAAGGAGACTGGTGGGAAATATGCATTTTGTTCTTTTCTAGCAATCCTGAGCCACTTTTCCTCTTCTGTTTCTACCTGACAGGAATTGCAGCAGCAGAGATGGTCCCTCAAGGCTTGAGCTTTACTGTGTGGCTGAGAATCTCACCCATGGGCAAGGAGATATCTGCTCTCTCTGCAGCACAGAGGTATTTATTTGCCACTACCTGCTGGCCTGACTCATCACCACTGCTCCCCAGGACTACCCCAACTGTGCTCCTTTCCACTGAGAAACTGATATTCCATAATACTTATTTTCTATCTACCATCCTGGATCTGTTAGGCCCAGAGAGAGGGGCTGAGGGGCTCAGGGAGGTGGAAGGTGTTCAGCTCAGGTTGAAGCAGAATGGGAACCTCCACACGTAACTTGCTCACGGACAAGGTTCCGCAGCTGGCCCAAAGCAGCCAGGGTGCCTCCGTCACCAGGCCAACACCCATCAACCAACCAAGCAGAATGCCATCAGGATGTAAGTGCTCACTACATATAGAACTATATAGGAATAGGCTCCCCAGGGAGGTGTTTAAAAACCATTTGGATGTGGTGCCATGATTTAGCAGAGGGTTGTTAGAGTTGGGGTAGTATAGTTAGGTTGTGGTTGGACTTGATGATCTTTAAGGCCTTTTCCAACCTGAGCAATTCTATGATTCTAACTAGCTGATTCACTGTTACAAATCTAAAAACAGGCAAGGATTCCATAGAATCGCAGAGGGAAGACACACTACTAGATATATTGGGACTGGATAATATCTGGGCTCATGTCTCCTCAGTACTGCAAGAATACACAGTAATACTGTCAGCTGTTTATCAGGAATGCATCTGGAATACACAATTACATACCTAGTTTTCAGAGATGCTTCACAGTATAAACAAGTCTGTTCCTAAATATATCAGTTATTAGAAAGCTGATGGTCGGGTGGTGACAATGAGAATCGGTTTTGCAGCAGAAAAATATCCAGAAAACTTCTAGCAACTCAAATACCAGAAGGGGAGAGACTGCAAATCACCACAGATAAGTACCAACAGACTTTGGGAAATCAGCAATACAACACGTTAAAGTAATTTGGTTTGGTCCCATAGGAGACTAATTGTAAGACAAAGACAGAATCATGGAATCAAAGAATCCTTTGAGTTGGAAGGGACCTTTAAGGGCCATCCAGTCCAACTCCCCTGCAATGCACAGGGACACCACAGCTCAATCAGGTTGCCCAGGGCCTGATCCAGCCTCGCCTTGATAAAAATATTGAGATTTGGTCCTGAAGATGACACAAGATTGGGAAACTACAGGTTCCTTTCTCAGGAGCCTGAGAGTAAGTGTCAGTGCAAGAGCGGAAAACTGATCAGACACACACAGGAGGATGCACTGTATGGAGAGTGCAGATGGAATGAAAGAACCAAATCAAAGAGGAAGAAAGTGTGACAGAACAAAGATGAGTAATGCTGGAGAGAGGTCTGAACCCCAAGGCGGGAAGGGGAGGAAGGACATCCAGCTGTCATCTCAATACTTCTGTGTTACATTAAAATACATTCTATAATAGAGATGGTATGACAAATCAATGTTTTACAGGCACTGTTCCTTCATAATACCATCAGTGAACTGAGCAAAGAGATATTCATTTTAAAATGAATAACTTACTTGCTTATTGCTTTACCTTAAGGAGAAAACAGAAAACATTAAAGACTTCAATCTTTGTAATCAACAAGCACAAACTACCAGCACTACATGAAAGCACATTAGAATAACTATGTCAGCAGTGCGTTGTCTATTTATGTGTTTTTCTGCTCTTCAAAGGCCATGTGAAAATAAAAGTTAATCTTAATTCTGATTAGAGTTCACAGTGAATATATTTACATGCTCAGATTAAGGAAATCAGGTTTATGTGAGCTTCACGTGTCAGACGGGACACAGTTCTTTGCCAGGAATTAGTGGAAGTATCGGAGATACGAAGTCACACTGCAAGTTGCTGCTGTGCTTTCTCTTGAAAGTTTAGAAAAATCATGCATAAGTTACCATAAAAAAGAGGATTCAAAACTACCACAATTATACAATATAGAATACAAAAATAAAGGTTATTTTCCTTTTTTTTTTTTTTTTTTTTTTTTTTTTTCCTGTTAATCACAGAATGGCTTGGGTTGGAAGGGACCTCAAGGATCATAAAGCTCCCCACCACAGGCAGGGCCACCAACCTCCACATTTCACACCAGCCCAGGCTGCCCAGGGCCCCATCCAACCTGACCTTCAACACCTCCAGGGATGGACGGGGCATCCACAGCCTCTCTGGGCAGCTGTTCAGCACCTCACCACTCTCTGAGTAAAGAAATTCCCCCTGACATCCAACCTAAATCTTCCTTCCTTAAGGGGAGATTAAGATTGTCAGTGGCTCAACTTGGAAGAAACCATCAGCATTCTTCAAGAAGCAGTTCCTGGGGAGCACAAGAGCACCATTTGCTGCCTGATGCATCAGTGATCACCCAGGAGTCATTTTGAAAAGCTTATGTTACAGCTTCTAAATAACATGCCTGCGTTTCACACAGCCATGGCTCCATTGCTCCTTAACGCCCACGTTGCAGCCCTGCTGATACAGGGCAGGTCAACCAACTGGGCAGGATCCAACGCAAACCGCACCGCGTGCACTGAGATGTGGTTAAGAGAATTACACCCACCATCTGGTTGGTCTACCAGGAGACGGGGAGAAAGTAGGAGAGGTTTGTTCTCCACAACCTTTGACCTGCATAGCACTCTCCTCCTCTAACTGAAGAGCTATAATGACAAACAATAAGGTTTCCGAGCCTACGCTGGACAAAGCTACTCCATGTCACTCTGCTCTCTGCACAATGCAATGACACCATTATAAAAACAATAAAAAACAAGTACACTAGCCTTATTCTCTAATATGAAGACCCAACTACTACCTTTACACCCTGCTGCCTTTTAAAATTAACCTATCAAATCTACACAGCTGGTCTTATGGCCACAATTACTGGATGATGGGCCAACAACCCCCAGTTTCAATAACTCTTCTATCGAAGATATTTTAAAAATAAGTTGTGTATGTACATATACATATATATATATATATATAAAATTTAGCTAAGTTGTTAACA
Organism: Pavo muticus; assembly: GCA_016647715.1. NCBI lineage: Eukaryota > Metazoa > Chordata > Aves > Galliformes > Phasianidae > Pavo > Pavo muticus. The sequence goes on from JACDJE010000306.1 coordinate 4,024,589, forward strand.
GTGATACGTTATTTTGCATGCAAAGTTGAGTAAATTGGCAGTGTTACTTCCTCTAGAATCCTCTTCTCCTTTCTCCACACCCTGGGTAGCAATCCTGTCTCTCTGCAGTGCTTAAAGCATCCCTACCCCAGTGCTCCCTTGTTCTCCTACTCCTATGAAGTCAAGAGAAGTTCAACGAACTTATTAAAATGAAGTACCTTCTATTTATTCAGCAAGTGGAGACATCTTCTCTTGTTCAAATACTGTAAGATTAACACTAAAAATCTGATTGCTGAATTACTGAATTTTCCTAAAAGGAATTTAGCCCAGTTACTTAAGGAAAATGCCCTTTCCAGAATTTGAATATGGATGTGAGAACAGCAAGTAGAGGAAGAAACTGATATGTAAACTACAAAGTGCATTCTGTTTTTCAGCATAAGATTAAACCCCGATGATGCCACAGATATGGGGAAAAGCATAAACATCAAGAAGAGAAACAGTACATAAGATCATTTAACAATTCAAAAGGACCCAGTACCACGTAAAGGATAAAGGTTAGAAAAGGAACACTCAGAGAAAATTAGAAGGAAAACATCTGAAAACGAAAGTCCTTTGTAACACTCTCAGAAAGTGCTGGAAACACTGGAAACTAAGCTCAGCAAGGAGCTGGGGGGGTCTCATGATGTTAAACGGACACAAAAAGAAATCTTCACTACGTGACTCAGAAAACATTACAATGAGATATGAGCACATTCTAAGACCGTCTGTCAGCTACAACTAACACACGGCTGTTGGAGTTCCTTAAATAGAAATACTGAATGCCGTAGTCGGAGTCTGAAATAAGTTTCAGCAATGCTTATAATTATTAAAATTCTAAAAACAGGAAAAGAGTTTGTAATTAATAATAATTTTGAGCTTATTGAAAAAAATATCAGTAGTTAACTGTGTTCACAGCAGATACTTCTCAATTACTTTGTTGGAAAGCAACATCACAAGTGTCACTGAGGTGAGATCTAAACAAAGCAAGATCTTTCTAAGACCAATTTTCTTCACCTGAAAATTACTATGAAAACCTAACTTTACTCTCTAAAAGGGGCAGCTTTTCCTAGTAATCTACAATACACGTGGTAAGAGATTTGTATCTAAATTTTGCCTAAATAAATTCATACTGATACCTGAACGATGGCTCTATCAAGGAACCAACAGCCCTATGCCACCGCTGGTATAGATTGGAAAGGGCACATGGAGATTACCTGACCCAATCCCTCTGCTCAGAGGAGGATGCTGTCTCCAGTTGGCTTTGAGTATCCCTTAGGATAGAGTCTCAATCCTGCTGGCAACGTCTAATGCAGCTCTATGCTGTTGGCCTTCTTTGCTAATGGTCAACGCTGTATCCATACGGGATCTTGCAAAGCTTGTGCTGTATCCACAGTGTTACTCCTCCCCAGGGGCAGGAGTTATTTTATCAATTTGTGTGTGAGGTTGTTACGGGGACAGTGTCAAAATCTTACTGAAGGCAATACAAACAGCATCCACTGCTCTCATCCACCAAAGCAGTTACATCGTCACAGAAGAATATCAGGTTGGTGATGCATGATGTTTCCTTCGTAAATACATGCTGACAACTCTGAATCACCTTCTTACATTTAGAGGCTCAGAAATGTTTTCCAGGATGACTTGCTCCATCACATCCCCAGGGGAGGCTGGCTGGTCTGTCACTCCCTGCACACTCTCTCATAGAATCCTTAGAGTTGGAAGGGACCTTTAAAGGTCATCTGGTACAACTCCCCTGCAGTGAACAGGGACACCCACAGCTAGATCAAGCTTCTCAGAGCCCCATTCATCTCGACCTTGGGTGTCTCCAGGGACGGGGCATCCATCACTTCTCTGGGCAACCTGTTCCAGTGCCTCACCATCCTCACTATAAAAGACTTTTTCCTCGTATAAATAAATAGCAGTTACTTTTCGGGCAACCTAAGTATAATTTCAAGCAGAAAGTGTTGCAAAATTATCTGTTCTTAAACTTTCATGGCTACAGTTAAAACATAAAATGTTTTAAAAACAAAACATAAAATATATGCAAAAAACATATAGTTTAGAAAATGCACTTGAATAAACATCCTATACTGGTTTAGCTATATGCTTCCGCATCATCTGTTACTTTATGAATTATCAGTATGTAAAATGTGGTCCATTCTGAAGCAAGGTGCCTGTACATATTCGCTTTTCACAGAGAGAGTGGTGAGGTGCTGGAACAGCTGCCCAGAGAGGCTGTGGGTGCCCCGTCCATCCCTGGAGGTGTTCAGGGCCAGGCTGGATGGGGCCCTGGGCAGCCTGGGCTGGTCTGAAATGTGGAGGTTGGTGGCCCTGCCTGTGGTGGGCGGGTTGGACCTTGAGGTCCCTTCCAACCCAAGCCATTCTGTGATTCTATGATAGAGGTCCACTTCCAACAAACCATGTATAGGCACATTCTGTCAGGGTGAATACCTGCAAATTCCATTACAAGTTTGTTCTTTAGGTTTTGCTAAAAGCTCTGCAGAATGATCTTGCTACACAGGGTTTCACTGAGCTAACTTGGTTACTCGTAATGCAATAGCCACAAACAGAGACTAGTATGACTAGTCTATGACTGGTCTGGTGGTCGGTGACCCCGCACATAGCAGGGGCTTGGAACTAGATGATCACTGTGGTCCTTTTCAACCCATGCTATTCTATGATTCTGTGACTTAAAAATAAAGAAAAATAAAAAGAAAACAGTTAATGCTGGAAAGGGGTTACACAGGTGCATTTAAAAATCCTGTTTATTGAGGGAAGCAATTGGCTTCAGCCCTGTTTGGGTGCTCGTATCCCTTATAGGACTACAAGCACTTCCTAAGTGCTGAAAATCAGCAGCTCTATCCCAACACAAAGCTGTGGCAAGAACCCTTTTTAGCGCCATTGTGCACTAATCAGAACACACCAAACCCTAACAGCGCAGCGTTTTAAACATAAATTAACGTTACAAATCCCTACAACTGGCAAAGGAGAAAGATATAATTTATTCCAGTTGTATAACATAATACGTTCCATTTGCTCATTCACAAAGGGTTTCAGTTTTTCAGGAAAAAAATGAGACAACTGTCTTTCTAGACTGTGCCGACTGGACTGCGATCAGTCGTCTCTGTGCTAGGAAAAAGTTCATCGCAACAATGTGCCCAAACACAAATGGAATTTAATGAAGCCAAGAGGGATGGATTTTCAGTCTGCTCTCATGAGGACGGGGCGAAAAAATGACGAGGAGAGCAGGAAGTCAAAACATAATTTCACTGTATATATATACGTTGTAAGTGTTAACCAAATGTGGAAATCCCTAGCTATTTTAAATCTAGATTAAAACCACAGGCCATTTAAAGTAATCCACAAGATACAAAAATATAAATGAGGATGAATGCTTGATGCTAATTAGTAAAGAAATAATATTATTCTTTTTATATTTTCTGAAACGTCAAGACCGCCCTGGCTTGCTCTTTGTTTCAGAAATTCATTTCACAACTTATGAATGAGTTTTTTCCGGGTTAAGACGATGATAATTACATCCAGTTCTCAATGAACACACGCCCGCATGTGACACCGAGGTATCGCGTAATGCCACTTCTCCTCCTTTGCTCTGGAGAAAGGAGCAACCTACTCCATGCTCCTGCTGCTGGCTGGCACCAAGGCTTGGCCAAGGAGGTGTCTTTTAAGGTTCTTGTTCAGAGAGAAAAGTAAAATTTGTTCATAGAATCATAGAATGGTTGGGTTGGAAGGAACCTCAAGGATCATCAAGCTCCATCAAGGACCATCAAGCCCCCCTGCCACATGCAGGCCGCATGCAGGGCTGCCAACCTCCACATTTAAGCGAAGCCCACCTGAGCACAGGGAGGTCCTGGATTTTCAATTAGTCATCATGAAAGTGCTCATGTCAGAGCTATTCAGAGGTATCAAGAGGATCTCCTCACAAAGACATGCTCCCTTGAGATCAACAGCGCCATACCAACCTCACGAGCACCCTCAGCCCCAGCTATAACACCAATATCTGCAGTACTTCTAGATCCTGTGATTCTGTAATTTCTTTTAGCCATTACGTGTACTGAAAAAAAAAGTACTGTAAAATACTTAATGTGACTTTCAGTCTGGAGAAGAGGAGGCTCAGGGGAGACCTTATTGCTCTCTATAACTACCTGAAGGGAGGTTGCAGTGAGCTGGGGGTCGGCCCCTTCTCTCATGTGACTAGTGACAGGACTAGACGGAATGGCTTCAAGCTGCGGCAGGGAAGGTTCAGGCTGGACGTTAGGAAATCCTACTGCTCTGAAAGGGTGGTCAGGTGCTGGAATGGGCTGCCCAGGAAGGTGATGGGATCACCGACCCTGGAGGTGTTCAAGGAACGTTTGGATGTTGTGTTGAGGGACATGGCTTAGCAAGAACTGTTGGTGATAGGTGGATGGTTGGACTGGATGATCTTGTACATCTTTTCCAACCTTGGTGATTCTATGATTTGATGACTTCTGGATTATCAGTGGTCCAAAAACTATGGTTTGATGAGCTGTGCTTTAAATTACAGTTAATGAGTTAGGCTCATGGCACAGCATGCCTTCTACAGCTAACGAAGCAACGCAACCTCCCGATCACCAAAAACCAAAACTGAACCATTACAGTACTGACTCCATCTTAGCACTGAACCTGAGAGTGAAAAACACAAAAAACATTTCCCCACTAGCACTGATCAGGTATATCCGCTTCCATTCCAAGAGCACGTGCATCTATTAAAATGCAGACTAATCATTTTGGATAGCTGGTTTTAACTTAGGTTTAACTTCAGAATGCACTGAACGCAGTTAACTCCCTCATTATTTTTTCTTTCTGGAGGTAAAATTCTACCAGAAGATGTTATTTTCTCTCACCAAGACAGTGCTTTGAAAACATGTTTTATTTCAGAAACCAAACTATGCAGCATTCTCCCTAGAGTAAGCAACTGGAAGTTCTGTGATAAAATCTTTTCTGGAGAGCCAGTGCAATTTCATATCAATGGTGTGCTCCCTTTCCTGCTTTCAAATGGATTACTTAAATGTTTTAAAATGTTATAACCCACAATAATCTGTTCCAGGCACCAACGAAAAGGAAGAAAAAAATTACAGAAGTCAAGATGTCGCCTGGAAGCACTTTATGGCAAACATTATAAAGATAACACAGAGCAGAGAAGCTCTGGCTCAATCCATTATAAATACCCCGTTCTTCTTAAAATCACAAAAATGTATTTATAGTAAAGAACTCTTACAGGCTTCTTCCTCAGAAGACTTCACTTAAGTACAATTTGGCAGAATTTTTGGAAGAAGAATAGAAGAGTTTTATAAAATATTGGTGTTTTACAATCACTCTAGGCTTGATCTGCTTGCTACAAAAACAAAAGCAAGGACCACATCCGTCTCTGCTAATTGTACCATAGATTTCTGCTTCGGCGCTCTCCAACAGCAACACTGAACACAAATGCTAAATCATCGCTTACACAATTAATGCCTCGTTAAATAATCAAGGTATGTTCCTCGGTATATTTCTGTCCTATAACTGCTTAAAGAAACGTATGAGATGTAAAAAAATAAATGGTGAAAACAACAGCAAAGCTATACCTGTATGCACAATGTATAGGGCAAACCTGCAGCCTCCCATGCCCCCACAGGAAAGCCCAGATGGACACCCTGCCTTCTTCACCCCACTCCATCCCATGACTTGGGGATGGGGCTGAATACAACAGCAATGGTCTGCATCATAGAATCACAGAATCACCAAGGTAGGAAAAGATTCTGAGATCATCCAGTCCAACCATCCAACCACCATCAGTATTTCCCACTAAACCATGTCCCTCAGTACAACACTGAACCCCTCAGCATTAAAATGAATTAATGAAGCAGCACTCCCAATGCAGAGAGGAAGCAAGATGAAGCAGCTGGCTTAGACTTTCTTTCCTTCAATGGGAAGCTTGGGATGAGGCACAAGTGCTTGGAAAGCTTCGCTCTAACATGGAATTCTGAAAAATCCATTGGGATGTGGTGCTCAGGGACATGATTTAGCAGAGGGTTGTTAGGGTACTATGGTTGGGTTGTGGTTGGACATAATGATCTCAAAGGTCTTTTCCAACCTGAGCAATTCTATGATTCCATGATATCGGAGAAGACCTTTCAGGCTTCCTTTTTTTTTATCCCAACAGGTAAGCAAGACAAAATAAATTATTCCAGAGAGACAATTCCAACAAACACTTCCAGTTACTCTCACCAGCGGATCAGCTGTAAGGCTTATAGCACATTTCTGTGATTGCAGAAGGAAAAATCCTTGTGTAAATTAAGTACGTGTGCTGCATCCTAACCAATACCAAGAGATGCTCCCTGGCAAGTAGTGTTTAAAACGAACTGCACTCAACAACAAGAATTAATCACTACAGACAGAAGTCAGGAAGTGCCATGCTTAAAGGAAAGGCACTCAGCATCCCATCTTCCCCATTCACTTCCTCCTTATGAGCCAAGGAAACAACGGTTGGCAGCAGGGAAAGACCAAACTCTCCCCAGGAAAAGCTGCCATTTCCACAAGCTGAATCAAACAGTACAGAGGCGAAAGTGACTATAATTTCTGGTACCAGAATGAGGTGTTACAGGAGAATAATTAATGACTCTATCCTTGCTGCAGTTAGCAGAACAATTCTCATTTGCTTTCTCTTTTGGAGCCGGAGAAAAGCAAGAGGTTACAGTTTCAGGTACCAAAGAGGAGAGTGCTGCAAAGGGCTGAGCTGTTCATCACCGAGCTCTTTTTATAAAGCATCCTGACTGTGCTTCTATATCCAGGCACAGTCACTGCTTCTTCAAGCCCCAGCTTGGCATCACTCGACACGCGAGCAATGGTGCTGGTGGCTGAGATTTGTGTGGTCTCGGGTAAGCTCTGCTTCCTCGAAAATGTGTGGCATCATACAGGGCTTATTTAGAACCGAAGTCTCTTGGGCACACTATGTAAGTTCATTGTTTATCATTTGCTGGGGAAGTCTTCTGAGGTCAAGGTAAAAAGCAGGAGGTGATATTTGATGTAAACGTTCCAAAGCACGTTATGTGGTTGCACGGTTGCAGCGGGCCTCGCAGCACTTTGCTGGTGGTCCGTGGAGATCTGGCTGGTGGAAGGTGCTGGCTCTCCCTGGTTCCAGCTGCTATATCGTGTTTAATGTATTTTTAGCTTCTCTTAATATTTTCCTAATATTACTTTTCCATGTAAGCAATTAGTGTGGTTACTGGGGATGGCAACAGGAGCAATATTCAGCAGCCAGTGGGAGAAGAGGTGGTCTCTGCAGTCCGAAACAGAGGAGGACCTAAGAGACAATCTCATGGTGACCAGGAGGGTGGAGGAACCCACCCAGGAGTCAGGGCCTTAACACCTCTATTCTTTTCCATTCCCTGGAATCAACTTATTAAATTTTTTTTTTCCCCTCTGAAATTTCTGCTGACATTCCTTATTATCACTGGAGACGAAGGAAGAAGCAAGGAAGGCAGGGCTTTCCCAAGGAAAAGAAAGCAGGAAGAAATACAACTTGAGATCATATTCACTTTCCTGATTAATCTTATGAATAATTTAGAGTGGAGCTGTATAGGAACAGCAAATGAGATAACGAGAACTGGCCTTGATTTTGCCAAGTTGATACATTTTTTGTATCTTAGCTTTATAAAACGACTCAAGCAGAAATGTCTGCAGAGTTATCTCACCCATCTGAGAAGCAGAAAGATACCCAAAGAACATCTGGTTGTGACCCTCCAGATGTGTGCTATTTTAACATTTATTTTTGACAGAAATGGAAACGTTTCTACGATNCCTGTTAATCACAGAATGGCTTGGGTTGGAAGGGACCTCAAGGATCATAAAGCTCCCCACCACAGGCAGGGCCACCAACCTCCACATTTCACACCAGCCCAGGCTGCCCAGGGCCCCATCCAACCTGACCTTCAACACCTCCAGGGATGGACGGGGCATCCACAGCCTCTCTGGGCAGCTGTTCAGCACCTCACCACTCTCTGAGTAAAGAAATTCCCCCTGACATCCAACCTAAATCTTCCTTCCTTAAGGGGAGATTAAGATTGTCAGTGGCTCAACTTGGAAGAAACCATCAGCATTCTTCAAGAAGCAGTTCCTGGGGAGCACAAGAGCACCATTTGCTGCCTGATGCATCAGTGATCACCCAGGAGTCATTTTGAAAAGCTTATGTTACAGCTTCTAAATAACATGCCTGCATTTCACACAGCCATGGCTCCATTGCTCCTTAACGCCCACGTTGCAGCCCTGCTGATACAGGGCAGGTCAACCAACTGGGCAGGATCCAACGCAAACCGCACCGCGTGCACTGAGATGTGGTTAAGAGAATTACACCCACCATCTGGATGGTCTACCAGGAGACGGGGAGAAAGTAGGAGAGGTTTGTTCTCCACAACCTTTGACCTGCATAGCACTCTCCTCCTCTAACTGAAGAGCTATAATGACAAACAATAAGGTTTCCGAGCCTACGCTGGACAAAGCTACTCCATGTCACTCTGCTCTCTGCACAATGCAATGACACCATTATAAAAACAATAAAAAACAAGTACACTAGCCTTATTCTCTAATATGAAGACCCAACTACTACCTTTACACCCTGCTGCCTTTTAAAATTAACCTATCAAATCTACACAGCTGGTCTTATGGCCACAATTACTGGATGATGGGCCAACAACCCCCAGTTTCAATAACTCTTCTATCGAAGATATTTTAAAAATAAGTTGTGTATGTACATATACATATATATATATATATATAAAATTTAGCTAAGTTGTTAACAGTGATACGTTATTTTGCATGCAAAGTTGAGTAAATTGGCAGTGTTACTTCCTCTAGAATCCTCTTCTCCTTTCTCCACACCCTGGGTAGCAATCCTGTCTCTCTGCAGTGCTTAAAGCATCCCTACCCCAGTGCTCCCTTGTTCTCCTACTCCTATGAAGTCAAGAGAAGTTCAACGAACTTATTAAAATGAAGTACCTTCTATTTATTCAGCAAGTGGAGACATCTTCTCTTGTTCAAATACTGTAAGATTAACACTAAAAATCTGATTGCTGAATTACTGAATTTTCCTAAAAGGAATTTAGCCCAGTTACATAAGGAAAATGCCCTTTCCAGAATTTGAATATGGATGTGAGAACAGCAAGTAGAGGAAGAAACTGATATGTAAACTACAAAGTGCATTCTGTTTTTCAGCATAAGATTAAACCCCGATGATGCCACAGATATGGGGAAAAGCATAAACATCAAGAAGAGAAACAGTACATAAGATCATTTAACAATTCAAAAGGACCCAGTACCACGTAAAGGATAAAGGTTAGAAAAGGAACACTCAGAGAAAATTAGAAGGAAAACATCTGAAAACGAAAGTCCTTTGTAACACTCTCAGAAAGTGCTGGAAACACTGGAAACTAAGCTCAGCAAGGAGCTGGGGGGGTCTCATGATGTTAAACGGACACAAAAAGAAATCTTCACTACGTGACTCAGAAAACATTACAATGAGATATGAGCACATTCTAAGACCGTCTGTCAGCTACAACTAACACACGGCTGTTGGAGTTCCTTAAATAGAAATACTGAATGCCGTAGTCAGAGTCTGAAATAAGTTTCAGCAATGCTTATAATTATTAAAATTCTAAAAACAGGAAAAGAGTTTGTAATTAATAATAATTTTGAGCTTATTGAAAAAAATATCAGTAGTTAACTGTGTTCACAGCAGATACTTCTCAATTACTTTGTTGGAAAGCAACATCACAAGTGTCACTGAGGTGAGATCTAAACAAAGCAAGATCTTTCTAAGACCAATTTTCTTCACCTGAAAATTACTATGAAAACCTAACTTTACTCTCTAAAAGGGGCAGCTTTTCCTAGTAATCTACAATACACGTGGTAAGAGATTTGTATCTAAATTTTGCCTAAATAAATTCATACTGATACCTGAACGATGGCTATATCAAGGAACCAACAGCACTATGCCACAGCTGGTATAGAATGGAAAGGGCACATGGAGATTACCTGACCCAATCCCTCTGCTCAGAGGAGGATGCTGTCTCCAGTTGGCTTTGAGTATCCCTTAGGATAGAGTCTCAATCCTGCTGGCAACGTCTAATGCAGCTCTATGCTGTTGGCCTTCTTTGCTAATGGTCAACGCTGTATCCATACGGGATCTTGCAAAGCTTGTGCTGTATCCACAGTGTTACTCCTCCCCAGGGGCAGGAGTTATTTTATCAATTTGTGTGTGAGGTTGTTACGGGGACAGTGTCAAAATCTTACTGAAGGCAATACAAACAGCATCCACTGCTCTCATCCACCAAAGCAGTTACATCGTCACAGAAGAATATCAGGTTGGTGATGCATGATGTTTCCTTCGTAAATACATGCTGACAACTCTGAATCACCTTCTTACATTTAGAGGCTCAGAAATGTTTTCCAGGATGACTTGCTCCATCACATCCCCAGGGGAGGCTGGCTGGTCTGTCACTCCCTGCACACTCTCTCATAGAATCCTTAGAGTTGGAAGGGACCTTTAAAGGTCATCTGGTACAACTCCCCTGCAGTGAACAGGGACACCCACAGCTAGATCAAGCTTCTCAGAGCCCCATTCATCTCGACCTTGGGTGTCTCCAGGGACGGGGCATCCATCACTTCTCTGGGCAACCTGTTCCAGTGCCTCACCATCCTCACTATAAAAGACTTTTTCCTCGTATAAATAAATAGCAGTTACTTTTCGGGCAACCTAAGTATAATTTCAAGCAGAAAGTGTTGCAAAATTATCTGTTCTTAAACTTTCATGGCTACAGTTAAAACATAAAATGTTTTAAAAACAAAACATAAAATATATGCAAAAAACATATAGTTTAGAAAATGCACTTGAATAAACATCCTATACTGGTTTAGCTATATGCTTCCGCATCATCTGTTACTTTATGAATTATCAGTATGTAAAATGTGGTCCATTCTGAAGCAAGGTGCCTGTACATATTCGCTTTTCACAGAGAGAGTGGTGAGGTGCTGGAACAGCTGCCCAGAGAGGCTGTGGGTGCCCCGTCCATCCCTGGAGGTGTTCAGGGCCAGGTTGGATGGGGCCCTGGGCAGCCTGGGCTGGTCTGAAATGTGGAGGTTGGTGGCCCTGCCTGTGGTGGGCGGGTTGGAGCTTCATGGTCCTTGAGGTCCCTTCCAACCCAAGCCATTCTGTGATTCTATGATAGAGGTCCACTTCCAACAAACCATGTATAGGCACATTCTGTCAGGGTGAATACCTGCAAATTCCATTACAAGTTTGTTCTTTAGGTTTTGCTAAAAGCTCTGCAGAATGATCTTGCTACACAGGGTTTCACTGAGCTAACTTGGTTACTCGTAATGCAATAGCCACAAACAGAGACTAGTATGACTAGTCTATGACTGGTCTGGTGGTAGGTGACCCCGCACATAGCAGGGGCTTGGAACTAGATGATCACTGTGGTCCTTTTCAACCCATGCTATTCTATGATTCTGTGACTTAAAAATAAAGAAAAATAAAAAGAAAACAGTTAATGCTGGAAAGGGGTTACACAGGTGCATTTAAAAATCCTGTTTATTGAGGGAAGCAATTGGCTTCAGCCCTGTTTGGGTGCTCGTATCCCTTATAGGACTACAAGCACTTCCTAAGTGCTGAAAATCAGCAGCTCTATCCCAACACAAAGCTGTGGCAAGAACCCTTTTTAGCGCCATTGTGCACTAATCAGAACACACCAAACCCTAACAGCGCAGCGTTTTAAACATAAATTAACGTTACAAATCCCTACAACTGGCAAAGGAGAAAGATATAATTTATTCCAGTTGTATAACATAATACGTTCCATTTGCTCATTCACANCACATCCAGCCTGGCCTTGAATGCCTCCAGGGATGGGGCATCCACAGCCTCCTTGGGCAACCTGTTCCAGTGCGTCACCACCCTCTGGGAGAAAAACTTCCTCCTAAGATCTAAACTAAACCTCCCCTGTCTCAGTTTAAAACCATTCCCCCTTGTCCTATCACTGTCCACCCTCGTAAACCTCGTAAATTTGAGAACCCTCAAATCAACTGGATCCCATATTATATGGGAATATCTTACATGGAGAACATTTGCAGAACAAAGAAAAGGCTTTTTTTAAACTTGCTTTTTTCATTCTTATTTAGCTCCCCGGGAAAGTACACTGACTCCAATTGGAACCCGTAGGAAATATGGCAGAAGTTACAAATTAAGGTATTCAGTTTCAGAGTTCTGGTACTTGCTTCTAGCAATGATGCTTACGTATGACCAAGGATGCTCATTTAGGAAAGGAGGCCCTGGATACGGGACCTTGATGCAACTGATGGAGCCCTGTCCTCCCTGACACGCAGCAGAGCTGCTGCTCCCAACCTCCCCCTCCAGGTATGAGGGTGTGTTTGGGGGCTGGGACTTTCTGCAGCGAGGTTCTTCCCAATACCTCAGGAACACCAAAGCCACTCAGGCTTCACCAGGGCAGCTGCACCCAATCACTTCTCACAGCCTTGCAGCTGAGTGCCTTCCTACAGCTGCGCTTGCAACCCCGGACAGAAGGAAACGCAAAGTGCAGGAGTGCTGTTTCCAGTGACACACTGTGAGCCTGCTTTGCACCTTCAGGAAATTCCCATCCATCTTCCAAATGAAAAACAGTCACTAAAAAAAGATGTGCTGTAAATATCTCGAGCCATGACAAAGCGCCTTATAAAATACAACGGTTCACAAACAGCCTGTGGAATTGAAATGCTGACACTTTCTATTAAAAGGTGCTTAGTCACAGTTCACTAAATATTTACAATGAATCATTTATTCCCTAATTTCACTGACTTTACTGTAGTTAGCAAAAGTCAAGAAAACTTCCTGCACGTGTGTGAACGTCTTGTGCATGGAAACCACAGCTCGCAAAGTCCACTTTATGGAGGCAGAAAGATTTGCACGCTACACGAGTGGGTCCTCCTCTTCTGTAAAAAGCCATTTGCTTCAGCTGCACTTGGACGAGAGTATTCCAATGAACTGGAATCAGAAGGCATTACGGGTAAACTGACATCGTGCCAAAAATGCAGACTTCAATACTATCAGAAAGCAGAGAGCCCCCCTCACTGTGCAGGACCATACATCTCCTAGGGCTTGTCAAAGCTTGACCAACCTGATCTCCTTCTATGATCTAGTGACCTGCCTGGTGGATGAGGGAAAGGCTGTTGATGTAGTCTACCTAGACTTCAGCAAAGCCTTTGACACTGTCTCCCACACTATTCTCCTGCAGAAGCTGGCAGTCCGTGGCTTGGACAGGTACACTCTTGGCTGGGTAAGGAACTGGCTGGAGGGCAGGGCCCAGAGAGTGGTGGTCAATGGAGCTAAATCCAGCTGGCGACCGGTTACGAGTGGAGTTCCCCAGGGGTCGGTGCTGTCCTGTTCAATATCTTTATTGATGACCTGGATGAGGGCATTGAGTGCACCCTCAGTAAGTTTGCAGATGACACCAAGCTGGCTGGAAGTGTTGATCTGCCTGGGGGTAGCGAGGCCCTACAGAGGGATCTGGACAGGCTGGATAGCTGGGCTGAAGCCAATGGGATGAGGTTTAATAAGACCAAATGCCGGGTCCTACACTTTGGCCACAACAACCCCAAGCAACGCTACAGGCTTGGGGCGGAGTGGCTAGAAGACTGTGTAGAGGAAATGGACCTGGGGGTGTTGGTTGACACTCGGCTGAACATGAGCCAGCAGTGTGCCCGGGTGGCCAAGAAGGCCAATGGCATCCTGGCTTGTATCAGAAGTAGTGTGACCAGCAGGAGCAGGGAAGTAATTGTCCCCCTGTACTCAGCTCTGGTGAGGCCGCACCTCGAGTGCTGTGTCCAGTTCTGGGCCCCTCACTGCAAGAAAGACATTGAGGCCCTGGAGCGTGTTCAAAGAAGGGCAACAAAGCTGGTAAGGGGTCTGGAGCACAGGCCTTATGAGGAGCGGCTGAGGGAGCTGAGATTGTTCAGTCTGGAGAAGAGGAGGCTCAGGGGAGACCTTTATTGCTCTCTATAACTACCTGAAGGGAGGTTGTAGTGAGCTGGGGGTCGGCCTCTTCTCTCGTGTAACTGGTGATAGGACTAGAGGGAATGGATTCAAGCTGTGCCAGGGAAGATTCAGGCTGGATATTAGGAAATACTACTTCTCTGAAAGAGTGGTCAGGCACTGGAATGGGCTGCCCAGGGAGGTGGTGGAGTCACCGTCCCTGGAGGTGTACAAGGAACGTTTGGATGTTGTGTTGAGGGATATGGTTTAGCAAGAACCATTGGTGATAGGTGGATGGTTGGACTGGATGATCTTATAGGTCTTTTCCAACCTTAGTGATTCTGTGATTCTGTGATTCTGTGAAAAACAGAGAGCTTTTAAGTTCTGTGGTTTCATGATACAGAAATCTTTCTAACACTGAAACCTCCTAACGGATTCAGAAGGCAACTTTTATCCACCTGCATTCTGCAGATGGAGTATTCTGCAGTAACTCACAAACATCTCCACAGCTTACTATCAACTTGCACACTCCAAGCAAGGTTACCGCTATCCCCCTGTCGATCCACTCCTGCCTGTTTGTCCTGTTCTGCCTCCTGGTTCCTACTCTTATTGCTTTAAGGTCCCTGATGCACTTAAATCTACAAATAGAATCATATCATAGAACCATAGAATGGCCTGGGTTGAAAAGGACCACAATGATCATCTGTTCCAACCCCCTGCTGTGTGCAGGGTCGCCAACCACCAGACCAGGCTGCCCAGAGCCACATCCAGCCTGGCCTTGAATGCCTCCAGGGATGGGGCATCCACAGCCTCCTTGGGCAACCTGTTCCAGTGCGTCACCACCCTCTGGGGGAAAAACTTCCTCCTAAGATCCAACCTAAACCTCCCCTGTCTCAGTTTAAAACCATTCCCCCTTGTCCTATCACTATCCACCCTTGTAAACAGTCATTCTCAATACTGGACTGCAATCCTTCAGCAGAGAACTCGAATCCAGAGGCAGAGGGGGCTTCCCTTAGACACAACGGAGCTATCTGTCCTCAGCTCCCCACACAAAACCAATGGCAAAGCTGCCAAAGAATCAGCAGTGAAGACTGTGTGCAGTAACAACAGAACAACTGCTGATCTATACGTACTGAAACTGGACAATAGCTCAAAGTCAGAGGGACTTAATACCTTTTTCAGTGAGATTTTTTTCCTAGAGGAACCAATTCAGAAGAAAGGCTTTTCCCCCCATCTTGAGGTAACACTAATAAGAAAGACTGACAAGGTCTCCTGAAACATGGCAGGCCTCCAGCTGGTAAAGACCAAAGACTGACAGGTCAATGGAAGGATGTCAGTTCATAACTGCAGCTGCCATTTCCTTCAGCCCTGCCTTTTAAAGTCTTATCCCTATCAGACCACAACGATTAGGCAGATGAAGAACCCACCACTGTTTCCCTCTGTTGAGCTATTTCATTGACAAGCTACCTCACTGTAAAAAACACTTCTTTCCATTTGTGGGATCAAACGCTCCTGAATTAATCACGAGTTTTAGTTAATAGGTCGCTGGAATCCAGGCAGCAAATCTGTTGATCAAACATAACGTCTGCACCAAAAGTGATATGAAGAGAGCTCCACAAGCTATGAGAGAATTTCAGACTTCTATACAAGAGAGAACGGCCTCAAGTTGCACCAGGGGAGGTTCAGGTTGGGTATCAGGAACAATTCTGTCTCTGAAAGAGTGGTCAGGAGCTGGAAAGGGCTGCTCAGGGAGGTGGTGGGTCACCATCCCTGGAGGTGTTCAAGAACTGTGTAGATGTGGTACTGAGGGACGTGGTTTGGTGGGAAATATTGGTGGTAGGAGGACAGTTGGACTGATCTTGGAGGTCTTCTCCAGCCTTGGTGAATTTAAATACTTTTTTCAGGAGATGACAGACAGTAACAGCAATGACCAAGCACCTTTCCACATTTAATTTCATAATGCCCATCACAGTGAGAGACTGAAAGAAATTACATAGGATTTGGAATCGTGCCTGCCACTGTTTCCACAACATCCGTCTGTTCCCAAAAACTGGGCAGAAACTTAGATCAGAACACAGGCTGTTCATGAACCTCCCCACCAAATATTCAAAGCATATTGCTGTCCCTGTCGTTACTTTTAATTCAAAATAAGTCTCATGTAATTAATCTGATAGCTATACTTTGAGCTAGTACACTTGGCAAGAGCCATACAACATGCCAACAACAAATAGCATGTTACAACACGAAACACTTCAAGGTTATTTAAAACAATGTGGCCTATGTACAGATTGTGTAGCATTTACATTCTGACAGCCCTGCTAAGCAGTACAAATGACAGACACTGCACAGTGCATGGTGAATGCCTAAGTTTTCATACATAAAACGTCACTGATAGTCATTTTTTCATGTACACTAATGAAAAAGAATATATTTTAAATATTACAGATGTTTCTAACTAGCAAAATCCCAATGGTACCTTTCACATCTCCTACATGTTTTACATTTCAAACTGGATCTGGACGCTACTTTTAGTTACCAAAATACGATCACGAGCAGCGTATGCAATTAGCATATGGAGAGCAATTGTGCAGTGCTTCTGAAAATATGAAGCCCTTCCTATCAAAACACTGATAACTCACCTTGAAAAAGAATCACGTAAAACTGAGTGATGTAAAATATACTTTGCCATTCTATTTCTAACAGGAGTTACTCAAGCTTGAATCAACCTCGTTCTCAGTTTTTTGGATATAAATTTTTATCATTTATTCTAAAACCGTAAGCAGGACAAGATAAGTCTTTACTGTTCTTACACATGCATTTAATGGTGTATTTTGTTGTTCAACAAAAGAAACAGAGGTATCTCGCTTGGGAAAGTACTCTGTAGGACCTGTAGCTAAATGACTTCACGTGCTCTTTCACCAAGTAAAAACTGGTAAGATGTTGATGAGAGTAATTAATTTGCAAGCTTGATCATGGTAAAATCAAATCCCTTTATTCCCATAGCATTCCTATGTTCCATATAAGAGAACAGCGACTTAAGAAAGGACCAAAAGTCCAAAGGAAAGATTGCCGTGGATTGCTGTGTTGAGTGTGGACAACCCATGAAATCTCAGTGCAACCCTGGATGCAAAAAAAACAGACTGTCTAAATGAGAAGTTTAAAAAATAACTTCCTTAAAAAAATCACAGATTGCATTTCCTGTAAGTAAGTTGACTGTACTCTTAACAAATTCCTTCTGTACTTGCCAACTCTTCCAGATACAATCTTCCCGAATTTTTAAGTTCTCCTTTCTAAATTGCATCAGATAAATATTGACAGTATCCCTAACAGATGTCACTTAAGGGACAACCACCCTTGTGCTTGTAGCCTTCTATGGAGAACTTCTAGAACTAGAACTCATCATCCTTGTGTATGATGGACAGTGGGCTGAATATGAGCCAGCAGTGTGCCCAGGTGGCCAAGAAGGCCAGTGGCATCCTGGTGTGGATCAGGAATGCTGTGGTGAGCAGGACCAGGGAAGTCATCCTGCCCTGTACTCGGCACTGGTGAGGCCTCACCTCGAGTTCTGTGTTCAGTTTGGGGCACCTCAGTACAGAAAGGACATGGAGGTGCTGAAGCAGGTCCAAAGAAGGGCAACAAGGCTGGGGAGGGCTTGGAGAATAAGGCCTACGAGGAGAGACTGAAGGAACTGGGGCTGTTCAGTCTGGGGAAGAGGAGGCTGAGGGGAGACCTCATTGCTCTCTGCCAGTACCTGAAAGGTGACTGCAGCAGAGCGGGGCTGGGCTCTTCTCACTGATGACAGGTGACAGGATGAGGGGAAATGGCCTCAAGTTGTGCCAAGGGAAGTTTGGGTTGGATATCAGGAAACACTTCTGTACAGAAAGGGCTGTTAAGCACTGGAATGGGCTGCCCAGGGAGGTGGTTGAGTCACCATCCCTGGATGTGTTTAACAACGTCTGGATGTGGTGCTCAGGGCCGTGATTTAGCGGAGGGCTGTTAGAGTTGGGGTAGGATGGCTGGGTTGTGGTTGGACTAGATGATCTTTAAGGTCTTTTCAACCTGAGCGATTCTATGATTCTATGAAAATATACAAACAACGTTTTAAACAATATGACTACTATCACAAATTTAATGCATGCGTATATAAGACAAGTGATATTTAAAAACATTGTAACTTGCTATAGTCAGTCTCAGATGTTAGATGACAGCAGAAGAGCGGCACTCATCTATTTTTGCCAGGATGCCTTGAGAGTAGAGGGAACAAAGAATCACAGACACCATCATTAGACAGACCGTTAAAAAGTAAACTGTACTAAATTGAACACAAGGGAAGAGGGGGAAAAAAAAGTCTCGTTAACGAAATGTTGTAATTACTGTTGTGGTTTCTGAGGCTTAGGGGGAGGGAAGCATGCACGAGCTCCGAGTATCTCGAAGACTTTTACAACTAGGAAAACGAAATCAGGTTAGATGAGGATACAAGGGGACTGTTCAGCTCCTGTCTTGACTTGGTTTTCATCCAGGCTGTACACTCCAAAGGCCTTTAATCTCTTAACTACTGTTTCATTAGCATCTCTACAGAGATTCATGGTGTTTAGAATATCTGGGAGGCTTTCATGTGCTAGAGTTGAAAAGCTGAATATGAGAAACCAACAAGCCCTAGCAAAGTAAGCTCTGGCACAAAATACCGTATCATTTCAAGTTTGTAATATATGAGCACCTTGTTCTCATGCTTGGAACTGCAAAAACATGGCAAAAGAACTATCCTGAGATGCTGACCAAAGCCAGAAAGAACAGATATTCAATATGAAATGTAAATGCCTATAATCACTTCACCAGAGGAAACACACTTACAACCCACAGGCCTGAGTGCTGCTGGCTTACCAGAGAGGCTTGAGCTGCATTACAAAAGCTTTGCAGCAAATAAGAATCAGGTTAGATATTAAAGTCCTCACAGAATCCCTTGTAAAGCCCCTGATAAAGAACACGCTAAGCAAATATGCCCTGAAGACCACTTAAACTCGCTTGCTCCTCACTCAGTATAGGAAGTTCTCTCTGTCCCCATCAGCTTATTCATGAGAGATCATTCAACGCGTTTCACTTCACAGCATAACTTATATAAAAGGAAAACCCACATGGGTTCGTGTCCTTTTGCAGAATTCTTCCCGTTGAGTTAAAATACAATTTGGTGTAAGACAGCTTGTGCTGCGCTGTCAGGAAATCACAGAATGGTCTGGGTTGCAAAGGCCCACAATGCTCATCCAGTTCCAACCCCCTGCTATGTGCAGGGTCGCCAACCACCAGACCAGGCTGCCCAGAGCCACATCCAGCCTGGCCTTGAATGCCTCCAGGGATGGAACATCAGTGCAGCAGAAAATGCATCAAAAAACTCACACTTGGCAAACAAGAGCTGCCATGAAGCCTTCCGTTAAGAGCCAAAGCTACAGGGCTGTAACTCCACCAGCAGATCCCCTCTGCGGTGCTGGGACGCAGCACTCGGCCTCAGAGGGCAATCCTGCAGCCGTCCTCACATGGGAGCTGATGATGAAATGTTTCAAATTGCAACCTTCAGGTTCAGCAAAATCTTTTTTCTCCCCTTTTCCTTTCACATTTCAACCCTCTTCTTTAGCACTGTTACCATAACATTCTGAACTTAAACACTTTTCATCGGCATCTAGTCCACAGAACTCAATTACACAGCATACAGAGATCGGGAAAAAGCCCCCAGGTGTGTTTGAAAACCTTTTATGATCACAATGGGCTTTACATTCAGAGAGAGGACAAAGAGAAGCCTTTCCTTTACCACATTTAAATTCCTTCATTTCAGCACACTTAGCTACAGAGCAACCACAATTAAACAGCCATCAAATATTTAAGTGCTGAAATGGCAAGAGACTAGATACCTCCGGCACGTTTTGCCCTACAGTGTCCCAAGTTCTGGCAAATATTTGATCTCCCCAAACTTCCAGGCAAAGCCGTTTGAACACATTTCAGACACTGATTTTATTTGCAATATAACATTTACCACAGAATGAACACTTAGTATGAGACCATACCTAATATGGGAAGCAACATACGAAGCACGTCAAACCATTCAGACGTTCCTTCACTCCTAACAAAGGTACCTGAAAAACTGGGAAGGTCACATCTCTCTTTGAATGAATTGCTCTCAAGGTCCTGAAGGGAAGCAATGTGCTAGATGGTCCTTTCCAACCTTAATGATTCTATGATGAATAGAATCATATAATCATCTGGATGAGGAGCTACAAGATATGGTTTAGTGGCTTGTGGTAGCAAGGGTAATGGGAGAACGGTTGGACTAATTGTTCTTGCAGGTCATTTCCAACCTTGTTATTCTATGATTCTATGATTTGGATATAAAGAAAAATTCTTTTATAGTGAGGATGATGAGGCACTGGAACAGTTTGCCTAGTGATGCGGTCCCTGGAGACCGTCAAGGCAAGGCTGGATCAGGTCCTGGACAACCTGATCTAGCTGTGGTGTCCCTATGCACTGCAGGGGAGTTGGACTAGATGGCCCTCAGAGGTCCCTTCCATCTCTATAGGTTCTATGATTCTATAAGACGATAGATACCCCACACTCCCATTACATTACAATGCCTTTTACAGCCCACTCAACGGAACTTTTGGCCCCAAATATCATTGTCTCAAAGCTAAAGGACCAGCCACAGAGGCTGTATGTCCCAAGTTTATGGCAGCACACTGCCAGCAAGCTGAGAGCAGTGCCCATTTTGCATACCGAGCTGCTGCCCCACCTCTGCAAGTCCCTGGCCCCAAGAAAGCCACATCCGAAGCCACAGCCTGGCAGCACCTGGCCCACCACCTCTCACAGGATGCCAAAGTGCTTTCAGCTTACCAATGTCAGGTGGACATCCTCACAATTTGTATAGAACTTTTAAATAACAAAATTACTGCATCCGTCCGGACCCTGGCTGCAATGAGTGTGATGCAAAAAAAACCAGCGTCTCTTTTCCTGTCCTGTAGAATCATATTTAAAAAAGGAGCCCCTGGGGGTGGGCAAAGCAGCAGCACCTCCTCTACTACAGCGCAGAGTTAATGAAGACTAATGCTGAACGAAGTCAGACTTCTCAACACACTGCGCAATCAATCCATCAGGGGAGTATGCAACTAGAAGTCTAAAGAAGGGCTATAAAATGGTCTTCAGAGCTTGAAAAGTGACACGAAATTTCCTTTTCTTACAGCACTACTGGAAAGCTAAAGGTCTGCAAACAAAACAACTTAATTTTACCTGGTTTTTAACTTCTGACACTACTGGCATAGCGCGGGGTAAAATACAAAACTTGGGGCTGAACACATAACATTATGCACTCCTACAGCTGATAACGCACAGGCAAATATACTAAAGAATAGGTTTTAATTGGCTCAATTGAAGCAGTTTTGCAAATAAAGCACGTTCCTGGTTCATACTTCAAAGACTATAAACAGAAGTTGTCAAAAAATGTTTTCATGGCGACAAATCCGGTCAGCCCTCACACGTTCTACAGGAAAAATACATAGTGCTTTGGTAACTTCCCTGCAAAAACAAAACAGCCAAGTGACCTTTGTGCTCTGTTTTACAAAGAATCAGATTCAAAAACACTCAGAAAAGAAAAGGGGGGTTGAGCTTGATTTTACGGCAGCTCCTTTGGGTCGGAGAGCAAGTGAGAACCTAATGACAACAATCCAACGCACCAACTTTGTTGGTGTTTTCTTTAATAGTAACCTGTAAAATCCTGCTTTGGGGAAATGTATAAGACTGGTTTGAGAAGTGGGTTTTATTTTCCATTTTTTAGCTAATTCAGTCTTCTGAACTTCCTTTCAACAAAGTCATTTGCTTAGCTTCTCAATGCGTGCATACTGCAGTTGTACAGAGGGTTGCACACAGCACCACACAAAGCAGATTCCACATCTAAAAGAATGCAAGCAGCATTCATCAGATGTCTGTGAATCCTTCCTTAAATACTTCTTTCACAGTGAACCACTTAATGCAGATCCTTGCAATCTACGAGAAATTCATAGATCACAGAATCATAGAATGGCCTGGGTTGAAAAGGCCCACAATGCTCATCCAGTTCCAACCCCCTGCTATGTGCAGGGTCGCCAACCACCAGACCAGGCTGCCCAGAGCCACATCCAGCCTGGCCTTGAATGCCTGCAGGGATGGGGCATCCACAGCCTCCTTGGGCAACCTGTTCCAGTGCCTCACCACCCTCTGGGGCAAAACTTCCTCCTAAGATCCAACCTAAACCTCCCCTGTCTCAGTTTAAAACCATTCCCCCTTGTCCTATCACCATCCACCCCTGTAAACAGCCGTTCCCCTCCTGCTTATACACTCCCTTCAAGTACTGGTAGGCCACAATGATGTCTCCCTGCAGCCCTCTCTTCTCCATTGGTCCAAATTCAGAAATAAATCTCTCCAGAATGATACTTATTCCATAGTTTGGGGAATTTTGTTTGAAGAGACAGAACAAGTGGAGATAATTTTTGTTGTACATTCATAGCCATGCCCTGCCTGCCCCCCCAGGTAAGCTCTGCTCTGAGACGTACAGAAGAGTCCCATCCATGTTCTACTTCTGTTTTCATATACATAACCTCAAATACACTTATTTTAAATCTAATTTGTCTTATGTTTATAAACACTAGAAATGTGGTGTATCATATAGAAACTGCCAAAGCTGTTATTCTTTGAAGTCCCAAGCAAGGATTTTTTTCCCTTTGCTTTGGGACACTCAGATAATGCGAGTCCTCCTCTTCACAGCCTGGCAACCCACTGCCGATTTTCCACTTAGCAGTTCTGTAGCTGGTACACCAATCTAACATCAATCAAACCAAGTATCTCATTTTTCTGTAAGCAGGACATGCAATTCTGCTGGAGGATCTGAAAATTGCCTTAGCTTGTGGGAAACGAGGGAGTTCCACAAAGGAAGCATGCGAGGTGGTGGCTGAGAAAGCACAGGGCAGCCAATGCCCTCACATTCCCCTGTGCTCCAGCAGGATTTCCCCAGTGTGAAGCAATGCTTCAGGTAAGTATGAAGCCATGGACATGCAAGATGGCAGGATAATTCAGGCAGAGAGCAAAGGAAAAGGATTCACTTGTGGGAGTACTAACGGAAGCAGACATGGCCATGCTGTTCAGAGACTGGAGGTGCGCCATTAAAATGTCCTCGGCCTTGAGATTACACCACACAGGTTGAAGAAATATCCACTCCTCTTTCAGACACTGTCAACTTTCATGTCCTGTAGTTTCCCTTCTACCTCAGAGCACCACGCCTGTGGCTGGCATGGAAGAAACACATCCACAATGTTAGCAGTGCCATCTAAGCCTACAGAGCGATGCGTCCATCTGTCACGTCTAGCTCCAGTTATTGCCACTCCATGTGGCACCTCCTACATGAGCTTACAGCTTCTGCTGAGTAAACAAGGTTTCCTTCTTCCACATATCTGATATTTTCACCTACTTCAAAAAGAAAAGTGAATATAGTTCTGTGTCATGAGAAGTAATGAGATAAAATACTACTCCCTCCACAATCCTAACTTGGAAACAGAACAGTTCTTCCATGATCAAACTGCTTTCATGTAAAACTTCCCAGGTAAGAATATTGGAGTATTCTATTTATTTCCAACTTTTTGTCCACTTTACAAGAAGGGCAAACAAAAACCCCAGGCTAAAGATATTACTCCAAATTGCTTGGACGACAGTTATATTTGTTTCAGTTTTGGTACCCAAACAGTACCTAAAAACTCTCATTCAGAGGTTCAGTATCCTCAAAGAAACTTCTGATGAATAATCTGATCTGGATAAAGTAATGATGATATTATAAACCCCATTAACCTATTACCATAATGAAGCCATGAGGCTCAGTAACGTAGATGTTCCTCACTGTCCCAAAACACAACCTGCCTTTGGCACATCCTGAACTTCCATCGTACAACATCACCACAGAACGGTGTTATTTTAAAATGCTTCTTTTTAACATGCCTGTTCCACTGTAATATAACCCCTACAGCTTCACCTGTCATTCTGGAAGAATTGCAGAGGAAGAAACTACAGGGAACTTCACATTAGCACTCAACATTAATTGCTGTGCTATACCCAAACTGCCACACCTCGACACTGCCCAGGAGAAATGTCCTCAAAGACCATGGAAGACACCTCATGCAGTGTGAATTTACTTATTAATACACTTCCTTTTTAACCTCTTGCACAGATAAACATAAGGAGTGTAAAACTTCCCCCCGTGTCCCAAACAATTCTCTGGCAAGGGCCAGAATTTGTGTATTCTACTTCTGCAATCCAAAATCTCCCTAAGACCTTTCTTATGCATAACTGAATGCAACTGAAGCACAAAAGGAATCTTAATGATAACCTTCTTTGTTTTTCAAAATGGCAGTTATCAGGAATCTGAGATTCATCTTGTATCTGCCACGTATACACGTATGATCTTTCACATACTGATGGCTTTATGACAGCAGCACAACAATCACAATCTCCTTCCACCTGATGTTTAGGAATGCAAAAGAAAGCCAAATAAACGTTAAAGAAATCACAAAGTAAAAGACTCCCAAAGTGCAAGGCTCCCTATATGCTGCACTTGCAGCCTGGGTAATTGCATGGGAGCCCATCATCAGCACAGAGTCAGGAGCTCAGTCCTGAGGAAGAAAACCCTGGGCTTGAAAAGAGACAAACATACAGAAATTCATATACATAAAATAAGAACAACAAATCCAAGTAAGGTCTCTTCCTTCCTGTGCTAAGCATAGAACCATCGACTCTACCTCTGATACCCAGGCTGGATTGCCTCCTGACTCTTCTGGCACCACCCATAAACATCCTACGTCCATCAGATTAAAACAAAAGAAACATTCAGTTAAAGGAGTTTCATAACAGCTGCAACATTTACATTTAATCAACCAACTCGTTATTAATATTTTCTCAAAATCTACTTTATTCCTTGAAGTCTGTGGTTCTTCTCGATACAGAAAAAATGGGCAATTCCCAGTGCAATGACCACAGAGCAATGCTTTGTTTCTCTTACGAAGAGAGCCCTGGTTTGCATGAGGCTCATTCTTAGCATACTCAGTATTCATTTCTTTTACATTTATAGCATAGAATAAGTGCTCTAAAGCAAGGAATAAAAGCAGGGAATAAACAGGCAGCAAACTCATGTATCCAAATACACAGTTTCAGTTCACTCCGAAATCAGATTTCTATAAACAAAAGTCTCGATGTAATGCATTTCTACAAAAGTGGATGAGAACAACACGAGTGGTTTTTGCAGAGCTTAGCAGAACTGGAAACTAAAAATATTATTTTAGGTGGTGAAAACAAAACTTTTTGCATATGTAAGTGAATTATGGTGGGTTTTCCTGTTGCCTGTAATTTAGCTTCAGTAATGAACAGCTTTTTTGGGTCTTTTTGTGTTTTTTCTTTCTTCTCATAGACAAGGGGGATTTCAGCCCTTCTCGGAAGTCAAGTGAGAGGAAAAGCATTTGAAAAAGATAAAAATGACTACTGATAAAATAGTTTGGTTTCAATCAAAGGCTATGAAGACGCTGTCGTAGAAACCCAAGTGCAGGCACGTTTCAATGATAAATTCTAATCCTGTTTCATTATTTAGCTTCCACAGACTTCCCAACTTTGAAGTACACTGTAACTGTCAAAACTAATTTAACTAAAGGAGCTTCTGATTGCTTCCTCTGATGTCTGAACAATGCCACAATTCCTATTCACAGAACCATTACTTTTGGAAAAGACCTTTAAGATCATCTGGCCCAACCGTCCACCTACCACCCACATTGCCTACTGAACCACATCCCTTAGGAACACATCTGCCCTTCACTTGAACACCTCCAGTGTTCGTGTATCTTATGTCTGGCGCTGGTTTGAAACTGAGACAGGGGAGGTTTAGGTTGGATCTTAGGAGGAAGTTTTTCACCCAGAGGGTGGTGAGGCACTGGAACAGGTTGCCCAAGGAGGCTGTGGATGCCCCATCCCTGCAGGCATTCAAGGCCAGGCTGGATGTGGCTCTGGGCAGCCTGGTCTGCTGGTTGGCGACCCTGCACACAGCAGGGGGTTGGAACTGGATGAGCACTGTGGTCCTTTTCAACCCAGGCCATTCTATGATTCTATGATTCTGTAAAGAAAATCTGTTTTCAAAAAGATACGAGTCTTGGTAACTCACATTTTACGAGGAAGGCTGTGTGCTTACATAATTTCCCTCACCTTTTTTTCCTGCTGAGAGCAGGAAAAAAGCAATGACTCTACCTAACATTTCAGTCATGTTTTGTTAATACTGAAGGTGAGCAATCACCATCTTAAGCGACGCATGGGAAAAGTACTTCGAAAGAAAGTGAAGTAACTTTTCCAAGACCATTCAATAATAAGGAAAATATGTTAATTGCAAGTAATACTCATTTTCCAAAATATTTTTTGGAAATATACACCATGCAATACACAGATCAGATTTTTAATGGCTTTGTTACACACCCAATTTCAGTAAAACATCCAGTGGAAGTTTCCCTGTAAGCAAAGAATGGGGACTAGCTCTATGGAAAGCTCTCCAATGGAGAGAACATTTTGAAGGGACCCTTCCAGACATCTGGGTCCATAACAAACACAAGACTATGGCTGAATCAGTTCCTGATGGAAAACTTACGATAGGGACAGAACAGCCCATACCTGTGTCTCAGCAGATGCCTTAGTTAGATAGAGAGCTCACAGTAAAATCACACCCATTTTACTACTCACTCGTGGGACACACACTGGCAGGGTGATACAGGGGATTTCACTCTTGTCCATAGAGTTTCATCATGTGAATTCCTAACTTGCAAAGCTCCTACTGGCACTTAACGAAGAATTAAGTATCACAAACTCATAGAATAAAACTTAGGTTATACTTGACTTGCACGATATGAGCACCCTTGGCTGAAAACTTTACATGTCAAGTGCAATAAAAAGGTTGTCTGAAAGTCAGAATTCAATTTCCCTTCCTGAGGAAACACTGTTTTACCGTACACAAAAAGCCATTAAGGCCCCATCAAACAATCAATAATCGATGCATGTTTCGTAAACAGCGGAAATAATAAGTTGTAATGGTCAGCAAGAACACTGAGGAGGTGCATCCAAGGTCTTATTTCCTACAAAAATTTCGTTTTCATGTACCTCAAAAATACTTTGTCTTCTACCCCAACAAAGGCTTGTGTTGCTCTGAATTTCCAAGCAGCAATCTGTTTTCATTGAAGTCTACCTGAGCAGCAAAATCTTTATAACGGTTCAGCTGTTAAATTCCCATTTTTTAGAGCTCATCTCCCTTCCCCTGTGTTGACGTACATTGAAGTGACAGACATTGGTTGGATGGGGCCCTGGGCAGCCTGCTCTAGTATAAAATGTGGAGGTTGGTGGCCCTGCATGCGGCGGGGGGTTGGAGCTTCATGATCCTTGATGTCCCTTCCAACCCAAGCCATTCCATGATTCTATGACATTAAGCCTGCTGATTTCAGTACAATGAAGAAAGCATTTCCTTGGATTACTTCAGAAGCACTGCAAGACTTCAGAAGGCCAAATTTAGAAGGGCACCTTCTCAAATTCTCCCAGCTACCAATAGGTGTTAGTTAGAGGGTTTCAGAATTGCCATCAAGTAGTCTTCATCAAATATCTCACGCTTCTCAAAATAAAACATTTCCTAGTTTGCTCTACCATAATCATCCTTCTTGATTGTGATTATCACAAGGGTGGCAACAATGACTTTGTTATAGGCCCAATGCGTTGGCATTTGTTGCTTAAATTTGCTGCAGCTATCCCAGATCCTTCCCTGTTTCTGAAGCAAATAATTCACCTAAAAGCAAAACTCATGCACAGTGGTGCAAGTAGCCCAAATTGAAACAGTGGCAGGGTAGGAAGTAAAGCCACGGTCTTGGGGGAGGGTCATAAAGAAAGTGCTAGTGAGCTGTTACAGGCACGCAACCACAGCGAGAGCGGCTCTGGGACTCCCTGCTATAAACTGCTGACTACCCCAAAGGGCCGGTGAGACTGAGATTTGGAGAATTTTTCATAACTGTAGAAGTTCATATTATAGATGCACATCAGTGAAGCTTGCAATAGGAAGAATGAAAAATATCAGAATCTCAAAACATTCAGGTAAGAAAGCGAGGAGAGAGGGAGAAAAATCTCATGTTCCCATGCCAGATCCCTGCCTGACTCTTCAATGAGATCTTTATTCTCAGCCCGTAATCTGCGCCGCTCGTCAAGTATCGTGCCACAGAGAATAACGTGAAGAACTCCTGAAAAAGAGCCTGAGCGCTCAAAAGCTTCTCACTCATACCCAGCAGTCTCAAGTTGGTCGTAAGTCACCCCTCCCTACAAATCCGGCTTCACTTACATCAATCTCCATAAGCACTCAAACATCACCTAAATCACCTAATTTATTTCAATCACAGTTCTGGATATGGGCAATGATCGTGACCAGTTTTTAAGGCTATTAGGAGATGGCAAAAAGAACAAATACACTAGGAAATTATAAACAAGATGACTTTTCCGTTACTGTTAATGTAATCACTCAGGATTGGAAAGAAAGTAGAGGGGAGGGCCTTGCAGCCGGCTGGCCCCAGTACCACAAAGTGTCAGGGACAAGATCTCACAGATCATGGCATCAAAAGGGGCTTGGAATGGACCTCTGGAGATACCAAATCCAATGTCCCTGCTAGAGCAGTTCCCTACAGCAGGTTGCACAGCTGCGCATCCAGATGGGTCTTGACTATCTCCATAGAAGGAGACTCCACCACAACTCTGGGTAGCCTGTGCCAGGGCTCCATCACCCTCACAGTTGAGAGGTTTTTACCCATGTTCGTATGGAATTTCCCATGTTACAGTTTGTGCCCGTTGCTCCTTATCCTGTTGCCAAGCACCGCTGAAAGGAGCCCGGCCCCATCCAATTGATTCCAGCCCTTTAGATCAAGCATCAGTAAGATGCAAGAGGCAGCAGAGGCAAAAGGACCAGCTGTCAGTTCTCTTCAAACCACGGTCACTGCTCCAGCCATACATCACCTTACCTCCTATGGTTTCCATTGCTGGGTCTCCAAGACATTCTTCATGGGAAGTTTCCCATGCTGGTGTTACTTGCACAGGCTGTGTGGGCAGCCCCTAAGTACTTACTTTAAAAATACATATTTTTTTACTACGTTTCCCATATCTTCTCCTTCTATTTAGCCTTGCCCATAGCCACTCTGCAACTATTGCAATGCAATTAATGATCTCTGTGTTAATTACCAATTCTTTTGCATCTGAAGCTTAATCAAAATGGGAAGCAAGATGGGAAACGCAAGCAAAGAATTCCTGTACACCAGTACCAAGCCCTGTTTTACCTATAGGAAGCCTGGAGGACACGTGAGCTGGCGGTGGAGGTTGGTTTACTTGCTCTTCGAACTGGAGATGACATGATCATATCTAATCTTATAAAACCAAAAATCAAATCATATTTCAGTTTCAAATGTTAAAACAACGTTCAGACATAACTATGGAGAAATCGCTGGGTTTTGAGCTATTTTTTTGCTGTTATTATACCAGGTTACTGACTGAATTAAATTCAAAAGCACACTTTGCTACTATAAACGATCCTGCAACTCAGGTCCATGAGTAAGTATCCGGATGGAATGCACAAGTAACTAAAAGATGGGAACGGAAAAGTGAAGTCTGCTGTTGCTATTTCTATGAAAAAAAAAGTAGTAAGGACGAGGCCTTTTTTTTTCAAACCCTCAGGCAAAGACCACACAAAGACATTTTAACTGGTCAAAGCTCAGAAATTTGAAGAGGAAGTCCTCGGGACCAAAGAAAACAGCACTCCTTCCAGAAGAAACTACGGTGAGTCTAGCCAAGGTCCTTAAAGATGAGACCCTTTCTAAGACGTGACACTGAACAGATTCTTCAATATCTTTCTGAATTTAGAGATAAGAAATTTGTTGATGCTTTGTAACTTATGAGTAGGAACCAAAGCAATGCCCCTAAAAACAAAAACAAACAAAAAAACCCTAACAATATGGTTAAGTAGCCCACAGATTAGCATCCAATGGATTCTGCCAAGGATAAACACATATCTGAACTTCACCTGTCTGAATATGCCAAAAATAACACCATAAATCATAGAACATATATATAAACAAGAGCAACTTTGAGATCACAATGATTTATAAGACTTGCTAGGTCCAGATTTAAGATCCCCTCACAAAGATGATCAATTAACTAGGCAGCTTAGGACAGAGGACAGAATTTGGAAAATAGTTTCAACATTTAAAGACAATTTAAAGAACACCATCGGGTTGCAATCCCTGAAATAATTCTTATCTTTACAAAGGGAAGAGAGAAGCAGTGGTCCACTTGGTGCTTAAACCCAAAGCAGACTTGTTGAAGTGCAGGATGATCTACTGCATCAATCATGAGTAGTTCAAAGCTTTCACACCAAACTCTGGTAGATGCTCACTGCTAGGATCAGGTGCCTGGCAAACTATGACATTTCTGCCTTATCTGTAACAGTAAAATAAAATCCATCTATTATAAGGATTATATTGCACGATATTTGATGTCCACAGAAATCCTGTTAGGATACCAATTCTCTGTGTCAGAAATCACAGAATGGCCTGGGTTGAAAAGGACCACAATGCTCAACTAGTTCCAACCCCCTGCTATGTGCAGGGTCGCCAACCAGCAGCCCAGGCTGCCCAGAGCCACATCCAGCCTGGCATTGAATGCCTACAGGGATGGGGCATCCACAGCCTCCTTGGGCAACCTGTTCCAGTGCGTCACCACCCTCTGGGGGAAAAACTTCCTCCTAAGATCCAACCTAAACCTCCCCTGTCTCAGTTTCAAACCATTCCCCCTTGTCCTATCACTATCCACCCTCGTAAAATCTAAATACCAGATACAAAACTCAATTTAAATGAGAGGCAGAGAAAATATTAGGTAAACAGTATTTGAGTTTCTACAGAGTTCTGAACTGTAAGAAGTTCTTATGAATCAAAGAAACATCATACAACACCACTGTCAAACAATTTTAACACAACACGAGTGCCTTATCAATGTAATGTTATCTAGATTATCTTGTGTGTATCTTTCATAAAACTTTTAAGATTGTATCATGTACCATTTAGCTGAAAAACTACTTAAGAATGATTTTTAAAATCTGTATTAATTGAGAGCTGTTCTTTTCACATTGGAGGAACACTGCCACGTATAAAAGAAGCGCCTCCAGCTCAAGATCCAGTTTGGGTTGTTGGTCCACAGAAGCATTCCGCCTGACTGGATTTTGAAATTAATCCCTAAATTTACCTGAATTACCAGAGAGACAGTTTTCTGGAGCCTCATTTATCTTCCATCCATGAATAATTCACTTTGTTGCTGAATAAAAACATTCCTTATGACTTACTCCTGACATTTTAGGTTACAATACCCCTCCATTTTAAAAGCGAACATCTCAGCGTTGAAAAAGACATCACTATACACCTATATTAACAACCATATACTATGTATATGTATACACACATGTACATATAGACACAACTACTGACTACCAGTTTCCAGATACGTTGACAGATACAACATTCTTTAAATGCTGGGAGCTTTTCTAACATTCTGGAGATGACACTGACTTCATAAACTGGAGTTAGGAGGTTCACTGGCCATGAATTTGCAACAAAGCCTTTCATCTCACACTGAGAGCAAATGCACTGAACATCCACTGGATTTCTTGGCACTGAGATACACTCAGAAAATAAATGGTAGTTCAAAATGAGCATTAAATTGACTTCAACTTGTAAGACACTACAAGGAAATATAGATTTTTTAAGATTATGGTATTTTGTTACAGTTCTGTCATTCACAACTTCTGAACGTAACTGTTGGTGGCATGCTTTATCTTTACCCTTTACACACAATGATTTCAATGCCACTGCTCCTCAACACGTGTATAACTCAACATGAATGTCACTTTAGTACAGCCACCCATAACACCAGAAAAACCCAAAAATGCAACAACAGATTATGCGTTCAGATCAATTATTTATGCAGAGGGGCAAAGGTAAGAACTTGCATCCAAAAGCAAGAAGGTCCACCTAATATTAAAGAGAGAAGTCTGGATTCTGAAGTCATCACAGAATCACCAAGGTTGGAAAAGACCTACAAGATCATCCAGACCAACCGTCTGCCAATGCCACACAGCTCTGCAAAGGGCTGCACCAGAGCACAGACAGAGCAGAAGGGCAGCGCTGGGCCACAGATGTGACGGCCTTCCTTTTGTGTAATAGAAAAAGGTTTTTCATAAGAAGGAATTTTTCAGAGAACAGTGAGGTAGATTTTGACCTCTAAAAAGAGTTGGTATTTTAAAGCTTGATATAAACTCAGACATGATTTAAAATTTAACGTTAAGCAATTACAGTTAGTGCAAGAAGATGCTCAACAGCTCTATATCAGAAGAGCAGGTACAACCAAAACCAAATATAGTAAACCAATTAAACCACTGACCCAAGGTAGAGATATGGTGACTCAGTTACTGAATCCGTCAGTCTCCACAAAGGAGCCACCACACTGCAACCTACCTCATCATTTTAGACCCTTCCTAGGCTTATAATCTAAACTAGTTCTGGAAATAATTAATTACTTGAGTAATAGAAAAACCTGAGCCCGCTACTTCTGAAATGTCATGAGACACAAACAATCTTTACAAGGCTGTTTGTTGTACTTTTGGTAAATAAAGGAAAACTTAGAATCATTTGGGTTCTTCACAGCAATATATCCAAAAAACGCTGAGGTATTATGCATGGCAGGACTATACTCACCATCTCAGTGCTAAAGAAATTAAGAACACCAAATGATTTCTTAATGAAGTAAAAGCTTCTGTGCTCAGAGAAGTAATTCACTGTGTAATTCATTTAGATGTGGTACTGAGGGACACGGTTTAATGGGGAAATACTGGCGGTGGTGGACAATTGGAAGGGATGATCTCAGAGGTCCTCCCCAACCTTGGTGAGTCACGATTCTGCGAATCTGCTCTATAGGGAACTTTTAGGAAACAAGCAGAACTGGCATCCCTGCGTGATACCACTGGGTTTCTGGCCAACTAAAAGTTCTTACCCTTCCCTCCATCTCTATGATTATAGTTAATTATCTCTCTCCTATGCGACTTACAGCGAAAAATTAAGCTAGAGAGAACTGAATGTAAAGAAACTGATGTAAGAACCCTTTAAACACCCACAAGGAGAGCACAAAAACACACAGGGGAAGGTATCGCTCCCAGCAGCCTCCCATTTGTCCCAACATCAAATCATTCCTAACAATGGCGAGGAAGGCACGAAGACGGTCCAGCTCCGCTTCGGAACGCTGATCTGTGGCACTCCTGTGCAGAAAGACACAGTTACACGTCTGTCTTCTGAAGGACTCCTACCATTCTAAAAATACTGTCCCACAGCTGTTTAAAATTTATTTTTTTAGACCATAGCACCACTGTTTGGTTGTTTCCAATTTCTGAAACCACAAATAGTAAAAGTGTACTCAGTCTACTGCAAACATAAATAGCAAATGCACGCTTCAGCACTTTTAAAAGGATATGGAAATTGGCAACAAAAATGCAGTTCATGTTGAAAATTTACGAGGGCCCTGCCATATTTCTTCAGAAATACAATCAGGTAAAAATTAGGAAGATCTCTACCAGCTGGGTGGCATTTTTGTGTTTTCTTTACTTATATATATATTTTTTTTTAAACTGAAAGACCTTCATTATGCAACTGCTGGCACTTGATAAAATAGAGCATGGTACCTTTGCTAAAACCACAGTTTCTTTGGTTATGTTTAGCATTACACAAACATCTTTCACCTTAGATATCCTCTTGCATTGGTGTGCTTCATTTCAAATGCTCTCGGGCTCATTACTTTTTTTAACGAAATTATTTTAATGACCATCAGCAAACGAAACGTACAAATTATTCTCTTTCGCCCCAGTTTCACAGGCCATTCAAAAATAACCCAAGCTTTCCAAATTATCCTTGCATATATTTGGAACTTTACATACATATTTCTATTAAAAGCTAATGTAGTCCAATAATATCATATTTTACATGGATTTGTTTCAAGAAACACAGCACATAATGGCAAAGTATCTTCTAGGTAAAGGTAACAGTAGAAATATTAACCAACGCGATGGCATTCTTTTTATGAACATCAAAAAGAGAAAACCTGAAGGAAATGTCAATATTTTTTTGTCTGAAGAACGCTTCTTGAAAGCAGCCCGGATCCCAAGGAAGGCAATGAGAGTTTAAAGTCAACGAGGCTGAGATTTCAGCCCCACAGCGTGTGAAGTCCTGTGAGATCACTAGGAAAGGCGTCTGTTTAGAGTGCTATTTATGAACCATTTTATCCTGACATAAATGCATCTAAAAGTAGAAACAGGTAATATTCTTTTTTTTTTTTTCCCTTCCTCCTTCCTCTCATCAGAAGCTGCATTTTGGTAGTTTCTATAGCAATAGGTCAATGGAAAACCACTTGAAACATCGATCTATGAGGTGTAACAGCCTCAATTAAAACCAACAATTAATACTACACGAAGTTCACTTTTAAAAAGTCTTTTTTGTAATTGCATGTTTTAGAAAAGATTGAGAGAATAATGTTGACTATTAAATTTTTGTCTGGATAATTTGCAGCTAAAATACAAGGCAAAAAGAAGTTCAATTTCTTAAAATCTGTGGGGGAATTTCTTTTTGCAGAGGTCGCTTCCCGCAGTCCCTCCCAACCACGCTGCTCAGAGGCAGCACGGGCACATATTGCTGCTCTTTAAAACAACTGCATACGCTCCTGATTTTTTGCCCGGGTAGCAATTTGTGTATTTGCAGCAACATATTTCCCAGTAACCTCGAGCGAATTGCAGACAGACACCCATGAATCTCCCCGTTCGTTATACAAATAACTCACTGCATGTAAGACAATCACAAACACAAAAGAAAAGACTCTCCAATGGGCCATAACACATTGGATAAAAGCCACGTACATTAAAACCTGTTCAATAAGTTTTTGCTGTTGACTTGATCGTTTTTTTCTGCCCAATTTGCCAAGTCTGAAATGCCATAATCCTAGCAGAAAGCAGGTTAATTTGATTAAAGCACTGCAATTTTGGAAGTGGATAAAGTATTTGTGCATTTTTTTTTCATACTGGCACCCCCCAGAAAAATTCCCCAACTCGGATTTGAGACCCCGAAAGGAGACAGAAGTCCCAAACTAAAGCTGAAACGGGCACCATCAGCGTGCAAACGATCCTGTTTATAGAAATGGGAACAGGGTCAGGCCGTCGGATTGGCAGTCGCTGCCTGGTGGAAGCACGAGCCGAGCATGACTGAATTTCCTCAACATTTTTATATGCGTGTTAAGATTTATTTTAAGAATTCACCATAGCCGTTTCGTGCTCTCGTATTAGTTTGTAATATATGGCAGGAAAAAAAAACCACCTCAATTTAAAATGAAATCGCAAACCAGGACTTATCTGTGCTATTAAGCCTTACTTAAAGATCCTTCACAGAGACCCTGACGTTTTAAGTTAACGTTAATATTTTAGAATAGAAACTATACCCTGAAGATATAAACATTAAGACAGAACAGAAGCCTTTCTCTTCATTAGCTAAGAAGAAATCTTAGCTAAGATTAAGAAGACCTTAATCGCTTTGCACTGCGTTATTCCAGAGTTATCTGTAAGGCTGGGAATTTTCTTCCTGGTTTAAGGGGAGAAGGGAAAACACGTGGAGAAGGCTCTGCTTCCCAAACCTCGTGTTATTTTCACCCGTAATATGCTTTGTGATGGAAAAGCTTTCCCAACAACTCATTAGAAGAAAAATATTAGTCTAAAATTTAAACTGTTTGCAAAGTGTAATTTTAACTAGGAAAATTCCAGTTGTAAATACAGAACTGAAACCCTGTGATGTGGTTAACTGCACCTGCCACCCAAAAGGGTTTTGCAATATTACGCACAGACTTTAAAGGAAAAATGAATCCAGAGAAGCAAATAATGGCAAGAGGACTAATAAATGTTTGATTAATTTAAAGGGAATCATTTAATTCTTTTTTTTGGATAAAAATACTACATCCAGTTTACTAATATCTACACATCCCGAATCTAAGTGCCTACTTTTGCAGTTACGTTAACAATAATATTTAAATATACGATTGAAGGTCATCTTCAGTGCTAAGGCACACAAAAAAGAATTCAGCATTTGCTCATGTAGTAGCACAAACTTACAGAATGAACTACGTTTTAAAACCGTTATCTAATAATGCTATGAAAAAATTATTAATAATATTCTTAGAGACTATTAATAATAATCTTGAAATACTTGATTATTAATAATATTATTAAAGAATATTATTAATAATCTTAAGATACTTAAGATACAACCAGAGCCCTAAGAAACATGTGATGCTTCCAACCAAAATGGACTGCACTCATATACATGAAGATGATACATTCTACAAGCCGGAGCTCAATCTACATGCTCAAAACAAGTGGGGCACCCACGTACACTCCTCACAGGCAGTAACACTGGGAGAAGCATCACATCTCTTTTTTAACTACAAAAAATTGTTCAGAAGAAATAGCAGAAGCGTTGAGATGCAGAATGCCGCTGGGAATATCACAGAAGGAAGAAAAACTAAACAAAAGATTTTAGTGTTTCCTCTCTGCCTTCTTTCTTAGTGGCAAACAGGAAGAAGTTACAGTACAGAAGCCATGCAGTAGGTGAACGAGTGCTGATGCAATTAAAGGAGATGGAAGAGTACAGACAGACAGCCGGGAGACAGGACGACCAGGCAACACACTGGCTTTGGCAGTCCGTTTTCCAGTTGGCTTTCTCAACTGAAAATGTAAATTTGTTGAGCTTACTAAGTCTTGTTTTTCTTTCTTTAAAGCAGAAAATTATTTAATCCAATCACTCCCTTCAAATAACCCTAAACAAATTTAAAAAAGAAAACCCCAGAAAAATCTTCATTCTTGTAAGTATAGTCAAATGTTTGGCTTCTAGAAATATGCCTGCTTAAACTAAATAGGCAGTAAGAGAAATCGGTCCCTTCTCTGGATACAGTAAGTATCTGTCAGCAATATTTACAATTTAAGAAAATAAGTTATATAGTTTTCCTTGAATACTTTTCAAAATTTCCTGAGCAGATTCTTGAGATGCAACAGGACGTACAGAAGCTAAATC
This sequence comes from Pavo muticus, assembly GCA_016647715.1. Lineage (NCBI taxonomy): Eukaryota > Metazoa > Chordata > Aves > Galliformes > Phasianidae > Pavo > Pavo muticus. The sequence goes on from JACDJE010000306.1 coordinate 4,061,882, forward strand.
TGTAAAAGCTGAATAAATGAAATGTATACATCGCATTGAGTGGCTTTTTGGTGCTGAACACCAGCACAGCTTCCACGTAATAAATTATTTCCTTAATTTGATGCATTTGAACGTGCATTACCAACATTAGCAACCTCCAAAGTGAAGTAGCATTGCCCTCCTAGTACTAGGCAGCATGCACATACTTCCTGATTTTAACAACACACTAAGCTAAAAATGAAAAAGTTCTTCTTTGCTGAAAAACCCAATGACAGATTTGGGCTCCGGGCCCTCCAGGACTTTGCACAGTGCATCACGAGGCACCCATTTAAGTTGGCAAGGCTCCATGTCCTTCAGTTCAGCTTGCTCTTCAGGATGAAACCCTGCTAACATACACAAATTTGCTTCACTTGGGCTATGCAAGCACTCCCACTGTCTTAAAAAGGAACTACTCTTGCTTATAATGCTTGGCATACGCCTGGCTTTATGGTACCAACCCTTTGGAGCAGTCTGCCTTTCCATCTGCATAAAAAAGCCATAATCATGACTGGCTCCTTTGAGCGCTGCCACAACACAAACAAACAAAAATCGCGCACAAAAAATGCATTAAGCGGCATGTGGAGTTGCAAAAGCCTGCATTCATAAATTGGGAAATGGCAGTCTTCGTTCTTGGGATGATGTTTTTCCTTTTGAGCTCGGAGGATGCTTGCCTCCATCCCACCCACAGCCAGGGCCGGGTCAGTGCCCCTGTGGGCCCAATCCCTGCTCCTCACCTCACCCCTACAACTGCAACAGCAATTTCATATACTCTCCACTCCAGGGCAGTTTGTAGCTCCTAAAGCACTCTCACAGAATCACAGAATGGCTTGGACTGGAAGGGACCCCAAGGATCACCAAGATCCAACCCCATGCCGCATGCAGGGCCGCCAACCTCCATATCTAATACTAGACCAGGCTGCCCAGAGCCCCATCCAACTTGGCCTTGAACACCTCCAGGGATGGGGTATCCACAGCCTCTCTGGGCAGCTGTTCCAGCACTCTGCCTCGCTTCCTTCTAGTACTCCTCCAATTCACTCAAGGTAACCACGTCCCTCTCCCTGCCTGGCACCCAGAGCAGCCAACACCAACGCTGAGCTTACTTTGCTGCCCAGCTGAAACCCTCCTGCTAAACAGGCACAAACACTGATCAGAGTATCTTTCTCTATGGGAGACATAAACTCAAAACAGCAGAGGTGTGACAATGCTACTGCTACAGAGGAACCCTAGCAGGAAATGTTTGGGAACCCTCATACCACTCAATCTGCATTAATCTGATCTGAGCCCCAGTGACACCACTGCCATCTGAACAACGCAAGGCACGTGTTCCTGCTCTCAGAATTACTGCTCTTTTAGAGTATTCAACAACAGACCCAACACATTCCAGAAGCAAGGTTAAATTATGCATCTCATAGTTTGGTAAACACCTCCCAGACAGTCCAACATGAAATACAAAAGTTCTTCCACGTGATGAAGAAAAGCTAACGTTTGGCAGCTTCATTATGTTTTAATCACATGCACTCTTCGTACCACACAGAGAATGCTCCTGAAAATAGTGCCACAGAGACGGAATCAAAAGCAGTAGCAAAAAGACTCCCAAAATAAGCATCTGGTTAAAAGCCTGCTATGGTCAGAAAATTGTATTTTTTAGCTTCCTTGAACACAGCAGGAATGATGGAGCATATTAAATGCCTAATTCAGTGTAAAAGCATGGAACCGTGCCAGCAAAGTAGAAGTTAACACAAAAAAACATGAAAGAAGTGCTAATGATATAACCACTAAACTTAGTTCTGTTTCTGCTAATTTGCTCTATTTACCTGCCTGCACAGATAAGTAATAACCAATGTTATATATCTTCAATAAGTTATGTGTTTAATGAATTATACATCAAGTAAAATCCACTTAGGCTAAATATCAGGATCCACGTCTCCTATTCTTTAACTAATACTGCTATACATTTACTCATTTCTTATTTATCCTGTTACACTGCAGTTGTTCGGTCAGTAATTATGTAACACATCTTCCTCTTCTTTTTGCCTATTTATTTCTTTTTATTCCATAAATAAAATACCTTCATCTGTTACACATAAAGAACTTACATAAAGCAGAAATGCTGCAGAACAGAGCTTTTGAACTCCTACTTTCAAAGCTCAGCTAAGAAATATGTTGCTCTAAGGCCAAAGTCTTATTTATATGAGTTTGTGGCTTAACTGACAAGTATTTTTCTGTGACAAGTAAAGGCAGACAGTTTGTATCTTAAATACCATAATCCAGTTTTCAACCCATATAGACGTCTGGAAGGGAACCAGTCAGTAAAGTAAATTACATTACATCCCACTGACAGTCCAAATGGAATCCAGGAGACTCATTACTTCTACCAAAGACAAAAGCAAAACATGGAGAGGTGTGGGAGGGTCATAAAGACGTGCAACTTGCAAGATTGCTTAATCAAAGAAAGTGAACAGAGAATTATTTTTTTAAATACAAGTGGAAGTTATTTCTTGCTTTAAATGCAAAGGAGGAATAGAAGTAACAGCTTGCCACATCGTTCTGTGAGGCCACGGGCTGACTGCTCCTGCTTCACAAGCTGCCAGGAGTTTGACCACTTCAATTTGCTAGGAGATGTGGAAACAGCACCTCAAGAACAGTATTTCATAGCTAGGATGAATATTTTCTGTCTGCGTGTTTTATGTTACGTTTTGTAGTATTTGTTCACAAGAGATTTCCCAGTTCTAAGACTCTGCCCTCTCACACACGACAGATTTCGTTGATCTAGAAAGCCAAGATAACTGCAAGCAAGCTGAATTTTTTTCACCTTCTCCATTCAGAAGTAATATCTGAGAAGGAACATTTCTGCATGACCTAGAATCTGGAGTTAAATGGCACCTCCTATTCTTGCAGGTATGGCTGCAGCTCACAGCCCAAGCTGGGCACTCACAAACTGAGCTTCACCTTTACCTGATGTGCTTCTACCGGAACGAAGACGAATTACAACCTGGGTATTTACTTCTGGTAACAGGAATGATGAATGTCTTATAACGTGCTCACTGCTTTATTCACAATCCATATTTCAGAATCAGTGCAATCCCAGCCTTACGTACAGCACATTACTTACACTACACAAGATGCAGACAGTCCCTTCTCTCATTTCCAAATCAGAAACCGAGCGAATGCGTTTTTTATTCCGACAGTGGTTTGCATTTCCACGCAGAGGTCACATATTGTACAGAACAAGAACCTGGAAGGGAGGCAGGCAGAGAAACGCAGCACACATTTCTCGGTGTGGCAGCTGGATTCACTGATCCCAGTGTAACCTACTGGGTTGTATTCAGAGTTATTCACGTGGCATTTTACAGATCTACCCGGTGCTAACTCCCAACTTTTAGAAATAAAGATTTTCTCCTTGAGGTGCACCTCCTCCCTGCAAAACCCCCTGTGGCTGTTACTTCAGTTCAGTGCTATCCACGTATATGCAGGAGAGGGGAAAAAAATCCCTTTGTTTTGATAGAAACGGGGAAGGGAGGAACAGGACACAGCTCCCGAGCCAGCGGCTGCCTCTGAACACTGCCTGCACCTCCATTCTTCCAGCAGTCCCAGGGAGATCTGCCTCCAGAACACACACAGCAAAGTTCCGTTTCTCACGAAAACAGGAGAAATCTCTCTCTGTACGCGACAGTTCCAGCTGTAAGGAATACATTAAGCTAGAGCGTGCCTGCGTTCCGTAGGCTTGTGTTATGGGAAGCTTAAATACAGCTTATCCCATTCAGGAACCCCCACCTTACGGCAGTAGCAGTTCATTCTAATTGCCCGGGCAGCGCGCGGAGCAAAAAGGGTCTTTTTCCTTCTCACCGAATAACGTTTCATGTTGGGTTAAATGCAGGAAGTTACACCAGCGTCGGAATGCGATTGTCTGCAACTGCAGAGCTACTCCTGATGCATGGGTTTGCGTTCTGCTACACACAAAAGCGTCAGCCCTTCGGCACTGCTGCTCTGAGCATTTTCAGCTCCTAACGAGGTAAACTAAAAAGGAATCCGTCCACTGCAATCAAAATAATTCTAAACCGCACATCGTCATTTTTTTCACAGCATTTTTTCCCTCCTGTATGGAGCGGATTAGAGCAAATGCAATTCACACATGCTGTTTCTTATTCAGAGGAAAACACCGAGTAAGGATGTGGAGAATTTCTAGCCAAATCTTCATTCAGATCCAAGATCCGCGGACGCCACTGTAATTGAGAGACATTCACAACCAGATAGCTGGAGACTTCATTTTCGTTTAAAATAATACCTCTCCTGCAACAGCTCCAACTAAAACATCAATGTTATTTAACTTCTAGCAAACCGCCTCGAGTTGAACTTGCAGCAGATTAGAGGCTCTTGTTTTAATTTCGTTCAGCAAAAGCTGTCGCTCAGAACTGTGTACCCGTAGGTGATACAAACGTGCCGCTTCCTTTCGGAGCACTGTGGCATGACGTGTCACTAAGAGCACTGTGTTTTTACACCTTGACTTGTCTGGCATCAGACAATGGAAAGTGAGCTGTTCCTCCCATACATCCACACACACACACGTTACTGTGCAAGTCCTCTGAGCTCATCACGCGCAGCCCAAATCTGCCTACTCATTATGCCCCGCCACTCAGCAGTCCGAAATGCTTAATTAACTGTCCCAAAACGCTTCTATTGCTTTCAGATTTCCAATAAGTTCTGATTGAGTCCCACCCTTCTGACATTCTGCTTGGCATAAAGAAGAACGATTTCAAGTGGCACGTTTGAGATTTCATTATATGAGGCAAAACTGCGTTTGAATTGTACCACACTGAAATGCAGAAAGCAGGAAAATAACTGGGAAATATAGAAGGAAGCATGGCTACACAGCTCCCCATCTCCATGTGAGATGCTTACTTTCACGTTCAGAGCACCATCAATTCCCTATTGCTTACTCTGGTAGTCTACAAAGGAGAAAAAACGATTAAAACAGAAAAAAAAAATACTTCTAAATTGTATTTTAAAATTAACTTTCAGCTGCTTCCTGAGGCATTCCACAGGCACTGGTGCCCAGGCTCTCAGCTCCACCACAGGGCACTGCCCATTCACCAGCAGCTCCCACCTCCAGCCCTTCTGCTCCAGCGTGTCAGTTCAGCGGCCATAGAACTTGAACAGACTTTTTGTCACTCCGCAGCGATTGGAAAATGCTCTCAATAAAGATGATCGCATTTCAAAATCATTTCATCTGGTTGCTCCGTTTCTGATTTTCCATGCACAGAATATTTAGTAAAATTGGAGCTGCTAACTTTAACTTAGAATTGAAGCTGACTATGTCAACTTTTCTATAAATATAAAGCAATGCATTTGAAACTCATGTTCAAATGCCAAATAGAGGAATCCTTTCTGCAGTGTTTTCAGTCCAGTTTCATTTGGAATAACAGAAGGGATCCACCAACTGCTCTCAGAATAGAGTGAGCATCAGCTCCACACAAATTTAATTAAAACAGCCAAATGCCCGACCACAGGGCTTCCATGCATTCAGCTCCAGGTATTCCCAAGCAAACAGCACGGAGAACAGATAGTCATTTTAGAAACAAAATCAACTACCAGCTTTTGACACGCGCTGTGCACACAACTGCAGTTAGCATTTGGATGTTTGTAAGAGTATCATAGAATGGNATAAATGGGTAGCGCACATCAGACTGTGCCGTGCCCTCTGCTGAAACCCATTTGCCTCCGACCCATTTGCGTTCCTCCCCAGCATCAAAACCTGACGCAGATCTCACCTCCATCAGTCAGCGCCACAGCACTGCGAAGTGTTTGCAGGGAACATATTGGGATCTGATAGGATGGAACACGTATCTACCACCACATACTTGGATTACCACTGCTGCTGCCTAAGAACGAAGACTAAAGCCCCCCCAAAACTGCAGCAGCACAAAGTTTAGAAATTCATTGCTCATCACAGCACAATGGAAGGAAGCTCATGCAGTGTCTTTCTTCTGTCATACCTTTAACATACTGAAAGAGAATCTAAGTCGTAGAAGTCATAAATCCATTTCTACACATTTAGCATCTTGTTTCTCTTCTAGCACATTACTTCTTTACAAAGTCTGCTTTCCGGTATGCTTTTCTGCCTTCCATCCTAACTACAATATCAACGCTTGACTGAATAGGCAAAGAAGAACAGCTAACATTCTCCAACAGAAGATTGGTGGATCAGGGAATCTTTAAAATAAAGATTATCGTTCATATGACTGCAATCATATCATCACTTAGGTTGGAAAACACCTTCAAGCAGAAACTTCCATTGAAAAAAAGAAAAGAAAAAGAGAAAGAACCACAGAATGGTTTGGGTTCAAGATCACCCAGCGCCAACCCTCTGCCATGAGCAGAACACCTCCCAACAGATCAGGTTGCCCAAAGCCCAACCAACCCAGCCTTGAACACCTGAAGGGATGGGGCATCCACAGTTTCTCTGAGCAAATAAAAATTTTATCCAATTTCTGCTCGTTGCACAGACTAAATCTTTAATCAAGTCAATTAGAAAATAAATTAATTGTACTGCCTTCTGAACTAAAAAAAAATTAAAAAAAAAGTGCCAGACAAGTGATTAATGTTAACTTATTCAAAATTCAAACAAACTGCATAAATTCAACTGGTGATAAGATAGCATCTTGAGTTACAGAACAACTGTACAATGGATTGGTCAAAGGTTTTACTTTGTGATTACAGCTGTACTTTTTTTGTATGCACTTAAGGTTTAAAGAAAAGGTTATGAAAGGCAAATTTTCTTATGTTAATTGCATTTTGAAAGTAAATATTGATCTGTAGAGCGTTACAGATATTTCTAAGGAACGTATAAAATAAGAAAGTATCACAGAACCATAAGGGTTGGAAGAGACCGCTGGAAATCGAGTCCAACACTCTCTGCTAGAGCAGTTCCCACAGCAGATTGCAAAGGAAAGCATCCAGGTGGGTTTTGGATCTCTCCAGAGAAGACTCCACCACCTCACTGGGCAGCCTGTGCCAGGGCTCTGCCACCCTCAAAATAATTAAGTTTTTTCCTCACGTTCACATGGAACTCCCTATGTTCCAGTTTGTGCTGGTTGCCTCTTGTCCTCTGTTCACCACTGAAGAGTGTAGCCCCATCCACTTGACTACTGACCTTTAGATCCCCTCTTCTCCAGGGGAAACAGTCTCAGGTATCTCAGCCTTTCCCCATATGGGAGATGCTCCAAGCCCCTCTTCATCTTTGCACTCCTCCACTAGACACTGTCCAGCAGTTCTCTGACATTCCTGAACTAAGGAGCCCAGAAATACAAACTGTACTCCAGGTGTGGCCTCCTCAGGACAGAACAGAGAGAGAGAGGATCACCTCCCTCACCCTGCTGGCCACGCTCTGTGCAATGCACCCCAGGATGCCATTGGCCTTCTTGGCCCCAGGGCACACTGCTGGCTCATGGCCGACCTTTTGGCCACCAGGACCCCCAGGTCCATCTCCACAGAGCTCCTCCCCAGCAGGTCAGCCCCTAACCTGTACTGATGCATCTGATTATACCTTCCAGGGTACAGGACAGGACTCTACGCTTGGTTTTGCTGAACCTTATCAGGCTCCTCTCCACCCAACTCTCAGCCTACCCTGGAGAAAATCACTAGTTACAGCCTCCAACCAGATAGTGACCACAGCCCTCTGAGCTCTACCAGTCAGCCAGCTCTCAGTGCACCTTGCTGTCCACTCATCCATCCCACGGTTCTTAAACTTACCTATGAGGATGCTGTGGAACACAGTGTCAAACACCATGCTGAAGTCAAAGTACACACACCCACTGCTCTACCCTTAACTACCTAGCCAGTTGTGACATCTTTGAAGGCTACCAGGCTGGTCAAGCATGATTTCGTTTTAGTGAATCCACACTGACTATTCCTGATAACCTTCTTCTGTTCCACTGGCTGGAAGTGACATCGGGGCCCATGGATTTGCACGGGTCAAGCATTCTTAGACAATCTCTGACCAGATCCTCCTCAACCAAAGGGGAGCCGTCCATCCCCCAGACTCTCTCTCTTACCTCCAGGATCTGGGATTCCTGAGGGACAGTCTTAGCAGTAAAGCAAAACATATTCCAGAGTACAGTTGTTAGGTTTTATTGGCGTACTTTTTTTAATTCTTTGTTCACCTGCAGTGTCCTCTGCTTTTCAAAGTCTCAGCTGAAGTACTGATGTGACTTGTAGGTATTTGAGGACAACCTCAAGACCCACCAATCAAGTGTAACAGTCATGGCACACATTCTTCACATGGTCTGAACAGACTAAAGAGCTCTCTGAGCCCTTGCATCAATAGTTGTGTATTATCATAGATTCATACACATGAAGTTTGTGATCATTTCGTTTAATAAAAGGAAAAATAAAGTTACGCCCCTGTTAGGAAGTGTAGGCAGTTTTACATTTACACTGCTCAAAGGCAACCCCCATTCAGAAAACACTCCTTTGCAGCACTGTGAGTCTGTGCAGTCACACAGGGAAGTGAAGAGAGAAAATAAATTTTTCCAACTACTCCTACACCATGATCTGGGAATTGGTTTTTATTTCTTCTTTTAAATAATGACTAATCAAGATTCATGCTGTATAAAAGGAGACAAAGAAGTAAAGAGCTTGCTGCAAGCTACTGCTAAATCTTAGATTGCTTCCAACAGCAGCTGGACAAACTCATGAAAGGAAAAGTAACTAAGAGTTACCAAAACAAAGGCACGTCTGCCTCAGGGAGCCTCACCTACATGTAGCTAGAGGTTAGGAAAGCATCCTGCAGAAGCCTATCCACATGTTTACCCTTTTCTTATACTCTTTCCTCAAAATCCACGCTTGGCCAATAGAATAGGTTGGATAAACCTCCAGTCTGACTCAGTAACGTTTTTAATAAGAAGCCCTAATAAAAAACTTCTTCTGGCCTGCATTAGAAATAGTGTGGCCAGCAGGAGCAGGGAGGTGATCATCCCCCTGTACTCAGCACTGGTGAGGCCGCACCTCCAGTATTGTGTTCAGTTTTGGGCCCCTCACTACAAGAAAGACATTGAGGCCCTGGA
>JACDJE010000306.1:4074892-4186050 GCA_016647715.1 Pavo muticus
CCCCACAGGCAGGGCCACCAACCTCCACATTTCAGACCAGCCCAGGCTGCCCAGGGCCCCATCCAACCTGGCCTTGAACACCTCCAGGGATGGACGGGGCATCCACAGCCTCTCTGGGCAGCTGTTCCAGCACCTCACCACTCTCACAGTAGAGAACTCTCCCCTGATATCCAACCTAAATCTTCCCTCCTTCAACTTAAAACTATTTCCCATTGTCAAGAGTAAGCCAACGAAGCATCTACTTCAATGAGAGGAACGGGGGAGGACTTGTGAGTGATGGAAGGATCAGCGAGGCCAAACCTCTGCCTCGTGACAACCTTCATAGAAAAAGACAGAGGTTTTTTAAGTGCTGTGTTCCCCAAACTGTCTTATTGCTGTAGTAAATGTCATTCTGCCATTTCTTTTCAGAACTGCAGCATTATATCAAATGTAGCAGCAGCCGTTACTATGTTATACCATCTTGGCAATGGGTACATTTGGATTTGATTTATTAAAAATACGTATATTTCACGGGAATTTGCTGAGATAAGTGAAATGAAGTCAAGTCACCCCTGCAAACGTATCAGAATATTCTGAAAAGAACTGAAAAGACAGAAACAGCTCCAGCCGTGTTCCAATTATCTCATTATTGATTAGGCGTATTTTTTTCCGTAATTTTAAGCTTCAATCACTTCCCGCAGATTTTCCAAGTTCCATTTCATAAATATTTACATTCACAGTAAAACGGCATCTCGGAAAGCCAAGCCAAATCTCAGCGTTGCTTTTCCGCCTCGCGATAATCACCAGATAATATTTTTCCCCTTCAACCGCAAAGAAAAAAAGGCAACGAATGCATTTGAATATTGATCAATGCAGACTCTATTCCTCATCTTCCTCTGCAGGATATTTCTGTGATGCAAAAAAAGAACTTAGGAACAGCCTGTTATGAACGCTAATTTAATTGGGCTTAAAATAAGAAATGTACGGAACTCAGAAATGGCATTTCTAAGCAAAATGCATTACCGTTTAAATGAATAAAAGGAGAGAATAAAATAGTACTTGAAAAAATAAGTTTCTTTTGCACCCTTTTAAGGGATTTAAGCTGTAAAAATACCTGTAGATACAGTAAAATAGCTAAAAATGTATTTAAAGTTATTTTTCCACTGCGATCAGCAATTTTAAAAGGGGAAATAAATGACACCGCCACGTGACAGGGCAGCAGGAGACACGTAGCTTCAATATTGATTTGAAATAGCCATTTTCAAGGAACAGTTGAAATAACAGGGGCTGAACGTTCAATGTTTGAAGTAAGTACTGCTAGAAATGGCAAAAAAAAAAGTGCCAATGGAAATTCAGTCACCACACAGACTCCTCATTTTCCAACGTCAATATACTGAAGAGAAGGTCGCCACTTCAGCGCTCGCATTCAGAACCTACGTTAACAGCAAAGAAACCTATGCATTTCCACCTCCTGTATTTGTTAACTTTGTTTTCCTTTCTCTGCAGTATATTTCACAGGCAGGGAAATAAAACTGGTAACCTCTCAGTGCTTTAATTTACGATGCCACAATTCAGTTCCTACCAAGTAAGGTTTCGTGTGGTCAGCACTGGAGTAAGATTCGTCGGCGCTAAATGAAACGTACTTCAGGAGGAAAGGGAAGAAAGAGCTACCATGCAGGAGCCCAACTTAAAACGAAACGGAGAACATGGACCACTGCACTGCGTGTTTGACTACGAAACACACAGCCCCGTGATTTTTAAATTGTAGCATCTCAGAAGAAAGGTGAGCTTACAAAAACAGAGTAACTTTTATAAGGAGCAAACACCCCATAGAAAAAAAGAACAACAAAAAAATCCCTTATTCTCCACGGTAGCCCCTTACATTCCAGTGACCTGTCTGCTCATTGTGCTTACTCCACAGAATCACAGAAATCCATCTTTTCCTCTAACCATTTTCTGTCCTCTGATAACTCCGCATCACAACGTAATACTGTTCCCAACCAACACCACCACAGATGGACAGGACAGTTTGTTGGGAAAGAGCAGAAGCCGGTTCTAGTGGGTGGCTAGAGAATATACTCAGGAAGTAGATATGAAAGAAGACAACTAGGAAATATATTCACTTTAAATTACAGTTGGATAAAAATAGCTATGTAAAGAGGTATCACAGCTCCAGGTTTCCACAGCCTTTCCAGAACTGTGCCACTGGGGGAAGGTCCGTTTCTACATTTGCTCCCTAAGGCTGCTGCCCCCGCCACACTTCAGTCCAGCTTAGCAGGATCAGGGCCCACAGCAACCAGTAAGACCTTCTGGGGACTGATGCTTGTTTGGGAGATACTGGTACAAGAATCCGAAAAAATAATGCCCATTATTAATAATACAGTTCATGCTATGTGTAACTTTTATCACAAAATAACTTAGGTTGGAAGGAACCTCTGGAAGTCACCCAGTCCAACTCCCCTGCTCAAGCACAGCTACCAAATCTGGAATACAGGGGCAGAATTTGAGCATCTGTTTTCCCAAACCTGTTTGTAGGTGGGAGACAGATGTCTGCTTCCCCAGAACAGGCATTTTTCATCAGAACTTGAGGAAGAAAAGCTAAGTATGCTGTAAAGCATCATACTGAATAAGTTATAATCTGTAATTTTGGAGAGAAGGGACCTCTGATCAATGTCTGGTCCAAATTCCCATTTAAAATATTGGTGGCGTTGAATTGCATTGGTTATATAAAAGACTAAGCAGTTTCCAGATGCTCATGGGACTTAATCGCTATCTAAGACATACAGGGATTTCACTGTTCAAGTCTCAGTTCAGTCTCATTAACTTCTGCATAATAGTGTTAATTTTCCATTAATGCAATTCGTAAGTACACATGTATTAAAAATTCCATTTTTCTGCCTCAAGCACTTCTTATGAATGCCATTAATGGAAATCTACTTACTTGTACAGTCCAATTTCTTGCCACTGCAAATAAACACTGTCTATATATCTAGCTGCACTTTTAAATGTTCTACCTTAGCTCCCAACAGAGCATAGTAACAATAAGTGTATTCCAAAAACCTGTCTTTACTCCTACCAGCAAACCTTACAGCTTAACTTCTTAAACTTCTTTTCTGCTTGTTCTCCTACTGAAATTCTCCCAAGTGCAGATCTCGTAAGAAGACTGTACATTGCAATCACTTCAGGACATCAAAGGTATTCCAATCTTCCAGCAAAAGATTTTCCCATGGTTACCCTCACCTTCAAATTTTCTTTGTTTTACTCTCACGCTGTAACTCTGCTCTTAATAAACTCACAACTCATCTCCTCCTGCCCACAACTTTCCATCCTACTCTTCCTTCAGTACCAAACTTTTTATCACTTCCTTCCCCATCGGCCAGCCTGAACTCACCATTTCCATGAAGTTTCCAACAAGGAGAAAAACAATACTCTTGCCTCCAACAATTTTTTCATCAAATGACACGTTTTTCTTTAGAAGGTCATGTACAGATGATCCTGTAAGACTACAAGATGGCAATCTCCTACCATGAAGCACTGCCTTTTCCATGCATTGTAGACTTATCCTCCCTTTGACAGGAGGCTGGACTTATTTTAGGTGGGTCGGCTTGGACAGTAAGACTTCCAAAGCAAGATATGCCTTTTTTCTTTGCAGACAGTCACAATATATGTGAGAAAAGCCCAGCTTCAATTGCTGTCATGATGGCTGAGAGAAGACAGGGAGAGAACACCTCTGATAGTCTTGCTTACACAGAACGATAGAAATAAGTGCCACTGTCCTTTGAGATGTACATTTATCGTGCTGAAAATTCAAATACCACTAGATAACTAGTATATAGTCTTAATTAGTAACAATAATAAATAATCCAAGAGCTATAAGACAGGATTCCTTGCCAAAATGATGATGGGATACAGAGACTTCACTTCCAGCTTCCTTTTCATACCTTATTACGTGGGCTTGGTCAAAACTAGTAGGCCAGGATGACGCTCAGCCTGTCAAAGAGGTCTGCATGAAAGCATCTCAACCAATGTTAAACCAGACACTTTGCATTATATCTCATAAAGAACATCCTTATGCAAAAGAGAGAATAGCTGTCATCCTTCAGAAAGTGGATAAAATTCAGTCACATCAAGCAAACAAATTCCTGAGATCATCAGAGCACAGCACACATAGACAAGCCCACATCTTCTCAGCTTGGTTTTCAGACTCCAGACAAACACAATGGGTTGGTGGATGGGTAGGAATCTAAAATACCAGCCTGATCTAGTGCTGTACTAAGTAACAGTGCAAGACTTTAATGAATCCTCGTAATCACTTGAAAAGCACTGCTGGTGAAAAGATGCTGCTGAAAGACATGGAAAAATGTACTGCCATACATCTTACCCTACGTAATTTGTGAAATTAAATTGTGCTGTAAGACAGTAAATTTGAGCAAGCCAACAGCACGCCATCAAAAAGTTTACAGACCTGAAAATTAAACCTTTATAAACCAGAGAAATGTCAATATAATGAGAGTAATTAAGGGCAGGAAGAGATTTTAAACAATAAAGCTATGTATAAATGAGCAGCATGGCTCACAGCAACAGTATCTAGCCATTCAATGACCACCCAAGCACAGAGAAGTTTAGAAACCAGTAATGTACTTCCTACAACACCTCAAACCTTTCTGACCACACACAGGCTGTGTGGCAAGAAAAAAAAAAGAAAAACACTAAGGAAAATAGTCCAACGATTTAAACAAACAGAAGTTTATAAACGTGCTTTATTAAAAAAGATACTAGTTGATAACATCCAAGAGCCAGAAGCAGCACCAGAAAAAGCCAGCCATGACAAACCGGCTGTTACGTGAGGGGAAGTGAACCATTTCTCATTTCTTATAGAGATCTTCACTAAAAGGTCTGCAAAGTTCTTAAGAAATTTAATTACAAGTGAAATCCAAATCTACAGTCATTACATGTGTTCTATTTGTGTATCAAAAAGATGAGCCTCAAAATACACTGAAATAGCTGTAATTCGACATAATAAAAATATCATCAAATAATAATAATAAAAATAATAAAAATATAATCAAATTCACTTCCTGGATAAGGAATTGGCTGGATGGCCAAACTCAGAGCTGCGGTCAACAGCTCCATGTCCAAAGGGAGACTGGTGAGAAGTGGCAATCCTCAGGGATTGGTGATGGGATCAGTGCTATTTAACGTCTTTGTAGGCAACACAGACAGTGGGATCGAGTGCACTCCCAGCAAGTCTGATGATGATACCAAGCTGAGCGATGCAGCTGACATGCTGGAAGGAAGGGATGCCATCCAGAGGGACCTGAACAGGCTTGAGCGGTGGGCCCATGCCAACCTCATGAAGTTCAACAAAGCCAAGTGCAAGGTCCTGCATCTAGGTCGGGGCAATCCCAAGCACAGATACAGGCTGGGTGGACAATGGGTTGAGAGCAGCCCTGAGAAGGATTTGAGGGTGTCAGCTGACGAAAGACTGAACATAAGCTGGTAATGCATTCTCGCAGCCCAGAAGACCAACTGTGTCCTGGGTTGCATCAAGAGGCTGTGGATGTCCCCTCCCTGTAAGCAATCAAGGCCAGGCTGGATGGGGCTGTGAGCAACCTGCTCTAGGGGAGGTGTCCCTGCCTAAAGCAGGGCGTTGGAACCAGGTGATCTTAAAGGTTCCTTCCAACCTACACCATTCTATCATTCTATGATCATATGTAAAATATAGAAATTAAAAAAAAAAACATTAATCAGGTTGGCAAAACCATCATGTCTAAATATTACTCTTGTGTATTTGTTTGTTTATTTGTTTTTTACAGCCAACAACCTGCAGACTTAAAGGGATGAGGTGCTACCATTGCATGCACAAGCAAGCAGAGGTGCACCACGAATGGACAGCTCCAACAGCCCACTGTATACATTTAGGATGTATTTCTAGCCCACAGAAATGCCTTGCGTTGCCTCATCTACACATTAAAATGCATAATTAATACAACTCTCCAACAAGAGATTACGGATCCTTTTCTTGATTACCAAGTCCTTCCAAGTATGTAAAATGCTCTTCTTCTCTCAAAACTGTCCTTAGAAGTGCTGGAAGCATGAATCAAATGCTAATGAAATAACCTTCAAATTTCTTTAACAAAAAACTGCCCTCAAAAATACCAGCAATACCACCAAATCTTGAAAAATAGTATTAATATTTAATGCATAGCCATGAAACTGCCAGAATGTACTGAAAATGACTGGTATTTCTTTCATAATGTTTTACAGAAAATGAACTTCCAATAATTCATCATTTACTCGTCTCCCAGTGCTGAGCCACCAACATTCACTGGCTACTAAAAGCAACATTTCAGGGCCATAATAATGATTTCCACTTAAGACAGATATTTATACTCATCTACTCTTCCTGGTGAAATCTACAGAAAAACAGAAGCTAGTTTTTCAGATCACCAGACCGAAATGCTTGCTTATTAAATATTTAATCACAGTCCAGTCCTCCCAAGTTGGTACGGACCTTTTAACTCCCATATAATATTCTGAACCAAACTGGTTCTATCACAGAGGGCTGCACATTCAGATAGTAATATTAACACATACATCATAGCAGGAAGATTCACACAGTGCCTCAAGGAGAAGTCCTTTTCTGAAGGGAAAATAACTTTTACTTTGGAATATCTTCTCTGTCTGAAAATTCACCACATACACAATTTGATCAGATATTTCCATCAGCAATTGACCAACAGGCTCAACTGTTTAGCATCACAAGGGGAAAAACTAACAACCTGTGGTGGACTATTATCCACTTAAAGTAAATACCAGCCTTGAAACATGCAACAGCATCATAAAAATAAAAGTAGCATTCTTTATTATCTCAGACTACAAAAATGAACAGAAAACTTGAAAGTTCTTACAGGGTGGTTTCCAAATATCCTGATGGAGCCTATTTACAGGTTAGCTAAGGCTTTATTGAATGCTGAAACTTAAGGAATAAGGAAAATGTAAATAAGTAAAATTTAGCAATGGTTTTCCAGATAACAATCCAAGAATGGAAATTCTGAATAAGCCTTTAAATACCTACATGCTGATACGTGTAAAATATAATGGCCTCTACCAGCCAGTACAAAAAGAATGGAAAAACATCATCAAGCTCTGCCAAATAAAGCCTCCTGAGTTAGCAAAACAGATTTCATGTAGCCTTCAAAGGGAAACACTGCCAGAAAGGATCTTTTATTTAGGTTTTTCAAATAAAATGTTAGAAAAAAAAATCAATAAAGCTGAAATGAAGCCTTGCAATAAATGGGTAGCGCACATCAGACTGTGCCGTGCCCTCTGCTGAAACCCATTTGCCTCCGACCCATTTGCGTTCCTCCCCAGCATCAAAACCTGACGCAGATCTCACCTCCATCAGTCAGCGCCACAGCACTGCGAAGTGTTTGCAGGGAACATATTGGGATCTGATAGGATGGAACACGTATCTACCACCACATACTTGGATTACCACTGCTGCTGCCTAAGAACGAAGACTAAAGCCCCCCCAAAACTGCAGCAGCACAAAGTTTAGAAATTCATTGCTCATCACAGCACAATGGAAGGAAGCTCATGCAGTGTCTTTCTTCTGTCATACCTTTAACATACTGAAAGAGAATCCAAGTCGTAGAAGTCATAAATCCATTTCTACACATTCAGCATCTTGTTTCTCTTCTAGCACATTACTTCTTTACAAAGCCTGCTTTCTGGTATGCTTTTCTGCCTTCCATCCTACCTACAATATCAACGCTTGACCGAATAGGCAAAGAAGAACAGCTAACATTCTCCAACAGAAGACTGGTGATCAGGGAATCTTTAAAATAAAGATTATAGTTCATATGACTGCAATCATATCATCACTTAGGTTGGAAAACACCTTCAAGCAGAAACTTCCATTGAAAAAAAGAAAAGAAAAAGAGAAAGAACCACAGAATGGTTTGGGTTCAAGATCACCCAGCGCCAACCCTCTGCCATGAGCAGAACACCTCCCAACAGATCAGGTTGCCCAAAGCCCAACCAACCCAGCCTTGAACACCTGAAGGGATGGGGCATCCACAGTTTCTCTGAGCAAATAAAAATTTTATCCAATTTCTGCTCGTTGCACAGACTAAATCTTTAATCAAGTCAATTAGAAAATAAATTAATTGTACTGCCTTCTGAACTAAAAAAAAATTAAAAAAAAAGTGCCAGACAAGTGATTAATGTTAACTTATTCAAAATTCAAACAAACTGCATAAATTCAACTGGTGATAAGATAGCATCTTGAGTTACAGAACAACTGTACAATGGATTGGTCAAAGGTTTTACTTTGTGATTACAGCTGTACTTTTTTTGTATGCACTTAAGGTTTAAAGAAAAGGTTATGAAAGGCAAATTTTCTTATGTTAATTGCATTTTGAAAGTAAATATTGATCTGTAGAGCGTTACAGATATTTCTAAGGAACGTATAAAATAAGAAAGTATCACAGAACCATAAGGGTTGGAAGAGACCGCTGGAAATCGAGTCCAACCCTCTCTGCTAGAGCAGTTCCCACAGCAGATTGCAAAGGAAAGCATCCAGGTGGGTTTTGGATCTCTCCAGAGAAGACTCCACCACCTCTCTGGGCAGCCTGTGCCAGGGCTCTGCCACCCTCAAAATAATTAAGTTTTTTCCTCACGTTCACATGGAACTCCCTATGTTCCAGTTTGTGCTGGTTGCCTCTTGTCCTCTGTTCACCACTGAAGAGTGTAGCCCCATCCACTTGACTACTGACCTTTAGATCCCCTCTTCTCCAGGGGAAACAGTCTCAGGTATCTCAGCCTTTCCCCATATGGGAGATGCTCCAAGCCCCTCTTCATCTTTGCACTCCTCCACTAGACACTGTCCAGCAGTTCTCTGACATTCCTGAACTAAGGAGCCCAGAAATACACACTGTACTCCAGGTGTGGCCTCCTCAGGACAGAACAGAGAGAGAGAGGATCACCTCCCTCACCCTGCTGGCCACGCTCTGTGCAATGCACCCCAGGATGCCATTGGCCTTCTTGGCCCCAGGGCACACTGCTGGCTCATGGCCGACCTTTTGGCCACCAGGACCCCCAGGTCCATCTCCACAGAGCTCCTCCCCAGCAGGTCAGCCCCTAACCTGTACTGATGCATCTGATTATACCTTCCAGGGTACAGGACCGGACTCTACGCTTGGTTTTGCTGAACCTTATCAGGCTCCTCTCCACCCAACTCTCAGCCTACCCTGGAGAAAATCACTAGTTACAGCCTCCAACCAGATAGTGACCACAGCCCTCTGAGCTCTACCAGTCAGCCAGCTCTCAGTGCACCTTGCTGTCCACTCATCCATCCCACGGTTCTTAAACTTACCTATGAGGATGCTGTGGAACACAGTGTCAAACACCATGCTGAAGTCAAAGTACACACACCCACTGCTCTACCCTTAACTACCTAGCCAGTTGTGACATCTTTGAAGGCTACCAGGCTGGTCAAGCATGATTTCGTTTTAGTGAATCCACACTGACTATTCCTGATAACCTTCTTCTGTTCCACTGGCTGGAAGTGACATCGGGGCCCATGGATTTGCACGGGTCAAGCATTCTTAGACAATCTCTGACCAGATCCTCCTCAACCAAAGGGGAGCCGTCCATCCCCCAGACTCTCTCTCTTACCTCCAGGATCTGGGATTCCTGAGGGACAGTCTTAGCAGTAAAGCAAAACATATTCCAGAGTACAGTTGTTAGGTTTTATTGGCGTACTTTTTTTAATTCTTTGTTCACCTGCAGTGTCCTCTGCTTTTCAAAGTCTCAGCTGAAGTACTGATGTGACTTGTAGGTATTTGAGGACAACCTCAAGACCCACCAATCAAGTGTAACAGTCATGGCACACTTTCTTCACATGGTCTGAACAGACTAAAGAGCTCTCTGAGCCCTTGCATCAATAGTTGTGTATTATCATAGATTCATACACATGAAGTTTGTGATCATTTCGTTTAATAAAAGGAAAAATAAAGTTACGCCCCTGTTAGGAAGTGTAGGCAGTTTTACATTTACACTGCTCAAAGGCAACCCCCATTCAGAAAACACTCCTTTGCAGCACTGTGAGTCTGTGCAGTCACACAGGGAAGTGAAGAGAGAAAATCAATTTTTCCAACTACTCCTACACCATGATCTGGGAATTGGTTTTTATTTCTTCTTTTAAATAATGACTAATCAAGATTCATGCTGTATAAAAGGAGACAAAGAAGTAAAGAGCTTGCTGCAAGCTACTGCTAAATCTTAGATTGCTTCCAACAGCAGCTGGACAAACTCATGAAAGGAAAAGTAACTAAGAGTTACCAAAACAAAGGCACGTCTGCCTCAGGGAGCCTCACCTACATGTAGCTAGAGGTTAGGAAAGCATCCTGCAGAAGCCTATCCACATGTTTACCCTTTTCTTATACTCTTTCCTCAAAATCCACGCTTGGCCAATAGAATAGGTTGGATAAACCTCCAGTCTGACTCAGTAACGTTTTTAATAAGAAGCCCTAATAAAAAACTTCTTCTGGCCTGCATTAGAAATAGTGTGGCCAGCAGGAGCAGGGAGGTGATCATCCCCCTGTACTCAGCACTGGTGAGGCCGCACCTCCAGTATTGTGTTCAGTTTTGGGCCCCTCACTACAAGAAAGACATTGAGGCCCTGGAACGAGTCCAGAGAAGGGCAACGAAACTGGTGAGGGGTCTGGAGCACAGGCCTTACGAGGAGCGGCTGAGGGAGCTGGGACTGTTCAGTCTGGAGAAGAGGAGGCTCAGGGGAGACCTCATTGCACTCTACAACTTCCTGAAGGGAGGCTGTGATGAGGAGGGGTTTGGCCTCTTCTCCCAGGCAACAAACAGGACCAAGGAAATGGCCACAAGTTGTACCAGAGGAAGAACTTTTTCTCTCAGAGAGTGGTCAGGCACTGCAATAGCTGCCCAGGGAGGTGGTGGAGTCGCCGTCCCTGGCAGTGTTCAAGAGGCATCTGGATGAGGAGCTACGAGATCTGGTTTAGTGCTTGTGGTAGCAATGGGGATGGGAGGACGGTTAGACTGGATGATCTTGTACGTCCTTTCCAACCTTGTGATTCTATGATTCTAATTTCTAACACTACCTCTTAGCACGATGCTGTAACTTTTCTCACAAGGTCGCTGTAATGCAAGCTAATTGACAGGCTATGGTCAAATGGTCACTACTATTTTATATTATTTGGTGACGTTTCTGAAGAGGATTAATTTAGTTTTCAATTTAGTATACTTAAGCTCATGCATGCTTGTCTCATCTTTTTGTTTTGTGCTTCCCTTGTATTTATCATGTTTTTTTAATAAAACAAATGAAGGAAAAACTGAAGCCAAGTTTCAATGTCAAGTTTCAAAAGTACTGTCATTAATACAAGTAAATATGGAGTCAGATTTGGGTTTCATGTTCTCAGAAATATAAACAAACTGAGGCAACCAAACTGCAGCTCTGGTTAAAATCCTCCTCCCAAATGCCATAAAACATTACAAATTTTCATATACTTTATTACATTTTCTGACAAAATAAAGCTTAAATCAAAGTACAAAAACGGAGGCTTCCCTTCCCCAAACAATTTGTTCAATATTTTACTGAGTCCTTGAATGAAGACTCTACTACGACATACTAGGCAAAAGAAATTGTAAAGCAAGTCAAACCTCATACACTAGCAAAGGCATTTCTGTACTACTATCCTATTTGTTAGAATGCTTTAAAACCACCTGCAACATGCTACAGAATATTTCATTTTATATGAATATTAAATGAAATTCTCTGAACATCAACATCCAAGTATATTATTATCTTGAATTGACAAAGTAATTTGATAGGAACACCACCTATCAGGTCACTTGCTGTCACTCAACTGAGAGTCTTATACTGCAGGACTGAGTCCAAAAAATTGCTTAATCCTTTGTCATTTGGAACACTACAACATGCTAAGTCTGCAGACTGAAGAAAATTACCTCTGAGGAGTGTAGGTGCATCAGATAGCTCAAAATTTGAACTCTAAGATGCTTATAGAGATGAGTTTCTTTCCCACATCCACGGAGAAAACAAAATAAATATGAAAATAAAAGGACTGCAAAACGTGCATGTCAGCAGACCACATGACAGAGGTACAGTTAGGATAACCACTCAGTGAAGTCATGCGTATCTGATCACTTCACAAGGAAAGGACTGTATTGTGACATCAATGACTTGGAAGGCACCAAACCAAGACCCTTCCTTCAGCCCAGGATGTACGCATCAGCCTGGGGGCAAGGGAGAAGTTACAGCACTACACGTCCAATGCCCAAGATGTTGATACCAATCTGGAAGGAATGAGAGAGTTAAAGGTAGGCTGAATGAGCATCACAGTGAGAGCACGACATACTGTAGATGTGAAAATCATCACAGAACTAAACACAGAAAATGAATTCCAATGACAGCAGCTCACAGTCCTTGCTGTCCAGTTCTTTCGGGGGGAAAAAAGGCTTAAACAGATGTCCTCAAATTACATACATATGAATCCTTTAAAACTGCTAATGAAGGATAGGCGAGCACCCTGCTGTATTACACAGAATCACAGAATGGCCCAGGCTGGAAGGGACCTCAAGGATCATGAAGCTCCAACCCCCCCGCCACAGGCAGGGCCACCAACCTCCACATCATAATACTAGACCAGGCTGCCCAGGGCCCCATCCAACCTGGCCCCGAACACCTCCAGGGAAGGGGCAAAAAGAGACCTAATTTACATTTAATCTACCTTAAATTACTTCTTCTCCATACTCATGGAGCAGGTTACACCAACAGGAGCCTGAGTCAATGCGACTGACCTCATTTAGCCTTCCACTTGTGCTCACATGAACCTGCAAAACAGCACCCTCTCCTCTCCCATGTATGCAAGGCAAGTTAGCATTTCTACCATCTTAAAATTACTTTTAAAACAAGAAACAAAACCGAGCCGTGAAAACGTCCTTGTTATTTCTGAGAGCACTGTTCTCTCCAGAAGTAAAATTGAATAAACCCCTAGCAAAAATATCTAATGATATATATAAAACTGATGAGAAAACACCACTAAGGGCAAAGAAAAACATTTTAAGCTTCAACACATACTTGTGAACTGCCACTCTAGAATACTTTCTTTTCAACTACCATTTTTGGAGACAAATCACAAACCAAAGCTTTAGAGCTCACATATCAGTTAAATATTCATGTGTAACTGAGATTTTCACATTACTCTTAAAACACTGAATGCTCTAACACCACAAAAATGAAGATTAAAAGGATGGGTACTTGCTACTGCATTTGTTTTCATATGAACAGTTTATTAAACTCTGAGTTTATTAGCTGTCTTCCCTTCCTCCATACCTGGAAATTACAGTTGTCCATTTCCCCTCCTCAAATGTTCATCAGAAAACGAGGAAACACCTCCTGAGGATGAATTATGTAACAATAAGGGGGAAAGCTTGTAATGATGTACAGGAATTCATAAATACGTGTCCTACTGCTGCTCTTGGTAGGACTGCAGCTACAGGTTTCCTTAGAAAAAACAAATGCTTGGAAAAGAATAAAGGACT
The DNA here is from genome assembly GCA_016647715.1 of Pavo muticus. Classification (NCBI taxonomy): domain Eukaryota; kingdom Metazoa; phylum Chordata; class Aves; order Galliformes; family Phasianidae; genus Pavo; species Pavo muticus. Next base: position 4,088,471 of record JACDJE010000306.1, read on the forward strand.
GTCCCATAGGACCCAAACAATTCCAAGCAAAGCTGTCCCAAAGCTAGTGAAACAGCATTCACTAATTCACCTGTGTTTTTAACCACATTTCTTTTCATACCACCTTAAATACAGATGTCCTGAGTTTGTAATGTTTTCCCCCAAAGGTAAACCATGTCTGACTGACCTACAACAAAGTAATACTTTCTGTCCAGATGGGGAGAGCAGTGGTTAGTGTTTACCTGGGCTTCAGCAAAGGATTTGGCACTGTTTCCCACCGCCTCCTCCCAGACAGAGAGGCAAGGACGGATGGGTACTCAATGAGATGGGGAGCAGATCTGCCATCAGGCTGCACTCTGGGGGTGGTGATCAATGGCTTTTCCTCAGGCTGGCAGTCTGCTTGCTACAAGTGGGTCCCCCAGGGGTCAATACTGGCCCCCATGTTGCTTGACTTCTTCATAAATTACCTGCATGATAGGATAGAAAACATCCTCATCAATCATAGAATGGCCTGGGTTGAAAAGGACCACGATGCTCATCTCATTCTAACCCCCTGCTATGTGCAGGGTCACCAACCAGCAGACCAGGCTGCCCAGAGCCACATCCAGCCTGGCCTTGAATGCCTCCAGGGATGGGGCATCCACAGCCTCCTTGGGCAACCTGTTCCAGTGCCTCACCACCCTCTGAAAAACCTCCTCCTAAAGTTTTCCACTGCCTCTAAAGAGCAGGAATATGGCCCCAGCTGAAGGGACGGCTGCTTTACAGACAAACCTGGGCAGGTTGAAAGAGTGGGCAAACAAGAGCTGTCCAAAACTTCACAAAGGTCCTGAGCCTGGGGTGACACAACCCAAGAGCCCAGTACTGGTTAGGACATATGTGGCTGAGAAGCAGCCCTGTTGGTGGCCTGGTGGCACACAGCTCAGCAGCGTGCTGTTGCAGTGAAGGTAGGTGGGCTCCTGAGCTGCACCCTTCATGGACTGAGATGGGATCACACCCCTCCTTGCTTGTCAGGCTCCACCTGTCAGTCTTGAGACAGTCAGACTTGAGAGGGTCCAAAGAAGGCCACAAAGATTATCAAAGGGCTGAAAAACCAGTATTTAAAGGGCAGCTAAAAAGAGGATGGAGGCTCTGTCTTTACAGGGAGAACATATGAGGCAAGGGTTGCACTGGTGGAGAGTTCATCTTGATTGAAAAAATAATGACTGTTAGATTCAGAACAATAAATCACTGGAACAAGCTTCCCAGGGATGCATGCAGCATTCATCACTGGAGGTTTTCAAGAGGAGACTGGGCAGGGTGCTGGGTAATTTAATCTAGGCTCCCTCTTCCATGAAAGGCTGGACCTGATGGTCTGTTCAGGTCCGTTCCAACCTAGCCTGTCCTATGTTTCAATGTTTGCCTTTGGGATAGTTACACCATTTGCTCTGAAGGGTGTTTACTATTAAAATTACTGCTTAATGGTATTTGGTTCTGATTTTACATGTAACATCGTATTCAAGGACAGCCATGGCCAGGGGATGGGACTCTGAGCACTGATGGAGCTGTGGGTGTCCCTGCACATTACAGGGAGTGGGACCAGATCGCCTCTAGGGGTCCCTTCCAACTCAAACTCTCTATGATTCTACGATGATCATCTGGATTCAGGCACTCTTCCAGCTACCCTGAACCTGTAACAGAGCTTCCATGCATAACGCTAGACATCAGGCATCTTTTCTATACACAGTTCTGCATTGCCATTCACACAGGAAGAACCAATTGTATTTGAATATCCTACAACAACGCAACCAGACTCTGGGCACCACCCAAGTGCACTGTACACACAATAGGATGCACTGTTTGCCATTTAACCTTGAGAAATTAAGCACAGGCAAGACTGCTGAAAATTAAACAAACAGGGGAACCAGCATGAAACGAAAGCTGTGCATATAAATGCTACTTAGATTTGCTCCAAAGATTTCTGTCACTTTATGTGGTCCAAGTGATAGTTTCTTAACACGCCAATATTTTGCACCTGTATTCTATTTACTTGTATTTATTTTTCTTCTCCCTGTGATATCCTCTTCTTCCAACCACATGTTTAATAATCTTTACACTTCAGTCAGAAAGGTGTTTTATTAGTCCTACTTTCATTGTCACTCCCATACTGAAGTGCTGTTTCTCTCAGCCACCATCAGCTGTGATTACGGGCTCAGGCAGTCAATAATCAATCACCATCCTGTGATTTAAGGATATGATTTGTATGGAAGTAAATACTGTCTTCCAAAAGACCATTTACTCCATCATAGCATCACTCAACAAGTACATGTGGATGAGAGGCATCCTACAAACTTTCAGGGAAAACTGGGACATTATATATTACAATACATATTAGATATTAGATATTACATGCATTATCTATTGCATATTCAACAGCTCTCCTAACCAGTACGAATCCTACTTCCAACTACTGTCAGTTTTCTGTGTTCATTGAGTTTCTAAGAGAGGAAAAAGCAAACCTCTGGATATGAAGCTTTCCAGATATCTGTTCCTGATAGGTTACGGCCAAAACCAATATATTTTAAAAGAAGAGAAAGCAGGAATAGTAACATATTTTAAGTTCCTGAAGTCCCATCTGAGGGATGGTAAAAGACTGCATCACTGCTTGAGCGCAAAAAGAAGCATCAAACCATGCAAGGCAATAAATTAGTGTTAATGTTCATATAACCATCGATTCTATTCCTGAAGGAGGTGCTTAATCAGAACTAACTGCCAATCTAACTGCCCTTTATTTGCATTTGTTTGTATGAATTAATAATTCTGAACAAAATGGGTAAAGACCACTTCCAAATTAAAAGCAAAGGACCCTCCCTGCACATGATCTCCTTCCTAATAACTAGGACAGGATCCAGGAGTTTGAGCCGTACAGGATTTACTGTCAGCTCAATCTCATCGTACCTGCGCAACCACAGAAAGCAAAGCTGCCCATCAGGAGCAGTACTTAAAAACATTTAAGCAACTTTCTATTCTATTTTATTGTCTTTTATTATTTTAACTGTTCCACATCTAGGTACTAGACAGTGCCTGACCACAAGCCAGCCAAGTGCTGCAATTATTCATACTACTGGTAATAATCGTGTCTGCATAGTTGCAGCATAGACCTGTAATTACACGGGCAGGATATCCCCAAGGCCTGGGAAACAGCATTAGTTTTACAATATGAATTTAACAAGCTGAAACTTACTTATGATTGAAAGGAAAAAAAAAAAATCAAGGAAAGCTTAAACCTTGCCAGTTATAACTGAAAGTCTAAAAATACAGCGGGGACAAAACCAGAGTGTGAGAATAATGCTCACCACCTTTCTGTCAGGGACAAAGGCTGCAAGGCATCTCAGGGGATGATCCCGGAGGGAAGAGGGATTCAGAAGGCTGGCTGATTTTCAAGGATTTCCTCCTCCGAGCTGAAAAAAGGTCAGTCGTAATGACAACCAAAAGCAAAGAAGGCAGGAAGCCTGCCTGGATGAACAAGCAGCTCCTAAATGCATACAGACATAGAAAATGTGAAAGCATGGATGCAGAACCCAGATAAATGATAGAATCACAGAATGGCTTGGGTTGGAAGGGACCTCAAGGATCATGAAGCTCCAACCCCTCCCCCACAGGCAGGGCCACCAACCTCCACATTTCAGACCAGCCCAGGCTCCCAGGGCCCCATCCAGCCTGGCCTTGAACACCTCCAGGGATGGACGGGGCATCCACAGCCTCTCTGGTCAAAGATGACCCAGAGGAGAACAGACACTGTTCAAATGTGCAAAGATGGGTGAGGAAAGCCAATGTCACGTGGAGCTGAATATGGTGAGAGAGAGGAAAAAATGATTGTTAAGGGGGTCAAACAGTGGAACAAGCTGTTAAAAGAGGGCTATGCAGTCTCCGTTCTCAGAGGCATTCCAGATGCAGCTGGACGCAGTCCTGGACAACCTCGTCTCGCTGACCATGCTTTGAAAAGACTGCTTGGTTGGACTAGATGATTTCCAGAGGTTCTGCCCAACCTCAGCTCCTCTGTAATCACAGAATCATAGAATACTCTATGGGTCCTCTGGACCCGCTCTAAGAACTCCACGTCCTTCCTGTACTGAGGGACCCAGGCCTGGACGCAGTACTGCAGATGGGACCTCACAAAACATGCTATGAAAAGTTCTGGAGATGTTTTTCCCACCCAGAAAAACCATCACTTAGTGATACATATCTTAGAACTGTACCTTAATGATTAACTCTTCAAAGTTCCCACAAAGTTGGCCAGTGCTAGACAGAGTGATTAAACTCCATTCATTTGTTTCAACAAGGTCAAAGATATTTACTAAGTACGGTAAAGCATGGAAATGTCATAGGAAAAAACACGATGGCAAGAACTCAGTCCACTCAGGCCTATAGCAGGTATAGATTTTTGACTTCATGAGCATTTAAGAATGGAGACCAAACAAAAGGAGTATTCTCCCCCAGTACACATGGGTTTTTCTGCACGTGCACATCTATGGAACATGGATTTTGCTTTATGGATATTTGTAACAGAGAATAGAAGACTTCATTCATCTACTAATGGAAGAAGTTTTAAGAATAATGGGGGAAAAGGCTAAAATACACAGGAAACAATAAAAGGGGAACGGGAGAAGGTGACTAACAATTAGGAGTGAAGCAGCATAGCTGCACATTCTCCAGTTTTCTTAATACCTGATGGAAAGCCAAACGCATTACTGTCATGAAGAGTGGAGCTGGGGATAAAGGAGCAGAGCCAGAGGAAGCAGCACTCACAGACCACAGCCGACCAAAGGGGACGGCAGCCTTCTGACGTCTGCACGCGCACAGGGAAGATGAACTGTATGAGGTATGGGCTGATGAGCAGACTGAGAGGTGGGGTGCAAAGCTCTGGGGGGTGAGCAGCGTAACAAAGCCTGGCTGGAAGCCAGCAAGGAGCAGAGGATTCCAGGGATCTGTCCCCATTCAGCATCTTCCTTAGTGCCCACCTGGCTGCCACTAAGGAGAGCCCTTGCTCCTCTGCCCCATGGGTTGTACAACAACACAGCAGCTGAGCCAGCAGGCATCACATTCCTATGGCCATTTATTTCATGGCTAAGCACTTCCTGACTGACAGTGACTTTCATTTTCTTTAACTGGTTCAGCTCAAATGCATTTCTGTGCTTGACCACTGCTCTGACTCCAAAGAAAAGCCGTCTATCCAGGTCAAAGATAAAATTTATCTTCATGAACAAGACCTGCAGTAACACCCTTGTCCCCAAAAAAGGCCTACTAAGCCAAACACTTATATACACCTGTACTAAAAGTCATAGGACACAGAATAGACTTTTCTTATATTTAAAAGCTGCTCAGATCTGCCCTGATTTTTTCAACAGCTGTAATTCCATCTGCAAGCACTGATATTTATCAGCTACCTACAGCATAAAGGGAAAAGGAGATGAAAGGAAAAAAATAAAGCCTATCTGCTGTTAGCTCACCTTAGATCAAAAAGAACCAAAGTAACTTTCAGTAGGCTGGATCTGTTTAAACAGCAGTACCTTCAGCAGGTACAAAGCGTAAACAAAGGCAAAAATGTAGGAATGTACCATTAGCACGTAAAGCACTCTGGTTGACATGAGGCTGTCTGACAGTACCTAAAAGCTGTTCTTTTATCTTTACTTGACTCTTCCTCCGAAGCTGTAATAATTAAGTTATATTTATGTTGATAAAAATAAACAGTAAATTTACATTGATACCTGAAGCTTTACATGCCCTCCAATCCTCTGAGCCCAGCAGGATCCCTCCAGATGGCTGCCATGGACACATTGCGTTGCATGCAGAAAAATACTTTGACTATCTATTCAAAAATTAACACAATAAAACAAAGTATTGTTTTTTCCTCAGTGGAGAACAACAATAGTGATCACAGGATTTTATGTTTACAAAAACACAAAACTGCAGGGTATTTCAGCAAAAACACAATGTCTCATAGAACCATAGAATGGCCTGGGTTGCAAAGGCCCACAGTGCTCATCTCATTCCAACCCCCTGCTATGTGCAGGGTCGCCAACCAGCAGACCAGGCTGCCCAGAGCCACATCCAGCCTGGCCTTGAATGCCTCCAGGGATGGGGCATCCACAGCCTCCTTGGGCAACCTGTTCCAGTGCGTCACCACCCTCTGGGGGAAAAACTTCCTCCTAAGATCGAACCTAAACCTCCCCTGTCTCAGTTTCAAACCATTCCCCCTTGTCCTGTCACCATCCACCCTCGTAAACAGCAGTTCCCCTCCTGTTTATACGCTCCCTTCAAGTATTGGAAGGCCACAATGAGGTCTCCCCAGAGCCTTCTCTAAGCTGAACAAGCCCAGTTCCCTCAACCTTTCCTCACAGGAGAGCTGCTCCAGCCCTCTGATCATCTCAGTAACCCTAAGACCGGTGGGCTGGTCTGGAGGCTAACTGCTACAGTTAATGAGTCTAGTAGCTTGCAGGATGACACCGCTTCTACACTTGTGACCTCTTGTGTTAAAAAATAGTGAGAGACAGGAACTGGTATTTGATACCACCTTTTCTTCCTTTTCTTTTTGTAAGAAAGACGTACTGAAAGAGATGAAAGACCAGTTCAGTTTCACCATTTGACAGAAATCCTTCCAGCAATGGCATTTAAACGATGCTCAAGCTTAAGACATTACAAAAAAAAAAAAAAATCATAATCATGGACTTCCATGAAATACAATGGAGTCAAGTTTATTTTCTTTAACAATATATATTTGGTTCCTGATGAATACAAACCCTGCCCAAATTTGCAACTTCTGCTTAGAACTCAGGCATTGAGCGTACTATAAAACAAATGGCAAATAAATCAGCACTACAAGACATAGAAGCTGTGCATGATATAGAATCATTTGAGCAGGAAGGGACCCCCGAAGGCCATCAGTGCCAGCCCTGCAGTGCACAGGGACACCACAGCTGTCAGTGCTCAGAGCCCCGTCCCCTGGCCTTGGCTGTGTGCAGGACAGGGCAGCACCACCTCTGGGCACCCTGTGCAGTGCCTCACCGCCTCACTGCAAGCAGCTCCTTCCTTACATCCAGCCTAAATCTCCCCTCCTTCAGTCTGAACCCATTTCCCCTTGTCCTGTCACACAGACCCTGATAAGAGTCTGTCCCCTTCTTTCCTACAGCCCCTGGAGGTACTGAAGGCCGCTCTCAGCTCTCCCCGCAGCCTTCTCCTCTCCAGCTGCACAGCCCCAGCTCTCAGCCTGTCCTTGCAGGGCTCCATCCCTGGGATCAGTTCTGTGACACTCCAACAAGTCCATGTCTCCCCTAGGCTAAGGACTGTTGAGACTTACATCCCACGAAACAACACTAAAATAGAGCTCCTGCCCAATCCTTACAACAAGTGATATGTTTTCCTTAATACTAAACAAGGCTAAGATCAGTTAACTTCTAACACAAACTAAATGCTGACAATTCTACACACAGCCATTCTGACTTTATGCCACGTTTCAAACAGACCTGCAGATAGAGTCACACAGAGGATTCCTAACAATATTCAAACACTGCTTCAGAATATCAAAATCCCTCTGAAACTTTCATGAGTGTTTCACAGTGCCACACATGTTGCATTTATACTTAACACCATTTATAAAACCAGATCAAAAACATTTCTAAAGGAAACCAACTTCTATAAAATGGATTTTACAAGAAATTCATTCTTGCAAAATTACACATGTAACGTACAAAAAAATCCTGCTAAAGAACAAATTGGGCTTAACAGACTCATTTTTATTATATTTTTAAAGCAGCTATTCGGATATATGAGTAGTTGCTGTTCATAGGCTGATGTTCTTCTACGTACTATAAAATAAACACACAACTACTGCAAGAAGAAACTTCGTTTGTGTTGAAACCAACTTTTTTTGTCATAATAACCCTTTTGTATTGAGCACTGTTAACAACCTCAGGAGTTCTGAGTGCTGACTGAGAAGTGCTGTCACATTTGAGCTACAGCTATCTTCTGCACTGCTGGCAGATGAGCACACAGCACTCCTGATACTATTAGCAATACTGCCAAGTATCTGTGCTATTCAGTTCATTTCTTTATTAAGTTTTTGAAAATATATTTTTTTCCAAAATTGGCACACTAAAACATCGATGTGCTTCGTATAGACCTGCTACCCTCATGTTAATCAAGCAGGAATGAGCCAAGAGGGACAGCTTTAAGAACAGTTATGTGCTACAGAGAGCACGGCCGATGTGCTGCATCACATCCTCTCCCCGGATTAACACGGAGCTCTGGCACTAAGCAGACCTGAGATGTGACAGGCGCCAAAGGGACCGCCAAGTTACCTGAGTTACACCTCCCAGCACTGAAACACCACCACAAGAATCTTCTTTTGTTATCCATTAAGTCAAAAGTTCCTGGAGCTATTCAGGATAAAAAGAGGATAAGCATAATAAATTATTCAAAGACAAGTGTAACAAGGGTTAAGTCTATATATACCAGCTTCAAGATGCTACCCTGCCCCTGATGATGCAACTTCTCAAAACATTTCGGTAGTGATTCAGAAAAATCCTTCACAGATGCGGGTTAACTGTCCTTCGTATCTTCTTGCTCTGTGAGATGCACGAGTGTCTGTGAACATCACGAATATTTCAGGTAGACAACACGAGCAAGCCCAACCTATTGAAGCCTACTCTCCACTTCTGCTACTTCTACAAAAGAAAACACAATAAATTCTTAACTTTAAAAAATATAAATATATATATATATATATATTTCAATAAGTTTCTGCAATCAATTTTTAAGTTCCTTTACCAGTCATTACAGACTACTTCACAGAGTTGATCTGCAGAAATGCTGCTGCTACAGCTATGGTACAATGGCTTTTTATGGAACTGGGCACTACCCAATTCCATAAAAACGTAGAAATAGTGGTTTTGTAGACATAAAGCCCTTCTTATTAAGATGGAAATAGCCAAACACAGTAGGCGTCTTGCAAAACTCTGTTCTAAACTCCAGAATGTGAAAATTCCTCTCCTGGGAATTTTCAAGATTTAGCCATACGAACAAAGAAATACTTTTCGATTAAAAAAGAAAAAAATCCCACTAAAATTAACCCAATGAAAAAAAAAAAACCTCAGAGCAGATTTGAGAACACCGAAAACTTTAAATAACACTGCAAATAAGGTGCTGATCCACACCTTTTAAATACTTGTGAATACGAACTTTAACCATTAAAAACTTGAAGAAAATAAAACCGAGATTTCAAAGTGGATTTTCAGAGCGCCTTAGGGTCAATATTGAGTTTTTATGGGGCCACCAAGCTCTGCCTCTGCATGCACGTGTGTGGCACGGAGGAGGGGAATAGAGAGCAATCTGTGGAACTAAATAGATGTAAGATATCTTTAAATACTTATTTATGATCTCCAACTTCTAAGAAGTTGGGATTGTTGATCCAGACGGGAGAAAAACGCTGGCTTCTGAGATGGAGTGGGATGGAGCTGTGATCAAAAGCTCTTCAGGATAAATATAAATATTTAATACCGCCTTCCTTAAATTAGCAATGACTACCACCATAAGCTCTCTGAAAGTCTTAGGGCAACAGTTAATCCAAAAAGTTTCACCTATGAATTCAGAAAACCAAAAGGAAAAATATTAACATCAACTACAAGTATCTTTTTTGGGACAACGTGCACAGATCCACTTGCTTTAAAGGGAAAAGCACACTCCTCCTTCTTAGTCTAGGGGCCTTAAAACTTCAAAGGTTATAAAGTATGTATCGGTGTGTACATAACTGTCAAATAGCAACCCCAGTAGTTTATACTGTTCTTTTTATAAATTACATTGGCTTTTTTTTCTCATCTGATTGCGCGTTCAAAAGCCAGTACGTAGGTCAATACATACACCTCTTCTGAAATTACTGATCTACCTCTTGCTGTTGGTCCAAGGATACAGCTACAATGTGTAAAGTCTTTGTAGCATTAAATTACGGAAAGCGAATCTGATGCTCTTTACTTCATTCTTGAGAAACCTCTAACAATTCAGACCTTCCAGGTCTTCCTCCTTCCCCCCCCCCCCAAGTTCTTTTCCATCATTATGGAAATGCCGCTGTTAGTGGTCAACAACTACCAGCCAAGGGCTCTTAATCAACACAGACAATCACAGAACTGCAGAGGCTGAGAAGGAGCCCAGGAAATCATTGAGTTCAAGCCCCCTGCTAGAGCAGCTCCCCACAGCAGGTCACACAGGCGGGCATCCAGACAGGCCTTGACTGCCTCCATAGGAGGAGACTCCACCACCTCAGTGGGCAACCCGTGCCCGTGCTCTATCACCCTTACTGCACACCCTCACACAAGACTGCAGAACAAATACAGATTGGGTATTAAGAAAGCATGCCCTTATATCTGCTTTACTGTAAGTTAAAGGCCTTCAGAAGATTAGAAAATTTCAAAAACTTTCAAAAAAGAACAGCTCCAGCAAAGCTTGCTTCTATTTTGGAAGACAAAAGATGGTTTAGAGACTTTGTTGCAGCCCCACATGGGAAATAAAGACAGGCCAGTCCTTGGAAAACATCAAAGCCATGACTCAGGCACTACTCAACTACTGCTTTGGTACATTCATTTGGCGCAGCAAGAGCACAGGATAACAGTCCCAAGCATACCCCACAAAGCTGGAGCCGGAAGGCTCTATGTTCAAAGAGAAGCTATCAACATCAAGTAAAAGAGAATTAATACGTGGGGAATATGGAAGAAAGATACTTCAAAAAGTATCTGTCCTTCAGGTGGAGTAAACACAGGATTCCTAAGAAACACTGGATAAAAACGGACTGCTGAAAAAAATGAGCATGGAAGGGAAACAGATTGTTCCCTATCTGAAAGAATTTTCAAATACACTCATCAGGCATACAGAATTATGCAAAAGTTTACAAATTAGAAGCAATAAATTGACAGTAAAGATAATTGGATGCCTCTTACTTCTAAAAAATACCTTAACAGTTTTGGTCAGGTGCTGGAACAGGCTGCCCAGGTTGGTGGTGGGGTCACTGTCCCTGGAGGTGTTCAGGAAACATGTAGATGTTGTACAAAGAGACATGGTTTAGTGGGGAATACTGGTGGTGAGCGGACAGTTGACTGGATGACCTTGGAGGTCTTTTCCAATCTTGGCGATTCTATGATTTGTTCTTATGGATCTTAGGGGCATTTTTTTTTCTTCCATTCCTGTACATCTCATTCAGTGGATCATTTTCACAAAATATCCAAAAACAGTTATTCCACTTACTCATTTGAAATACTATCTGAGTTTTACTCAAATCAATTGCAAACAGACGTTCCAAGTATTAGATGATACGACTGTTAGATGCTTCAAGCTGTTGAAGTGGACCCATATGAGGGCCACGAAGATGATCAGAGGGGGCTGGAGCACCTCCCTTACGAGGACAGGCTGAGGGAGCTGGGGCTCTTCAGCTGGAAAAGAGAAGGCTCCAGAGAGGCCTTACTGCGGCCTTCCAGGACCTGAAGGGGGCCTACGGGAAAGCAAAGGAGGGACTTTTTATAAGGGCAGGTAGCAAGAGGATGAGGGGAAATGGTTTAAAACTGGATGAGGGTAGATTTAGACTGGATATTAGGAAGAAATTCTTTATTATGAGTTTGGTGAGACACTGGAACAGGTTGCCCAGCAAGGCTGTGGATGCCCCCTCCCTGAAAGCACTCAAGGCCAGGCTGGATGGGACTGTGAGCAACCTGGGCTAGAGGGGGGAGTCCCTGCCTATAGCAGGGGGGTGGAACTTAGTGATCTTAAAGGTCCCTTCCAACCCAAACCATTCTATGATTCTATGACTAGAAGATGCCATCACTGATATGCACTTGGTAGTCCTTACTGATCAGTTCCTTAGCACACGGTCACTCACCAGCAAACAGACTAAAGGACAGGTGTGCATCTCTCTCTAGCAAATTCCTATCCATATATCATTTTAACTCTCTTCCAATCACTTAATATTTGATTTTTGGCTTGTAAAGGATGACCACAGCAACAAAGAGCCCTTATCTCAAAAATGAGCTAATCCTCAAAGTGCTACAACAGCAACAAGCAGGCAAAATCCACAAGGTAAGAGATGCAAGCATTTGGTGCGATGCACCAAACAGCAATTCCAAACAAAAAAACCATCAATAGTATCACATTAAAATAATGAAGACAAACAAATGATCTTGTTCTGGTGAGGGATTGGCAGGATTATCAAACATTACGGAATCAATTTAATTTTTCTCCCACATTCCTCAAGAAACAATATTTAGGAATTAGTGGATGAACCCACCAAAATTTGCCAGCTTGCATTACTGAAGATTACAATAGATCTACTAGGAAAAATATTGGAAATAAAAACAGTAGGACATATAAGAACAGCATAATGCTGAAAACAGAAAGAATGACTTCTGGTTTGGAACAATGTAATATGCTATGCAGTAGCCAAAGAGGTTTTGAAACTGCATTAAGTAAATACAACTCAGGGCACAATGAATGAACTGGCTGAGAAGGCCGAGTTACCTCCTTAAAAGTGTCAACAATAACATTCTCCAAGGGATGTTGGATCTGTATAGAATTAACAGCATCGCTTTTCTGACAAGTAACTTGAACAGTTTCTTCAAGAACCTAAAAAAACATGCCTTCTGCATGAGGCAAACAGAATGCATACACTGAAATAAAAAGCCCATCTGTTTGTAGCATTTCTTACTGCAGCATTCCTAGCCCCTAACCACCAGTAGTGTTTTGAGGAAAGACAACTACAATTGTTAGTTATTTGTTAGCAAGGGAAAAGTCAACTAACTTTGTCAGTTAATGCTTATCCAATGTAGAAAGTTAAGTAAGTGCATATTTATTTTCCTACTTTTTTCCTTGAAGAAGTGAAGAACTCATACAAGACTAATCAAAAGACTGTTCTCAGTATAGCATCTGTGGATGAAATTTTTGTCTGATAGCATTAATTACCTGCACTGTTCTTCAAGGAAGTGAACACCAACTCTATTCTGAAATGGATATCAATATATTTTTTAGAGTTTAACTTCAGTGAAAAATGAAGTGATAATTCATGTACTACACCAAATTGATTCTACTCCATAAGCAATCAGTTCCCTTTCCAGTTTGATGTTATTAAGCTATCAAATATGTTTCAGAGATTGTGCTGCTAATTGTTCAGATGAAGATGACCATCTCCGTCACAAAACTCTTTGGGGAATTTCATCTACCTGTTCAGCTGCTGTTTCAAACAATGAAGGTACTTCCAAGATGGGTCTACAACCTGCTCATACATTCAGACTCAAGATTAGCATTAGGCTACACCTTCAACATCTTTAGCCTAGTTTTTATCATCAGATTGCTTATGTTTGCCTCTTATTAATAAGAATGTGATTTGTAAGTCATTAGGGCCGTACTAAAGAGACAAGTCCTTCCACAGCTTAGATTGAAAAGAAAGCATCAGCAGTTAGACAGAAAAGAGAGATCAAGTAATAGAACTCTCAGTGCCAAGGAAGGGGCAGGCATTGCTCTCTTTATTTTATAACTTCAGGAGGCCTGATGTGTATTTTAACTATCAGCTGTCCTAACCTGTCCCAGAATCACAGAACTGTGGGGGTGGAAGGGACATCAAGAGATCATCGAGTCCAACCCCCCAGCTAAAGCAGGGACCCTACAATGGGTTGCACAGGTGGGCATCCAGATAGGCCTTGAATATCTCCATAGAAGGAGATTCCATCACCTCTCTGGGCAGCCTGTGCCAGTGCTCCATCACCCTTACCATAAAAAGTTCTTCCGCATGTTAGCGCAGAACTTCCTCTGTTCAAGTTGTAGGCCATTGCTCCGTGTCCTATCAATATACACCACTGAGAAGAGCCTGGCCTCATCCATTTGCCTCCCACCTCCCTTTAGATATTTATAAACATTGATGAGATCCCTCCTCAGTCTTCTTTTCCCCAGGCTGAACAGCCCCAGGTTACTCAGCCTTTCCTCATACAGGAGATGCTCCAGGCCCTTCATCATCTTTGTGGCCCTCCGCAGGAATCCTTCTAGGAGATCCCTGTCCTTATTGAAATGGGGAGCCCAGAACTGGACACAGTAATCTAAATGTGGCCCATCAGGGCAGAACAGATCACCTGCTTGCCCTGCAGGCCACACTCTGTTCAGTGCACCCCAGGATACCATTGGCTTCTTGGCCACACTGCTGGCTCATGGACAGCCTGTTGTCTACCAGGACCCCCAGGTCCTTCTCGACAGAGCTCCTCTCCAGCAGGTCAGCCCCTAACCTGTACTGATGCATGTGGTATTCCTCCCCATGTGGCAGACTCTACACTTAAACACCTATTTGAATCTTGGACAAAGGTTCTAAGTTGGTAGAACAGAAAACCCAAAAAGCCGTGGTGGGCTGACCCTAGCCAGCAGCCAGACACTTGCATGGGTGCTCAACTGCCTACCCAAGTCAGCTTCCATCCTGGCCAGATCTAGTATAAAAGATATCTAACATTATCTGGGTTACCAAGAAAATAGGAGTCCCTTCAAACAAAATACAAATCCCAAAGTAACGCTTCATAGTTCAGGGAAAAATTCAAGCCATAACTGCAGAAATGGACAATATGCTAAAGACGATGCTGAGAAGAACTTAAGATTTAGAACTGACAGTCAATTTAATAGGAATGCCCAGTACAACTGTACATCAAAAATGTTTAATGAGATCACCAGAGGTAAGACCGGAAAGTTCTTTTACATCTCTACGCCTCATTCATGATGCTGGTCTTAAAATGGTGTGCCTAGTCACAGGATCCAATTTTCAAACACAAGAAGATAAACAAGTAACTGACTGAAAAATAGAGCAAGAGACTAAGGGAATCCCAAATGGCTATCTTAGCCAAAAGGAAAAAAAAAGAAAAAAAAGATCAGGAAGCAACTTATTACCCCAATGAAGGTGTATTTCCTCAAGAAAGATGCACAAGAGTGGTGAAAGCCAAGGTGGATAGAAATCAACACAAGACACACTTGAGTTTCAGATACTATAACTGCCACTTAATTAGGGGATTAATTCATTAAACAGAATACAAAAGATCCAGTAGTTTCACCATCTTTTCTCATTTTAAATCAAGCTTGGATTCCACCTTGGAAGACCAGTTTTAATCAAACATTTGGTAACATTTCTGGAAGCGTTTTGTAACTGATATAGGTCAGACCAGATCATCTGAAATAGCTTTTTGGCTCTAAAATGCATAAATTGAATAAATGCCCAATGACATTGGTAGAGCATAAGGAAGTCTGAAAGATGCATGCGCTAGTTAGGAGACATTTGGAATTAGTGCAGTGCTGACGCTCAAGGAAGCGAAACATGGTACGGCTTGGGGAAATCAAGTTGTAGAGAGAAAATAAGCAAGAGGAAATACGTATTGGGTTACCCAGGACATGTAAAGGAGACGGAGGGGAAGCACCTCATAAATACGGCAACTCAATGAAACAGTGGTGGCAAGGTCTGCTTTCTTGGAGAAATAAAAAGGATGATGCAGAGCGACAATGGAGAGAAGTAGGAGAACAGCACACGAGCTGAGAGAAGTGCTGCCATGCAACGGTACCCCTTGGCAGTGGTCGTGGTGCTGGAAAGACAAAGCATTTACAAACTGGAAATAGACTGCCTACTGAAATTAGTCATTTACTCAGCAGTGACTAATTATTCATACACCTTTGATAATTTTGCTGCATACGTTAGCTTATCTCAAGGAACAGCCATTTTTATCAATTCGTTTTTCTTTAAAACACAGGAGTAAAGCAAAGAAGCGTTTCGACGCAAGCCTAAGTAAACTGTTTGCTTAGCATCAGTGTCAAGTTAATCAAGAAGCAAATTCAGTCAGAAATCATGCTAGTGACAAATAAATAAATGAAGGATTTGAAGGTTCCCACCACATTTAATAGCAACTGGATCAGGCCCAAAGCTACATCTAGCAAGTATTAAATCTAGCTATTTAAATTAAACAGCGCGAACAAAAATATAGCAGCATTTATTCTGCAAAAAGTAGTTATATAAAGGAGAATAACTGACAGGATCTTTAACTTTTTTTTCATTTTTCGTATGTTTGTGTCCATATTTGTAAACCTAAGCAGATTTGGAACAATTTGCAGAAGCGCAGAGCGTTTTCAATGGGAAGGAAGACGACAAAGTGCCTGAGCTCCACACCACTGGCAGTCTTACCACATTGCTGCAGATGTCCAAATATACATTTATCTATTCAGATCCAGGTGCCCACAACTGAAGAACGCTGCTTGCATTTAATATTTCTATTAATTTTTATTGCTTTGATACTATGACATTAATCACTACTTCAAGATCTCTCCTGCGTTATGCTATCCTAGCATAATCACTGGTTTAAATGCCAATGGAAGTGGACCAAACTGTTTTCATTCATTCCAATATTTCTTTCACATGTAAATACTTTTAAAATTAAATCATTCCCCCTAAACTGACATCACAGATTTAACAGTTACTTCCTGATTAGAGAGGAGAGGAAGATGAATAGCCCAGACTTCTCAGATATGTATGAGAAAAAAATTCAAAGTATACCTCTTGAACCCCCAAATCCCAACAGTTAAATAATTATAAACCAGATACATCTTTACACAGAATTTTTATCATATAATTACGATGCTGATCATTTAGAACTATCCAAAATGCCTCCAGCATTTTTAAACAGCTAAGCAAAGTTATTTTTAAAATCAAACATATGTGCTTTTTTTCTGTTTATGTCTTCGGAAAGAACATTCTGTATAATGAAAAACACGACCAAATTTTTCACAGTACATCACTATAAAACCCTGTAATTGACTTTTTGGGTTGGTTTACTCTATATCTATTTTTGTCCATGTAGAGAACAGCAATGATGTGGCGAAAAGACCAAAATGTAGGTCCCATTGCAGGATAAGGCTCCATCCTGATTAGTGAAGAAGTATCATGTTTTCCCTGGGAAGCATGCCCATTTCGTAGAAGGGAATTCAGTCCACATGAACCTCCTCTTCAGAGGAAAAAAAAAATGAAAAAAAATCTGTCCTTTTAAGCAACAAGCCTCGAGCTTGCTCTGAGAATCACAGAACGGCCCGGGTTGGAAGGGACCCCAAGGATCATGAAGCTCCAACCCTCCCCCACAGGCAGGGCCACCAACCTCCACATTTCAGACCAGCCCAGGCTGCCCAGGGCCCCATCCAAGCTGGCCTTGAACACCTCCAGGGATGGACGGGGCATCCACAGCCTCTCTGGGCAGCTGTTCCAGCACCTCACCACTCTCACAGTAAAGAACTATGATTCTATGATCTTAAGTGTTATCTACCCCTAAAAATTTAGATTTAGATGATGTATTTTATTTTACATCCAATTCTCTCTCGTCCTGGAATGGACAGTAAGCTATATCAGGCACAGCTTACCTAATCACAGGGTAGCAAGAAATTGTGTAGACATTTTCAAGAAGTTCACATTTCAAAGAAAAACCAAAACCTACTTCCTTCAGAGTTAATGAAAATAAATCATGTGGCATCAAAATTAGATTTAGAAGTTTGAAGAATATACTGTTATCTTGCAAATTGTTTAACAGCAAGACATGCCATAATTGCCATGAAGAAAACAGCAGCAGCAGAGAAATTGAAGATGACATCTAAATCACAAGCTTGGGCAACAGGGAGTAGATTGTCATCAGACAAAAGAGGGCAGAGGGTTAGGAGGAAAGGTAAACTACTTCTTTTAGCTAAGAGGTAAGGCTGAGCTAACACTTATCTCAAGAAGAACATGTCCCAGTTGAACTATCTGTTGTCACTGATATTAAGATTCTTCCCAAATTTCAAAGAATCCAGCATATGACACCAAAATCACAAATTCCAGTAGGACTGAAGTGCTGAAGTAAGACTCAGTTCCTTCAGTGTTGTAATAATACCTTCAGAAGATCACCATACCAAAGGCAAGGAATTATTTCCATAAGAAAAGATGTTGTTTTAAAGAAATGATTGCAGGATCTATTTCAAATGCAATGAATGCCAAAAAAGACCTTATATTCCATTAAATCAACATGAGACTTAAATGCCAGGTCACCAGGAGAGTCAAGGCAAAATACTCCAAAGATGCCATCAAAACCATGAGACAGTATCATTACATGTCACTTGCATGCCCTAATGAAAAGAAACCCACCGTGGAACACTTTGTGCTTTCAGTAGAGCTTCAAAGAACAGACAAACTTATTTCCTTCTACAGAAATTGGCCCCGATCTCTTGGATTATCCACCACTTTAAATAAATTGTCTTTGCACAGAATATACTCGTATAACTAATTTCCTCATTTGCAGTTGAAAATGTTGAGGACAAGCTAGGAAGAGCAGATGATGTCAAAAGGCAGCTTCAGAACAAACTAAATGGGAGAATAAAGTGTCGACTAACCAGCCGCACCGGCCTAACATCCATCAATAATAAGTAAATTGCTGTGTAAAAAGGGAAGACGAAACCATCCAACTATGAGTATCACTTTCCAGCACAGAGTGAAGAAACAAGGTTTATGCATTTGCAATGCCTAGCCATCTACCAGCTGCAGCCCTCATAATTTTTGTCAAATTATACTGCAGTGGGCAAAGGAGTACTGAAAAAATAAGATGTTGGGTACAGGAAAAAGCCTCCTATCAGCTGTTATCCAATTCCTTTGCCAAATCAAAGCAGAAATGAACAGAGTTGGAACTTCTGGACGGGGCAGAAAACAATTCAGGCTATGTCCAAATATCTAGACAACTAAATTCATTGAAGAATTTGTTCAATTATTTTCTAAATGATTAATTTCATGGACAACAATTATCTGTTAGTATTCAAACACGTCNCGGATTTTTAATTACAAGGGCAAATGTGACTTTTCAGAAGCATGGAAAAGTAGCTGCGGGTATTAAACACTGCCTGCTTTCTCTTGAGGATGTGAAAAACCAGCGAACCAACTCTCCAGTACGCAACACACCGCGTGTCAGAAACGCCACACAAACACCTCCCACACTCCTCAGCATCACTGAAGCTGATTCGGCTCCAGTGCTCCTCAGGCTCCCCAGTTCATGTCAGAAGAGCTGAGTGCTGCACTGAACACAGCTAGGCAGCTCCTCCTGTCTGAAATGCCTTTCAGAGTACACCGGTTCTCTCTTTGCATTCCAGTCTCCCTGTCAACGTGGGAAGGGGTACATGGTTTTTGTTCTTCATCCTGCTCCACTTTCTTCATTTCCCCTCACCTTCAATATCCCTCTATACAAAATAGGAGACATACTGTTGAAAGAAGAACCTCATTCAATAACAACAACAACAAAAACAGGTTTCCCAGTTCCCCTCTTTTAACTCCTATTCCTTCCATTTCCCTCTCATTCTCTTTTCAACTTTCTCATGAATGATTTTCAGCTCTCTTGCCACTGTGCATTTTTAATTACAAGGGAAANCAGACCAGGCTGCCCAGAGCCACATCCAGCCTGGCCTTGAATGCCTCCAGGGATGGGGCATCCACAGCCTCCTTGGGCAACCTGTTCCAGTGCGTCACCACCCTCTGGGTGAAAAACTTCCTCCTGATATCCAACCTAAACCTCCCCTGTCTCAGTTTAAAACCATTCCCCCTTGTCCTATTACCATCCACCCTTGTAAACAGCCGTTCCCTCTCCTGTATATACGCTCCCTTCAAGTACTGGAAGGGAAATCACTTCCCAGTGTGTAAAAGCCATCTGAGAACTACTGACCTGAACTGTCATCATCAGATCACCTTAAAAACATAAAGTTTTGAGGTGGGGAATAACAGGAAGAAGAGAAGTCCACAATGAAGCAATTAAGTATGCCTTACTGGAAACATTGCATTTTAAATGTAAGAAATGGGAAAAGCACGTGGATTACCTCGCTGTCATACAGATAGAGGCCTTCTGTGATCACCGGCAATGCGCAAATCAGCAGTCAGGCCCAAAAGCTGCTACCTCCCGGAAGTCTTTAATAGAGGAAAAAGCGGAAGGCAAAGTTACAAAACGTTACCTACCACCTCTGGAAATGATCAGTATTCAGGGAAAACAGGACGGAGCTTTATGCAGCCATTAAAGAACCACAGCATGTGTGGTCCTTCCGTAAGTCAAAGAAAAAAAAGCCAGCATCGATGCTTCTGAATGGAGTTCTGACTCCAGTTCGGATGTGATTAGATACATTTGCACCAATCAATCTCTCAAAAGGAAGTCCTGATTTACCAGGCTACCGTGTTGAAATGTTTGAAAAAGAAAACAACAAGTGCTCGAATATAATCTTCATAAATCTGTGACGATCTGGGGGTAAAACAGTCCAGATGGCAGTGCGATAACATTTTGTGTTTCTAATCTATAAAGAGATGTATAAAGTTCACCCTCAGGCAGATATCAAAGCGTGGCTGAAATTTAAGATGATAAATGCTGGATTCAAAACCGGAATGAGAAATAAAATCTCAAACAAGTGTTTGATAGCAGATACAGACGTTATGGGCTCGGTGCATTTTGCGCATCGCGTTAATAAATATTATTCTAATTTTTTTTGTTATAAATCATCACCTGGAATTCTGTATTTAAAAACGTCGCTGGAGCTTTTTGGTTTTTTAATTAGGAAGCACAACTTTAGGTTTAATTTTCATATTACCAGAGGATGGAACTGAACCACATCTATGCCAGAAGGCTTTCATCAAATCATACTTTTAGGGAAGTAAGATAACAGTAAATGCACGAGTGAATCTCTCCCCAAAGCCAGTGATTTTAATATTTAATAGCCTTAATCCATGAGTAACCACGTAGCTTTCAATGGTCCTTTAGAAAAGTCTCACAAGGATAAGGCACAGATTAACAAAGACACTGATTTCCAGAGTGATAGAATCATAGGACGGTTGGGTTGGAAGGGACCTTAAAGCCCCCCCCACCCCCTTGTCCAGTTTTTCACCAGTCCTAGGGACTGCCCCTTTTACAACACATACAGCTGTAAGGGGGAGATAGGTTGTTCACAGCGGGGTTGATCTTACAGAAAGAGCAGGAATCATTGTGAAGAAGGACAACACCCAGAGCACAGAAGATCGTCATTCAAAGAAGCAGGTTTAGATGTGTCTAAAAAACAAAGTTATTTAAATAAGGGGGAAAAAAATAACCTGAATTGACAAGGCAGATAACACAAAACTGGTAAATAACTCAGTTTTACAAACATTCCCCAGTGAAATATTAATGTTTGGATGACCAATAATTTACAGCTCAAATTAATATCACAGTGATTATAAGCATTTGAAAATAATTCCACAGAGTTACAGCCTCCTTACCTTCATAAGCATTTAGAAGCATTTTAAATGTTACCTTTTTGAGCTTCTAAATTTCTCCATCCCGATTTTACACCAGATATTCTCTTATCTGCAAATCCTTCAGGATTCTGTGACCTCTCTTCCTGTAGTAATACACTACTACACAGTATGTTGTACTTGGGATACGTTCGTCAGCTGATCTGTATGCAAAAGTTTAACAACACAGATGGGTTGAGATCAAGTTCTCTCTAAAAAGACCAGCACAGAATTCTTAAGGAAAGCCTCTACTTTGGGTTCTCTTCAACAGACCTAACGTTCAGCCTAAGGCTACAACCAGACAACCGTGCTTTATAGCTATAGTTAAAACTCACCTCCCTCATCTTCTCCTATGCTTTAAGCCACTGCAATATCTGTTCATACAATACCTTGTGGCAATGAATTTAGGAATTCAATAATTTAATTACAAGCTGCTAAAAAACTCCTTCCTCGCGTTCACTGTAAGCCTGCCATCCTCCATGGCCACTTCACCAGGTAGGTGCCTCCAGTTTTTGGTGTGAAAAAGTGAACTAATTGTTCCCATTCGCTTCCACCATACTGCTCATACTTTTACATTCTCATTTTATATACTCATATTTTGATCACCTTCTCCTCCCAGCCATTTCTTGCCAACCCTTAAAATCCCATCCGTTTAGTTTTGCCTTGTATGGAAGTCACTCCTTTTTATTTTATTAACAATTCTAGACTACTGTTTTTAAGATAGGGTAAGCGTAACTGCAGAACTCAGAGCACAGCTCTGCACATATCCTCCTGATTTCTTCAAAACTGAGTCACTTTTTGAGAACTCCTAAACCTCAAGTTGACACATTTTAAGAGCTACCCCTTGTGACTCTCATATCCTTTTCTGCAAAAAGCAGCAGCACGGAACTCGTGTACCTGACTTCACATTTACCAGCCATTAATTTCAACCTAGCTTACCAACCTTACATGGCTGTATGCAATCAGAATATGATTTCAGTACTCTAAACTGGCCATTAGCAAGCTTTCTCAGTTCTCAATGTCCACCAGTTCTCTGGCAGATCTCACAAGTTTGCTCTAACGTGAAAATACATTCCTACTTCTGATTTCTCATCGTTTATTTGGCTAGGAGATTGTAAAAGGATCTCTCCTTTACATCCCACAACACTTGGTAAAACTGAAGCTAGTAAATTTACTACAGAATTGACACAAGAGATTAAAACCAATCAGGTTCCCTCAAATTCTAAGCCAGTGCTGCAATTGCTTCGCAGCAATAAGACAGAGAACTACTTGAAAATAAGCAGTTCTGCAGTTCATTTAGACAAGCTGTTCAACAGCAATTATAACCAATTTATGTTGAAGCGACACGCATTAGCGGCAGTTGACAGTCACTGAGTTTTAGGCACTCATTCTTCCAAGAAATCTTATTATAATCGATAGTCATGAAATAGTTCCTTATTCTGTGCTGAATGCAGAGCAAGAAATAATAAACTACATTGAATAGTGGTTGAATAAATTAGCTATGCTTGGAAATACTTTTTTCTCCTCGTACTGTATATTCAAAGCACACAAAAAGGAGCTGCATATCACAAATACGGGATACCAAAAAGGATGATCAACACTCATATGACAACTTAATTTTGTGTTAAGTCGTGAATGATCTAAATTGAAGTTACATAAACAGAAAACTAATGCCGCTGGCAAACAGCCCCATTCCGTAACGTTCTATTTGAGAACCACTGGTTAAAGGAAAAGAGACGCTGAGCTTTGACAAAGAAAGAGATGGGAGATGACATCAACTTCTTTTGGCAAATGAGCTAAGCCTGCCAGCTAGCTGACAAATTAGCCTCTAAAAACCACTAACAGTAGCTTACAAAGTCACAGCTGTTATCCTGTTTTGAACAACAAAATGTTGATCTCAGTTGAAATGTCTAGTTTCACAAAAGATTTGCAAGTGCTCTGATTTATTTATTTTTAAACAAAACAGTAAGTTATACTGAGAAAAGCACAAGGGAAAGGCAGTGACTGTACTCTGATGACTTTATGATGTTTAATAGACAAGATGAAGTACAACACTTGCCTCTGTTCTGCACCTTCTTTAAATTTAAGAAGTCCCTAGAGTTACCCACTCAGTGGCTACATAAATCTCTAGATATCGAAGTACCACATCACTATGATTTCTTTAGCTAACTTGAGAAGCCCCCAAGAGTTTAACTTTAATAGTGGGAAGAAACACACCAGCAAACACAGCATTTACTTGTAGGTTCCATTAAGGGAGTTAAATCAACTGCAAGACGCTAGCACTCTTCTAAACAAATATTCCACAGTGCCGAGCGGTGGACTGAGTTAAGAAGATAATAACAGAAATCATACTCTTACTTAGCACTCCAGCTCAGTGTACTTTCACAATGAAACATCAGGCAGTCTTCTCTATAACTCTGGGAATTTGTTGAGGACTAAAAGCTCTACTACACACAACAGGGACAAACTCAGTCTTCATGCTGGCACTCCCATGCCCTTCATCACTAGTATACGAACATCCCTGAAATGAAATGAATTAGATTTATTAACAGATAATGTAAAAGAAAACAACAGAAACAACAAACACATCCTCATTTCACAGCAGGAACTGAAGAACAGAACAAATTACTTAGCTTTGAAAAGTTTCAAATAGAAGGCTGAGTTTCAACCCCAAAGCTAAAGCCACATCCCAAGCATCAGACTACAGCCATTTTCCACTGAAGCATTTTACAGCTATCTTGCCCCTAAAAAACTGCAGTAACTTCAACTGAATTAGTCCTGAGTTATGGGTAAATGAAAGGAATAATCAAGCCAAGAAAAATGCAAGCCAAGTTCAGCTGACTAGCCCAAAGCCAACAAAAAACACTGGTGAAAGCTTGGGTTGAAAATTGTTAAGATCCTATGTGTTCAAGCATCTAAAGAGGACTTTTATTTACTAATGCTACAGAAGGACAGATTCTACTGAAACATTTTTGATTTTTTTTTTTGTCTTTAAATAAACTATAGGTAGTACATTAATGAACTAAGCAAGACTTCAGGCACCATTAGGAGATGGGAAATTAACACAATAATGTATTTTCAACAGTAAATCTGAGGCTTGTTTGAGAGCAGGTACTAAAAGCTCCCAAATTCAGACCCAGAATCTGTCCACATCTCTGTTACATCATTTCTAAAACAAATTAAGATGTTTAGCTCCTAAACAAACATAAAGCAGGACATAAGAGCTAATAATACCTGAAAACATAGACCACAGTATGCTCCTTTTAACTAAGACCGTTCCGTTATCAAAGTGAAAAGCAGCAGGACAGAAAAGGGAAGAAACCTTTTCTGAGTGCTGTTTTAATAGTTTCTTCTCTTTCCATAGAGGTATTCTGGAAAAGGAGAACTAAGCTGACGGCCTTCTATACAGCCATCAAAAGAAATGCCAAAAAAGAAGTTTACCTCATTGCAGTGTTCTTCCCACAGTCTAACAGGAACGGTGGTTTTGCTGTTCATAGAGTTCTTCATCCTCTATACTTAGTTACGTGCATTACTAGGATATCACAGCTAACTCATGGCACATACCTGTACGTCCAGAAGTCGCTTCAGTCCCTCACCTGGTTAAAAGCAGACATTTTAACAAAACAGAGCACCCTAATTGCAGTCCAGAAGTCTAGGTTTTGTTTTTTACTTCTAAATTCCACTCTATGTATAACTCCCCTAAGTAACTGTTATAGGCAATAACATACTCTTCCCAAGAGTAGAACAAAATCAAAGTTGTTTTTGAAGTATGCTCACGATGTGACACGTGCCACAGAAGAGCACATGAAAGTTAGTAATTTTTCTAATCAGGAGGGCTTGAAGATGGCAGGCAGCCACACAGTGAGCAACGAGAGACTGCAAAAATCACTGAGTAACTGACTGTGAAGTGTGCAGCATTCATTCCATGCAAAGAATGAATCAGGAGTTCTGGGGGAGAAAACAATAATTCAATCAGTTAACACTCTATTACAATGCACCAAGTACAACAGGGCTAAATATCACTCAAAGCCTCACTTGTGGCATTTTCATGCTAGACTTATTCATCCAGAACGGAGTTTAGGTGAATTTGCATCTTCAGCAAAAGGACACAGATAGGAATGGGAATAGAATGGGACTAATTCTATGTGCAAGTTGTTCAGGTTCTAGCTTTCAATTAATAACTGAACTTACAGATAATCTTCATTATTTTAGTTGTGTATCTATCACATTTTGGAGGGATTCAAGGCCAGGCTGGATGTGGCTCTGGGCAGCCTGGTCTGGTGGTTGGAGACCCTGCACATAGCAGGGGGTTGGAACTGGATGAGCATTGTGGTCCTTTTCAACCCAGGCCATTCTGTGATTCTATGTCCAACCTAGTAATAGTTAATACAGAAAGCTGAGGGAAAGTATTTGAAGAATTAAAACATTCTGTAAAATTCATGGATTCTTAAATGTGTCTGGGCATAATCATGTCACATAATGAATGTTTTACTCAGTTTATTTCAGTTATTCAAAAGGGAAAATGAGCTTGAATTACTGTAGCTCTTATACAGAGATAAAACTGGTATTTTCTACACACATCAGGAAACAAGAAGACTGAATTCTGTTCCATTATGAATTGGATTCATTCTTCAATTAAAAGAGAAGAAAAAATAAATCAAGCTGAAACTAAATGACAAACCAAATGCTATTCCATTGTAATTTTCTCCAAGAGACAACTGAATTTGTTATTTCTTCAGCTCTTTGATCATTATGTTTAGCTTGTCAGGATGCCACTTACTACTGCAAATAGCCCGTTTCTGAACAGACTGGTATCATTTTTCCCAAAACTGAAATATAAACATTCTGCTGCAGAGTTGCTTCAAACCCACACAGCAAAACTGCACTTAAAGAGCAAGAAAGCATTTTGATTTTCATAAAAAAGAAAACCTTTCACGTCAAGTTTGAAGAAGGGAGAACAATTACAAATGTTACTGAATAAACAGGGTGGAGATGGCGAAAGAAAACTGCATTTTCATCCCCACACCCAAATTATTGGAGTGTGGCTTTTTTTAAGCTCTGAAAGATAAACTCTACCAATAAAGACAAAATGCGAAGATAAAGGCTGTCTCATTTTACAGTGCACGGAGCACGCAGTCAGTTCAGAGGGCCCACCTTAAAGCACAGGCCATCCCAGGAACGCGGGCTCCTGAGACGCCGCACTTCCTTCAGCATTGGGGTTTTGGCACAGCAGAAAACCTGCCCAGAGCGCTGCTTGCTCTGACAGAAACATCTGGTAGCGCAGATCTCTGCCTCACCACAGACTGTCCGAAATGAAAGCAAGAAGCCTGGCTGCGATGGCCTGTCCTGGCAGCACGATTACAGAGCACGGAATCCAAAGGGGACAAATGTCACAGAGAACACAACCGTCAGAACTGACCTCATCTAATGCATTGTGTTACAAAGTAGGTGGTAGATGAATTAATCTATAACACAGAGCCCACTTTCCTAAAATGCAGCTTTTCATAAAGTAACAAGCTTATAGAATCACACAGAATGGCCTGGGTTGAAAAGGCCCACAATGCTCATCCAGTTCCAACCCCCTGCTGTGTGCAGGGTCGCCAACCAGCAGCCCAGGCTGCCCAGAGCCACATCCAGCCTGGCCTTGAATGCCTCCAAAATGTGATAGATACACAACTAAAATAATTAAGATTATCTATAAGTTCAGCTATTAATTGAAAGCTAGAACCTGAACAACTTGCACACGAAACTGTTCCAGTGCGTCACCACCCTCTGGGGGAAAAACTTCCTCCTAAGATCCAACCTAAACCTCCCCTGTCTCAGTTTAAAACCATTCCCCCTTGTCCTATCATTATCAACCCTCAAAAATAAAAGTTTCCTTCTTCTTTGCAGATATTAGCAGATCAACATGCTCTTTAGTTTTGAAATACAATTATGCGAAACAGAGATTTGATGTTTTAGCAGATTTTAGGACAGAGTGAAAACCCTGAGTTCAAAGTCTCTTCAGGCCCAGAACAGCTAAAGAGAACCTAAGTTTATAATCCAGCTTGTTTTTCGACTACTGAATTTTCCAACAACTATTTTTTTTTAGTTTAGTGTTCTTGTTCCAACATACTCTAATTCCAGTCACTAATATGAAAGGTGTCCCAGAGTGATCTGAGCAGTTTAATGTCCGCCCACTGCTACAGTCTGTCACTATACACAGTGCCATCAATTGGCAATACCCAATATTCTCTAGGCTGCCCACTGTCATCTTTTGCATGCCATCACCACCTCCAGCACAAAAACAGTTTCGTCCTGCTTCACAAGTCCCAGTAAGGCCACACTTCTCACTCAAGTCCCAGCCAACCCAACATTGAGGAGTCCCATCAGTTTTATTTCACGCTTTTGCATGAGCCCTACATGCAGATCCCAACCCCCTCAAGTTACCAATACGAAGAACTGCAATTCCCCTCAAATAGCCCAAGTTCTCAGCACTTAAGGCCCCTGACCCCAAACTCCTCTACAATGTCAAGCGGTAGATCCAGAACCTGTGTTTTGTCTTGAAGAGGAACTACACGGTTCTTTTAATTAGAGGTTGGCTGTCAAGTTAAAATCATCCATGCACCCAACAGCCTATGCTCAGCAGAGCTGATGGATTTGGGTGCCTCCTACAGACACTGCCTGGGGAGATAACAGGGAGGCATGGCGGTGGATACTCCTAGAATGATTATTTATCCATAGAAAAATAACAGAAATAATTGGCTGAAGCAAAAAATAATAGTCTTAAAAATCAAACAATACACACAACGTTTTATCCACATAGAGTATTTCCTCAAAGCTTGCTTTACTTAGAAGTCACAGGTCTGGATTCTGGCAACCCAATCGCAGGGTCTCTCTGAAAACCACCCTGCTCCCTCACTTGTGGGAAGGGAAGGTCAGGGAAGAAAGAAGTGGAAGGAATGGTCGTAATTCATTTTTGTGTATTTTCTTTATTACCACCACTCAGTTCCTCAGCAGTCTGCTACTCGGAGCGTGACAAAAACAACTTTTAACCCAATTGACACCTGCTAATTTGATCATCAATTAATTCGCCTCTCATCCGCTTTTCAACCCTCTCATGAATGATCTTCAGACCCCTTCACCAAAATCTCAAAGCGGATTTTTAATTACAAGGGCAAATGTGACTTTTCAGAAGCATGGAAAAGTAGCTGCGGGTATTAAACACTGCCTGCTTTCTCTTGAGGATGTGAAAAACCAGCGAACCAACTCTCCAGTACGCAACACACCGCGTGTCAGAAACGCCACACAAACACCTCCCACACTCCTCAGCATCACTGAAGCTGATTCGGCTCCAGTGCTCCTCAGGCTCCCCAGTTCATGTCAGAAGAGCTGAGTGCTGCACTGAACACAGCTAGGCAGCTCCTCCTGTCTGAAATGCCTTTCAGAGTACACCGGTTCTCTCTTTGCATTCCAGTCTCCCTGTCAACGTGGGAAGGGGTACATGGTTTTTGTTCTTCATCCTGCTCCACTTTCTTCATTTCCCCTCACCTTCAATATCCCTCTATACAAAATAGGAGCCATACTGTTGAAAGAAGAACCTCATTCAATAACAACAACAACAAAAACAGGTTTCCCAGTTCCCCTCTTTTAACTCCTATTCCTTCCATTTCCCTCTCATTCTCTTTTCAACTTTCTCATGAATGATTTTCAGCTCTCTTGCCACTGTGCATTTTTAATTACAAGGGAAAGCTCAGGCTGTTGTGAGGAAGCAAATTCAGGTATTAAATAAGAAAAAATGGATGTGGGGAAATAAATGAGAGAAAGGATCAAACTGGTTTTCCTAAAAAATATTGTTTATAGGACTGAGGACCTCAGACTTACGTAAACATAATAAATTAGCACGGAAGCATTTCAGCTTGCACACGTTACATAAGGAAATAAGGCATTCTGGCTTTCCCCCACCAGTGATGGAGATGAAGCTGGGCTGAGCAGGCATCACGTTCAACTCCAGTAACCAAAAGCACCAGGCAGGCACACAGCTGGCGGGCATCCTTCGTACTACAGCGTGCAGAGAAAGCTCACCGTGAGATTGAAACCAACCACTCTCCCCTCTCCATGAAATCCTTCCAATCACTCGCTTTTATTACAGTACATTCTATGAGTTACATATATATATATTTCTTAAGTGGCTGCATTTATTTAATTGTCTGCTGCTCAGGGCAGCGACTATTTCCTTAATTGTCTGTCAAGTCCACTGCTACAAACAATGGTAATATGCAATGCTAAGTAACAAAAGAAGTGAGTAATGTTTCATCAAGGAACAGTCACGCATTAATTATGCAAGATTACCTGGAAAATACAGAAATAGGGAAAAAAGCATGTTGTCATTAATCCATAACTGTAAAGCATCGCTACCCAATGACCGGTTTGTGATATTCCATTGCAGTGCTCTATTTAATTTCTCTCGGGGTATTTAAAAGCCATCTGTTCTGAAGTTACCAAAGGGTTTACTCAGACATCCGGCAGGGCGCAACCCCTTTCCCTACTGTCAGTTAAGCACACAGCATTCCAAATCCACATTACGAAGCCCACTGTTGAAGCAGACACTCAGAATGCAAAGGTTGTTCTACATGTTACAATATACATGAAAAACACCATCCAGGAGTTACGACATAAATCAAAGGCAGATTCTAAATTCACTACTTAAGAATTACACTTAAAAAATCCTTCTCATTACTTACTGAGCTCATTTCATGTCTTAAATCTATGCTCTGCTGCAGCCTTCTGTGCAGAAGCTACTGAAATGGGTATGATTTTAAAACCAGAAGCAAATTCTTATTGCTGAACTATGCCCCTGAAAACGGGCTTGAATACGGAAGCACTGACACCAAATCTGAACAGAGCGGATAATCTGCTTTAATATTTCTCTAAGCCTGTTCTCTAATCTCGATTGAGGTCTGAAAGTAGGGTTAGTTTTCCAGTGTAAACGCTGTGCAGAAGCTTTACAAACGGAGATCTAAATCTGCAACGGCCATTACTAAAATAAATGAAAAATCTATAAGCAGCAGCGAAACTGGCATGCAAATAAAAGAACTGTCAAGACGTATTGCCTAAAAATAAGCTTACAATAACTATTTTAAAGACTGTGTGTGGTCTTACCCATACATTTTGGCAAGATGCACTTTCTCCAACCACAGCTAGATTCATCCAAAAGCAGTGGCACTGGAGAGTCTCTGTCTCACCTGTCAAACTTGAAGAACGTTGTTCAGCAGACCACCATGAGTCCATGGATAGGATCCACAGCGCCGCAGCAGCTGTTCTTGATAAGTGCTCTTTAACTACAGAGGCGAACACTTCAAAACTGTTCTGCAAGAGGGATCACCTCCATACACATCCATTTAAAAACCAAAGCAAACCAAAACACATCTAGAACAAGGCTTTGGGGACGTCCATAGCAAGGCGGCATAAGAGACCCCAAGCAGACCTGGTTGATATGTTAAAATATTCACTCAAGATTCAAGATTACCCAATTTACCTTAGAAATGAACTGAATTTAGCTTCCTCTCAGAAATTTCATTGCCTGCAAACTAATAATAAAGCGACGAGATCCCTGAACTCTTTGTATCATGTAGGAAGGTGAAATGCGGGCTCCTTCCCCACACGACACCAGGAATATTTGCAGCCCACCCTGCAGACAGATGGAGCGAGAGGGGCAAGGAAAGCTGCCACTTGTAGAACTACGCACCAAGAGACTCTGACGAGCAGAAAATCCCAGGAAGAAAGCTGACCTCACACCTCCCTGCACAACGTAACCCTGGCTGTTATTAACAAGTACAGAATCATTAATTTCCATTGTGATGTGACTGTTTTCTAAAAATAGGTCACTGCTTTTAACTGCTGAGATCCGCTCCAGTTTAACTACTGGTGGCATTGTATCCTGACAGCAAGAAAGGCTCTGGAGAGATTACTTTCGCTTTTCCCTAGATATATTTAGTGTACTAACTAGCGTAGTTAGGATATTATTTTTCTTTGGTTTTGTCAGTAGCATGTTTGAAATAAATTTTATTAAGTGGTAGTGTATGTAACATTGCATTGTGGGTAGCAGTTTCCTGCCTTAACCTAGCCACATCCTCAGCTGTTATATGAGACAAGTTTCCCATATTTTCTGCAAGTTGGCTTAAAAAAAAGAAGAGAAAAAAAACAGGAGAAAACAGCTAGGAGGTTAGGATGAGCCGAAGTGCCATTTGTTTGGAGTACGTAAGGTCTAATCAGTGCCTCCTCAATTCCTGTGTGTTCTGTAAGATACGTATTGGAGGAACACAAGAAGAATACCACTCGTCAGAGAAAAACATCTGAGCAGCAAGAATTGCACAGATCAGATGCATTGGACCATGAAGATGTAAACTCTAATTCAAAGCTGATCAGGGACAGAACGTTTCAGGGGAGAACACCTTCTTTTACTGTATATGGAAGTGAGAAACCTGGCAACTCAGGACAAATGCAAACGGTGCGCTGCCAGTTGCTATTAAATGCTGTACTCACTCGTTAACAGAAGATGAGCATCCTTTTAATTTAAGTAACAGCTCAGCTTAATTCATCCTTCAGTAGCCTGATTCCGTGGTACCGAAAAGCTGAGACTTTTGCTTATGCTGGAAACGTAGCAGTATTTTTCCCCCTCTTTCTGGTTCGTGGCTCCAGGTCCACATACTTCAAACCACATCTTATTTTGAGAAAAGCTGTAAGGTAGAAAAACATCCTAGAGAGAAGGCAGAAGAATGCCAGCTGTCCCACACTGCTCCATGCATCCCCAGTAAGCAGCATCTGACAGAGAACTGAAGCAACCCTGGTGGTATGATGATTTTAATTGAAGGGCAGTTTTAGCTTTTGCTTTAGTTTGTTAGCACGTGTGCCCCAGCAGGGTGTGAAGCTGCTGTGGAGCTGTTGGAAACAAGAGGCCTGCAAGACACCCAAGTTCAGCAACAGCAATTCCATAAAATACGTTAATACTTTAATGCTAAGAGCCATCCAAAAATACAGTGCAATCACTCCAAAAATTGTACCTTCTCACGGAGTGAGGAACACAGCCAAGGAAAGAGGTTTCTCTCCTTAAAAAATATATATTGCAACACTGCTGTAGCAGAAGCAGATGCTTTAACACCACCTGCAATTAACACTTGCATCTGAGCAAACTGCTTTCTGCCTGTAACAATCAGTGAGTTACCATATATGCTGTGCAGCTTGTAAGCAAGTGCAGTTTAACAGGTCTGTCATCCTATCAATGTTAGCAGAAGATTTCCACCTCTCTGGCTGTAGAAAGAAAGAAACATTTAAGTACAAATAAACTTCATTTACTGTTCCCATGTCGTGAGAGCTTGGAGGGACAGAAGGCAAAAAGCCTGGAAATAAAGCACAGCTTACAAGAACCTGAACATATTCCAAAATCAAGGAAGTGAGAGATGCAATTATCATGTAGTGTTGCATTGCAGTCAACTATTTCAAGATGAAGCTCAGGGTTTACCAAAGAAATCCTTAGCATAATACTTCCTTTGTCAGCATCACTGTGACTCAAAGCATCCCTGATGGAGCTCACAGGAGAAGTCTGATTTTCGCAGACGCACCTTTTAAACAAAAGGCTGCAATCAAAGCACTGCTCTGCACAGTGAGCTTTGGGATTCGTGCATCTGCTGCACCGCAAGCGCACGCCGTGCTGCAAGGCAGTTCTGCAGGAACGAGGTCTGTGCACAGTGCTGATTTATTATGTCCTTATTATATTTATTACGCCCTCACACTGCCCAGTGGAAAAAAAAAG
The DNA here is from genome assembly GCA_016647715.1 of Pavo muticus. Lineage (NCBI taxonomy): Eukaryota > Metazoa > Chordata > Aves > Galliformes > Phasianidae > Pavo > Pavo muticus. The sequence goes on from JACDJE010000306.1 coordinate 4,121,560, forward strand.
TTTGTTTCATTATCAGTTTCTGCAAGCTACGTCTCATTTACCCCATGGTACCATTTGTTCTTCTTGTGTTAATGGATTTTGCTTCGCTAGACGAAGAGCTCACTGTCGTGGCCCTGTTCCTGGGGTCACGGGTGAAAAACTGTGCACAGTAAATAGGAAAGAAAGATCTCAAAGTTATCACAGCAAAACAAAATGTAGCAACAACATCAGAGAATCGCTTTGCACACAATTGAGAACATTCAAAAACAAACAGCGCGTGGAAAGACTGAGCGCATGGCAATGCAGAGAAGGGGAAAATTCAGAAAGCTCAAAATTCAAATAGGAAAGGTGTAACTAGGAATTAATTCTGAGCTTCCAACACTCAATCAGCTGCATGTAAGTGAACGAAAGTGTCTAAGATCCAGATACAGTGGTCTATCGAATGACAGCTCTGCATTTCCATACCACCCAACGGGAGCAGGCAGGTCTCAGCGCACAGCTACGGCTGCAGAGTGCTGTGCTTACAGCCAGGAGCCCTGCGGGTACCGCAGGCTGAAGCCTCCAACGCCCCTCACTGCATCGGGAGCTGCTCAGAGCTGCAAGCCACTCCAACACACTTTGTTTACCCGAAAACATGACCCATCTTTGAATCATTTAAACGCATGTTGCTTCTTTCCACTCATGTTCTCATGCACGCTGTGAAAATATAGAGAAATGCAGAGGAAGGCATGGCCAGCAGAATTAAACAGCACTCATATCAAAGCAGGGGACGGGTGACCAGCAGAATGCTCCTGTCTCACTTTAAGATGGAATTCTACACACGCACTAGTTTGTACTAACTTTCCAGGTACTGCATTAGGAGCAATGCAATTAACCCCATTATAAATGTCAGGAAAGTAGTGTTTAACGTACAGGGCTTCATGCTGCTTTGCTAACTTTCTGATAATGAAAGCTCAGGTCCTCCCAGCTGTCATTTTCACCCACACGTCCTTTCCCAGCCGCTGCTGCCTGCTTCTGGCCGGGACAGCCGAGTGCCAAGAGGGGAACGCAAAAGGAGGGATGGCAGCTTCGAAGAGACAGGCTTTATCCTACAAACGAAAGCTGAACGATACCTAGAAGAGGTTTGACGCCATCCTTCTGCTCCCAACAACGCATGAGGCAACAACCAGCCTCAAAATCGTTTGGCCAAAAGCAGAAAACACAGCGCCCGTGTGATCCAAGCAGGCTCAGGAGGAAAGCCCCAGCATCGTGTCCAGAGAGGCAGAAAATAAGATACTTTCTCCAAGATGTTTCCAATTTTGTCCTGAATCTGAGTGAGCAAATCAAGGCTACTAATACACACTGTCTGTGCACGTTACTCCTTACTACGCACAGCATTTTGCAATTTATTTCAAAGCCTCCATTATAAACAAAAAAATACTGCTTTTGTTAACCCGCTCCGCACTGCTACAGTAAAGACTTATATTACACAATCAAAGTCAGAGTTACAATATGTTAAGTATATAAAAGATATTATTCACACATGCACACACATGATACGAAGCATTTAAATCTGACACATGCATCAAATTTATGTTTCATTTTAAAACTAAGTGTTAACATTAACTGGTGAATAAAGTTATTTATAGTCTCCCCAAAAGCCCAAAGCTGCTCTGTCCCTCCTAAAACACAAGCTGTAATAAGCAATTAACAGAAGGGCAATCAAAACCTCCCGGTTATGCAATGCCTCTATTCAATCCCAGCGATATTTGCATTCGAAAGCATCACTGAGAGCGCAGCGCAGCCACTTCTGATGTTGCAAGGACAACACGTTGCCCGGATAGGAAAGCAGTGTGGCTGCCCCTTGATGTGTGCTCCCTAACAGTGCGCACTGTTTGCAGGCAGGTAAGCAGGGCAGGCTGCAGTGCGGATGTGCAGAGGGATGGGTGCAGCCCCAGCCCAGCACACAGCCTGCCAGCCGACCTAGGCAAGGTACCGCTTCTCACAATGAGTTACAGACCTGCAAGGAGAGGAAGACAAGGAGAAAAAGGAAAACAGAAGGAATCCAGCCACCCGGCAAATATGAAGCAGACCCAAGAGCGTGATGCAATCCAAAGATGTAAATTACTGTAAATCATCACTGTTGTTCAGAATTTCACACAGCCGCTCGGGCCAATTTTGCTCACTTTTCCACAGGCAAAATAACAGAGGAGGGAAAGCAAAAAGGGGGAAAAAGAGAAAAAGAGAAAGGAGGGGGAAGAAGAGTGGGGGGAACCTGAAGTGAGAGCACACATAGCGCTCTGCGGTCCATATGCTTTAACTGTACAGAAGTTTGGGCTCTTACAGCATTTTGTACTCCCTCCAAACCCTCGTGAGTCACAAGAATTAAAAAGCTATATCGCTCTGGATGCCAGGAAGGGCCTGACCACGGGCCTTTTGTCCAAATACAAAAAAGGGGGGGGGAGAAAAAGGGAATAAAAAAAAAAAAGAAGGGAGAGAGCAAGAACAAGCCCCAGTGGTAGGCAGTCCTCTGCGAGTCCTCTGATGTCACGAGCCACATGATTCTCTCTCTCCAGTAACAGTGCTTGCAAAAAAAAGGAGTTTTAAAGCTTTTGCTTTTTTGGATTGTGTGAATGCTTCATTCGCCTCACAAACAACCACAGAACCACAAGTGCGGTGCAAACTTTCTCCAGGAGGACAGCAAAGAAGCCTCTGGTTTTTAAATGGTTAAGCTCCGCAGGTCACTACCAGCCACTGAGACCAACAGAGTCAGTAAGTGCTCTCTAACCACAGTCTATGCAGTAATAGTAGGTCCTTCAAATATTTGCTCATTCTCCTTTTTTTTTTTTTTGTTTTGTTTCCTCGCTTTTCACATGTTACCAGTGCTACCCAATTTTTTGACAGCAAAAAAACCATCTCTTGAGTCTATGCGACCCAGGGACGCTGCAAAACTAAAACGAGGTCTGGCTATGGTTTGTGTTTGCAGTTTGAGGATCCAAGAGGCATTTGCACCAGGAGGCGAAAGCTCTGCCTGAAACGAGAGGGACTATGGCATCAAACAGCCTCTTCAGCTCCGTGACACCATGTCAGCAGAACTTCTTTTGGGGTAAGTGCTGCGCTACCTCCGCTCTGTTTGCCGCCGGTGGAGCTCTGTGAACAGCGCGGGGTACGGTGATGGGAACAGAACGGTGCTGGATGGGATGCTGGGGAAACAGCATGCTGGCTTTGCAGGGGGAAAAGCACAGGCACCATAAAATGAAACGGTGCTGATGTGGGAATGGAGAGGAGTCGGGGCTGCGTGCAGGGCTGGCAGCAGGTGTGCTGTGCCTGCGCCGCCGGGAAAGTCACACCGTGCTATCTGCGCTGGTACAGCCACAGTGCTCAGGGAGAGGCGCAGCAGCAGAAGGGACAGCTTATGAAGGGCTCTGGTGCAAAGCGGATCCAACAGGTTAACGACTGATACATCCTAGAAGGCACACGCTTCGTGATGTAGCGCTGCTGTAGGCTTGATGAAAGCGAGTAGCACGTAGCATTTCGCAGCCGCCTCTACCCATAGCTGCCCCATAGCTGACCCACACATCCCATCTCATAGCGTGTGCAGCAGATGAAGTTATCAGTGCAAATCTGTAGTTCTTTGCCCTCGTTTCACAGCAAAACGTGGCTGTTTCTTTTTTAATGTATTCGCTGCAAAGCAAATCCTTCCCACTGCACTTGTTACAAGCAGGGCAAAACATGCATACAAATATTAGCTTACGAAATTCAAGTTATCTAATTTAACATGCTGATGAATTTAGGCTTTAATTGAAAGTGGGGTTTAAAATCTCTGTGGAGGAGCACTGCCAAATATCTGCTTCAGTAGTCAGAACCGCAAAAACAGATTCCTCTAAGAAATCAGATTTGTATACTGAGGCACATTTACGTGCCCTGCGTCCATTCATGCCCACAACATAATCACAAACACACTATAAAAAGGCTCCTTCCTTGCGGCTCACTTTGAAAAGCTTCTTCCTCTCAGATAGTTTTAAATTCAGTACAAAGCATCTCAAATCCAAAACATTAAATAGCAGCAAACACGATTTTGAGTGATTTCTCTGCGTGTAAAACGAAGTCACCTTTTGAAAGGCGCTGGGAAATACTGTATTCTAGTTGTCTTTGAGCAGTGGTGAGAAGTGCATGCAAGATCTTTTTCAAAGCATCTCTTACTGACACAGATCAGGAAAACTAACAGAAAACTCTGAGACAGAGGAAAAAGAAATCTGAAAACTTACAAGATTTTCTTAATGGTGTCCATCATGTTGAAACTAGGTTGGGGCTGCAGTTAAACCTACTGGTTTTCCTCCCCTGCCCCCCTTGTAAGGAAAACAATGCTAGGACCACTGGCAGTGCCTGCATCCCAGTGAGGCTCGTATTGTAACGAAGCGGTGAGCAAAGTTCCTCCTACCCCTCCTACCTCCCCCACTTTGACTGGTTCCCAGTAAGGCACTCAGAGCTCCAGGGCTGCATGCTGAGTAGCTCCGTACAGAAGAGAGGGCCATCTATTTCTGCCCATAGATAGCAAAGGCAATAACAGAACTCGCAGCAGCTCAGCGCACAGAACGGAGGGCTGAAATGCTCACGCAGAAATGGTAAGCAGCTTTCCTGCTAAAACTGCTGTCTTAATGAAGCAGAGCAGAAGTGTAGCCAGACCACATTATCCCAGTGTTTACAACAGGAAATACAGTTTACATGTATAGGGACTTTCTTTTGCTTTCACTTCCAAAAGAGATTAGAAGAAATTTAGTTGGCTAAAATTATCAAAACACGGAGTGCTGACTGCTTAATTCATCTGCTTCTGATCGTTCCTCCAGCAAGGAAAAGGGATTGTAGCATGAAGAATCACCCTTATCCCTAAACCTCACTAAATCGGGTTGGCTACAGAAACGTACAGAATCTGTACCCCAAAGCACAGAACAGCAGAGCCCATCAATTCTGTAATACGTGATCGATAGCTCTTACGATTCAAACAGAAGCAACAAAAAGCTTATGAAAGTCAGAGCACGCTAAAAAACGAGACCAAAAGCCTGAAGTTACTCATCAGTCCCCACTTCCCAGCCCGGCGCAGCACGCTGTTACTCTCTGCTATCTCTCAGCTTCTCCTTCTATTCCCATCATGACTTCAGCCTGTTTGGGACTGCTGAATTTCATTATGCTTTTCTTCAAGAAAGAGTGATGAAGAAATAACAGGGAATGAAGGCAGCGCTGAGATTAGCTCACATGGGCACGAAGCTACGTCTGCATTTGGCTTCTTGTGCTTCGTGTTGCTGCATGCTTTTAGAAAGGGAGACAGCAGCAGGGGAGAGGAAGGAACCCTTCCTGCTGAACGGGGACGCAGATCCCTGCACAGCTCGGTGCATCTCAGCTAAGCAGGCACTGTTTCAGAGCCAGAGCAGCTCTGTGTTAAAGCAGTTCTGCACAGGTTCGGCGTGCGTTGTGCCCATAGGTGGGAATGATCTCTGGACATTATAAATAGGGGTGCATCATTTCAACCGAAGTATTCCATTTGTGTCCTTATCCTCTTAGAAAAAATGGCTGAGTACACACTGTGCAAAATACGAACAGCATAGTAAATGAGTATATGAGCAAATCTGTGTATATGAGATCCTTCAGAACATACAATGCTTTGGAAAGGCCTCCCATAGAGCTTACACACGATAAAAAAGCATTTCCAATCGTGCTCGGTGCATGCAAGAATTTCACTGAGGGGTGTAAAATCAGATCAAGGGGTGGCTGATAATTTAATCAATTATTTCAGATGGAGCTTCTGGTAACAGATCCCAGCAGAGCGACACGATAAATCTAAAGGAAAGACTTCAAGTTAACAACAGAAAGTGTCCTCTACTTGTATTAAAATACTTGCCAGAATATTCTCATTTATTCTGAAAAAGCAAAAAAAAACAACCAAAAGACAATTAATAGATTTCTGCTCTGAGCTATTTGATCACTGGGAGGGGACCTTATTTTCCCTGAGACACTGATAAGAGACACAGGCTGTATGTAGTTTTCTGGATGTTCCCATTCTGTTTAACACACTCGTATGATTGTGGATGCTGAGCAGAATCGTGGTAATCACGAGTGGGTATTGAAGTAACTGCAAATAACAGGATTGAACAGATACAGGGAAGGAATGCAGGAATCGCTGTTCTCTTTTGCATTCAGAAAGCTGCAAGGTTCTCACTCAGCTCTGGGACTTCAAACCCCAAAAACACGCAGGACTGCGCAGCATCTCAGGCGCTGATTTAATTATCTGTCTCAAATGAACCCTTAATACTGATACTGTTTAAGTTAGAAGAACACTGAAATCGCTGATGGTTAAATAAACTGAGGAGAGAAAAAAAACCACCCTAACTCATTAGGGGCACTAAGATTTTATCAAACGTTCAGGATTAATCTCCATTGAATAGAAGCATTCACAAATCAAAACTCACTCTCCTTCAATACTTTCATGCAGCGCTAATCAATTACAACCTTTTCTGGTTATTCAAAATCCATGTGCTTTTAATTTTATTCACTGGTGGTCTAAAATATAATATTCAGGCCAAGCTAAGTCATTCTGTATTGCAACTTTGCTTTTTTTCAATAAATATTCATCTAGAGGTTTTCTTAGAGAGAACTGCTCATATGAAGACTGTGGTAATATTTTTATACTGTACCTCCTTGTTGAAGCAAAAGGTTAGGGGTTACCTAAATACCTCAACTGTATATACAAAAAAAGGAAAAGGTAAGTATTCACATGAAAAATCCAAAGGGACTATATTATTTATTTTTGCATTTCCTATGATTAATGATGCACCGGTGCATACTTGAAAACTGAAGTCAAAATAGAGTAACACCTCAAATTCCTTTACAAACTGTACAAATATCAAACTTCCATGCCGTATTAACTACTCTACCAGAAATATTTAAAGGCTCTGCCACCCCACGTTAGGAGCAGAACAATAACAGTGGAGTTCCTCTCGAGCAGTGCGATTCCTCGGTCCCGGTCAGAACGCTCATCTAAAACTGGACCTCGTAGATTTCTTTTTCCAGCTGGGCTATCAGCACACAGCTTTCCTACAAGGAGCTCAGTGCAGCCTTAAGTAAACAGCAAAAGATGTAACACTGCATTAAGTGCAAGCAGGAAAACAAAACGGTAACCCGTTCTTGCAGGAGATGCTCGCTCTGTAGCACAAGCACCAACAGGAGCTGTGCTTCGGATGCATCGCCTCGCGGCACGCACCCATCACTGAGCACCAACAGCACAACAGGCTGCACAGATGAGCAGAGCTGTGCATTATCCCCTGCCCAAATGCAGTGTTCGTGTACCGAACTGGGAGTGCAGAGGGGTGGCAGGAGGACCTCCTGCAGGCCGGGCTGCAGAGCTGCTGCCCGCGGGGCTGTTGCCTTTCCCCGCCGCCCTCACAGGAGCCACCCAACTCCGTGCGGCGCAGGCGATGGACTTGGTTCTGAAAACTCATTAAATACACTCCATTAATAAGAAGTACAATAAATTGCCACGTTTAATATGCCCTAGAGTACATCATATTTTAATTAAGGCGGCCTCAAGATAAATAGCGAGTTTCAGAAGGTAAAACCTGAAGCATGGGAAGGGTTTAGCTCAGGCTCCGAGAGCATCTGAGGCTCTCACGACCAGACAAGAAACTGCAACAGAAAAACATCCAACTGCTGGCTTAAATAGAAAACGCTCATTTGTCTAAAAGGAATAAATGCAACATTTATTTTGACAAACGCGCTCAAAAATAGATTAGTAAACTGCCCGCTGTTTCAAAGAGCTTCTCCTTGTGAATTTTGCCAGACTTAGGAATTAACCACAGGTTTTCATCCGGAGACAGCAGACACCCATACAGCACAGCTCACACCCACCTCCTGCACCACAGGGCCCCGGCAAGAGCTCCTGTCCCCAGCACAACGCTTCTCTGCTGACATTACACACAATAACTCGCGTTCCTATTCTACATGCTTATTTCAAAGCAGCTTCCAAAGGCTGACGGGGAGCAGACTGAGGTGCACCGTCTGCTCTCAGGTGTTTTTGTTTTTAAGTTAATAAAGCTTAAATCCAAGAGCACGCTTCCTTACATAAACACTCTCCTCTACAAATAAATATAAGACCTGCCACTTCGCATAGGGAAAAGCACGCCCCAAAGAAAGGCATTTTCAAGACGAGCACAAAGACAAAATAAACTCAGGTTACCGTCCTGTAAAACAGTTTAACATTTCCAATTAAAAAACATCCATGATTCATGCATCTGTTTCCTGTACAGAAATTTTACTCTGCCTGTCAGAATGCTGCCGTAGCCTTCCCCATGTATGTGAGCTGCCTGTCTCATGTACCGCTTTGCCCCGGGAGGGAAGGAGGCACAGGTTTTCCAGCGACTCGCTTTGAATGCTTCAAGTCATTTTAATCAGAGCCATTCAATTACCCCACGCAACCCACTCCTTATTAAATGTGACCTGCTATGCTAGAATCCGTATTTATAAAAATTAAAGCAAAAAAAGAAGGCTAGATTTTCATTTGAACCAATGTGCTGCTGCAAAAAGTGAAGTATTTCCGTGTCATACTTAGAGCATTCATAGTTTCCTTTCAGAATACGTCCTCATCTCTGATAAAACCGCCCTTATTTCTATAGCAAAGGCTGAAAGCAGTTTCTTCTGCTGCTCCTCTCTTTGAACACCGTTCTCACTACGGGCAGGCAGCCGTGGCATTAACAATAGCTTTAACCTTCAGGATGCTGTATCTACAATCCCCGCAGCAGAAATACGTTGGCAGGAATTCACCCACCGACGGCTGCCGTGTCTCTGATAGACACTCACTTACTTCACATATTATACCCCATCAGCACCACTAACGTCCCAAAAGGACTCGGAATTTATTATCAATCATTTTCTTAACAAAAGAAAGTTAAATGTATGTAAGGCCTTCAGAATTGATTCTCCCCCAAATTTATCTGAACCTGACATGTGCCATCCCATTGCTTCCTTAGCCCTCGTGGTCCGATATCTAACATCAAAACCCACTCTGTGGTTTACTGAATCAGAGCGCCAAATTACACCATTCTGTTGCTCACAGAAAAGGGCCCAACCTCACTCACAACCCAAATTAACTGCGGGACTAATGAGACGCGTGCACCTACGTGCATGTACAGCCATCAGCAGTGCGTGCAGCTCTGCACAGCAGGTCTGCTACAGCAGGTCAGCGTGGTGACACTGCACAGCCTTACTGATGGATGAATTAAATTTCATTAGCAAGCACGCCTATAATATAAACAACACCACTCTGGTGAGCAAAAGATAGAGATGGTGGTGGTTGTTTTTGTTTTGTTTTTTAGGAAACACCCAATGCAGATAATTATGTGCAAATATCTTCCCTCCCACGTAGCATTAATCTCTAGGGAGATCTGTAATTCCTCCGAACGCAAATCAGAATACACAGAGTTAAAAAAGCACGGGATTTTAATACAGCCATGTGTGGCATTCAAACAGGGTATTCCTTCTTGTAGGAAATGGTAATGAGTTGTGTATGTGCAAACATGCACATGAGTACAGTTCAACCTTCTAATTCCTACTGGTTCATACTTGTAAAATTCTGCATCTCTTCACGTGGAACACAGCAATAGTGTCAGGTTAGGATATGCCCGTGTTGGTGAAACGCCTTTAGTGTAACATTGAGGTTGCACAAAGCCTGGAGGCGCGATCACATCTGAATCTGACAGCAGTACAAACATCCAAAGGACGCTTACAATGCTTCACATCTCTGCTTTGCTAACATGCAGTTCAGGAAGCCGAAGCAAGGATCTTACTTTCATACCTGCAAAGAATGCCTACTAACACTACTGAGGAGCTCTAAGTGAATTGCTAATATTGAAATAATAGACGGTAGAAGCTGCCTATGTAAAATGCTTGGCAGTATTTCTGAGGAGGCAGGCGTTGGGAGCGAGCCTGGCGGTATCCTCTCATTCCTGCAGTCCCAGGAAGGAAAAAACCTGTTGCTGCAGACATTAGAGTGACCCTTCTTAACTCATCTCAGCTCGCAGATGTGCTTTACCGAGGCGCTCTTATCTGTAGGTCAGCTGCTGGGACTGACAAAACAAATAAGGTGCCCCATGTATACTTTTACAGAGTCCTGACCTGAAACGCCGAGTCGCTCGGCCAAGAACTGATATTACCTCCCTGTACTATTTCTTATTCTCATATAACAACATTAGTCTAACTGACTCTAAATGCCAGCCTTCACGAAGAACCAGCGTGAGTCATTTTACACAGATGAAGCAGTTATGATTCAATGGAAAAGAAAAGGCACGATCAACAAAAAGCACAATGCTGAAGCCTGTGCCAGAATTCCTTATTTTACTGCATCGTGCCTCAAAAAGCCATCGGTGAGGTGAGCCCGACCTGAGCTGATAGGGGACCTGCGTGTGCCTCGCTGGGCAAACTCCACTCGGAGCTGCTTTCATTCACACGCACCGCTGCGTTCAGCTGAGAGCCCTGTACCTTTAAATGGAAAACTTTGGGGGAAGAAAAACGTGTCAAGTTTGCTCTTTAATATTGAAGGGACACGTACGGTCAGGCGGGGTGACGCTTTTATTGATAGGTTTGGCGAATTCCTGCTATTAGCTGTGGTACAATACTCAGCACAGAAGCAGCTTTGTTACAAATGCGCTGCAGACTCAAACGCTGCATTTCCGAACGCGATCTGCAAGGCTTGTTTCCTCTAAGAAAAGAGCAGCAGTATAAATCCAAGTTAAGAGGCTTCATCAGCTGCAGCTTTCCAATCGGTGCTATCAAAGTCCGACTCGGCTGCGCTGGGTTGCTTGTGGAATAACCAAGCCATAACAATGACTGGTTTATTTAAAGCTGACAGGAGCAGCAAGCAGTAACTATTTACTTAGGCGGTGCACATTAGGGTACACCAGTAAAAATGTTCTCTTTTCCCAAAAGGATTTTTGGCATAAAGGGCATTCACTTCGCTTCCTTCCCACCCTTCTTACATGCGACTTTGTACATTCAAAACTAAGGGCTGTATTTTTCTTGCTATTCGGTATATTTTTATTTCCCCCTTCCTGATTAAAAGGCATAAACAGAAACACTACAACGAATTCAGAGGGCAAGCTCCGTCTACTGACTTTTTATTAAAGAACCCAACGTTCAGGAAAAATTCAGTCATTTGTGGATAATAAAATGCAAGAAAGGAATTAATTTAGCATCACATGGGCAGAAATACATCTTCCAGGGCATAAATCCTCGCCGTGCCGCAGCAAGAACAATTTCAGTACGGCAACACAAGCTGCTTGCACAGGCACACGCTAGGAAAGCTTCTGATCTCACAGCATTCAGTGAAGAGGACCTGAAACTGCTCCTTCATCCCGCTCAGAAAGTACCCCCGTCACGACCTCGGGGTGATTTAGGATTCTAAGCTCACTGCCATAACATTTTAATATTAGCTTTAAAAGCAAAAGCAAAGCATTGACGACGGGTGAGCCATCTAACTGTGTGAATACATCTGAAATAAAAGGCGACGTAAGCTCGTCCGGATCCAAAGATCAATTATTACAACAGCCGTTAGGTACGAAACAAAGCCTTGGAAGAGCGTAATTTTGTTCCTTCCAATTAGAAATATTAATTTGCTAACTAATGTAGAGGCACATGTGTAGTGCACATGTGTCAACCCGACCTGCTGCAGCCTGCTTACATCCACACACACGAGTCGGAATGTTCCCATTCTGATCAAAGATGTCGGTGCCGGATGTGCGGTTAATTCGCTGATCACATTTTCACAACTGAAAACCATCTTGAAGCACACAGCCCAGGCTGCAGCAGCCCCGGCTCTGCGCTTCACCACGACTCCTCGTCGGGAGTTTGCATTCTAGGATGCATCTTAAAAACAAGGCAACCGCTTTCACACACAACATAAGAACTGCAAAGGGAAAAACAAGCATAGAAAAAGAGGAAAAGGCACTGTTTGTCCGTCCGGTATTCTTAAAGGGCACGGTGAGACTGAGCGGAATACACTTAAAATGCCCAGAATCTGAACTCTGCTCTTACAGACATGTTCCTACAGCAAGCTCACGCTCCATAAAACCCATATAAAGTGTGGGAAGCAGAGATGCACAGCACATGCACACCATGCCCGACAAACCTGCCCTGGAACAACAGACAGGAGCTCCTCGGTGCCCCTGAAAGGTTTTAAAATGCACTGAAGCTCCAAAAACGCTCCTGTCAAACTTCAAGGCAAGAACCAACCAAACGTGCTATAAAATAACTGCTATTTAACGGGTACTGCATTGTATCAGCTATGCAAGAAAGGAGGAGGATTTAAACAAACAGCTGTTGGAAGTTTTCTGCCATCAGAGTGGCAGTCGGCACTTCCTCGCCTGCCGAACTGACTAGATACAATAAATACACACAGCACTAAGTTACTCTGTTGGATCAGCTATGCATAAAATAATACTCTAAGCACACTTACAGACACCAAGATGGGCATTAATTTTACAGTTCTCATCACTGATTTTAAAGACTTCTTTCTCCCTCCTTTACGTACCTGGTTGTTATCAATTACTGATGTGTCTTCACCCTTCTTGTTGCAAAAACTCCTTAAAAACTCAGAGCACACACAGCACAACATTTGAAACCTAGATACACAAAAAACCACTTTTTTTTCCAGTAGCTCAGAAAATCTGAAGGTTTTTTTTTAGCCTGATGATATCTTCAGATAGAAACACAGAACGTCTGCAGACAGTAAGAAGCCTTTAGTAAAGCTTTTTGCTGCACCATAATAATCTGATCCAGAAATTCAAGGGTACCTTAAACAACGGGCTACCTGTTCTAGCCATGCTTAGGAATGTGGCCAAATCATTTTTATTGATTTAACCTTTATAGGAATGCTACATATCCTCAGAGCAAAACATTTCGAATGCATTTATAATATGATATACCTCGGAGAAGTTATGAAAAAAACTCTTATGACAGACAGCACAGCCCCCCTCCGCTTGGCTGCTTTTTCTGATCCGGTGATCGATAGGCGTTCAGTACGAGACTGCTCTGTGAGTTTGGATGTATTTGTGTCCCTAGGATAAAGTCAAACTGCAACGCTTAAAGACAAGCCTAGGATCTGACCTGTCTTTGTTTAAGAAATAAGAACTGCTGAACTGATAGCCAAGATTCTAAATACTCCTTTCATTCTAGAATTACACATCAATCATGTTACCTGCAAACATATCAAGTTAAAACTTCCAGGATTTACAGTCCTTTTCTGAATAAACTGAGCAGCACGCTGGTTACGTTCGCACAGCTTACAGAAGGTGGTTTGTGTATCTCTCCAGAACTCTTAAAGAACAACTTCTTAAATTCACCTCTCCATCAGAAACCTATTCGTGTGCGTTTCAGATCTGTGCATCTTGATGCCACGATTCACGTTCCATTATTCTGAAGCTCGGATTTTAAAAAATAGCCCATTTCAGTGTTTGTTGTTCTTTTCGGTGTTACAAATCGTGACCGGGGGTCACTCGGTTTTCAGAAAGTAAACTGTGCCGGGCTGCTCGTTCTGGGTAGGCGGCTGAGCAGTGGAAGCAGCCTTTAAAACAGCGCCTGCAAAGCGAGTTAAACAACAGCTCATACGCTCGTGTCACCAATGCCATCAGTTATGCATCTCCTAAAGACAATCGGGGTGTTTTGTGTTCGGTGTTCTGAGGGCTTTGTTTGCTTTAAGTAAATGGAGAATCCGGTAATGAAAGTAATTCTTGTTCCTGATTCTAGTGTAAAATTCTAGCGCAAAATTCCTGTACGTTCTCCTTCACAACTGAAAGAATCATAGCAAGAAAGCTTTAGGCTGGCAGTACACTGCGGTATGATCACCTATCTTAATACAACTCTGATTTGTGGTGTTTCTGAGGACAGCATGCCTAGGATCTGCTTACGCTGAGGTTCCTCTCACCTACACAGAAATATGTAGTAACCCTACAAAGGAAGGAAGATATTAAAACTACTCATTAGTGAAATAAGGACCTATCAGTCCGTGTAATATAGTAAAGTTATATCAGAGCAATTAATTGTAATCAAAATATGTATGACGCATCAAAAGCCATACATCTGTCAATTCTTTTATTTACTGACAAAAAAATCCAGGCCCTCATTAAAAAAAACACATCAGTTTTGTTTTCCCTTCCATTTTTCCCTAAGAAATTTTCCGAAGAGAAATCTTTACCCAAACATACAGCATCCGCACATCCAGAATCCCTTTGATGTGAGCGTCACGCTTTGCTAAAGCAGATCAACGTGAGAGCTTGCAGTGATCCACACCAGGGATTTGTGCAGGGACACCTCAGTCCCACCTCCATTCATGCCACACACGCAGGGCCCGGCCAGCCGAGCGCCTACATTTATCTACAGTCAGTTTGCTGTGCGCTGCGGTTACTCCTTGCAGATGAGGGACGATATCAATTAATAATTTCAAATAAAATCACTGAAGCACGTCAGAACATACAGCCTTGATTTCAACTGTAATGCTTGTAGAGTAAAAGGGAAACACAAACAATTGACAGATCTTACATCAACCAAAGGATTTTGCTCCGCGTTCGGGAGCCTTGGCAATGAACACGGGCTGCATCTCTCCCGGTTTTACAGTTACAGAACAGAACTTCTGTTGTCACTTTCTATTACAGTGCACCTTAAGAAAGGACCTACTGCTGGAAAATGCTGGAGTATGTTAGAAATGCAAGTTTGTCTTACAGACAGCGATGATGGAAAAAGGCCTCATTTAAGTGCCGTTATACCAATAAAACTGCTTGGAGTAGCAGAGGTTTTTTGTAACATAATAGATGCGTTTGTACAAGAGGATTTATTAGCATAGTTATCCTGGCAAACAATAACATCTTTTGATGCTGCAGAAAAGCTGCTCTGTGCTGGAGTGCAAGGAACGTCAGATGGTGGAAAACTAACCTCATGCTTCTGACCTGTAAACGCGTTCCTGTCCTGACTGCTAACAAGTGTCCAGGCAGGGGAGATCACAGCCCTTCCAAGGGCTCACGTAGGGAACCTTCCGCTCTGTTCTGATGGAACAGAACGTGTGCACTGCCAGATTCCAGAGCGCCAGCCTCCTTGGCAGCTCTGAGTAAGCTTTTCTGTGGCAAACCTGCGTAGACAGGTTGCCTCCAGATTTTCAGTTTCTGAAGCAGATTTATATACACTTACATACACACATATGCACACATGTATATGCAAGGAGAAACGCAACTTAGTTGACCACTCAAGTCTGTATCCCATTAGAGGAGCAATTGTGATACTTCTGGAGCCCTAGCATTTAATTTCAGTGTTTTGAATAAGGGAATACAAAGTGAGGGGACAATGGACTCCGGGAACATGTTCTGTGAGGCTGTTTTATAGGGATTCAAAAAGGAGAACCGTACAGATGAGAACAGCTATCCAGCATGGGACTGCTATTACAGAGTGTAGAGAGGAAGGCCAGAAATACGATTTCTTGGTGGCATACATCAGTTAGAGCAACAGGAGCATTACGGGTCAGGCAAAGTACACATTTTGGCAATAGGTAACTTGAATAACGCAGCTTGTTTTCATGGCAACTCTAATAACTCATCCATATTTCCCTAAGGATTAGGTTCTTTTGGTTTAACAAGTCTCCCCACATTTTCAAAAGGTGGAAATACCGTCAGATTGCCATTCCACAGCCAAAGAGTTCGACTCTGGCAAACTTGCCTCTCAGCAATGTACCACCCACCCCTCCTACTTCCAACTGTCTCTTCCTTACATCTTGCAAGTGAGGAGTATAGCTCTGCTTCCATTTCCAAATGCCAGTCCCCAACCATTGAAATCTTCCTGTAGAAGTGTTCTAACTGCCTGCACCCTTCAATACCATCCTGTTAGTTCTTTTTTTTTCCTCCCTTTTTCCTGATATCACAGGGCACAACACTGACAAAGAGCAGACTGCAAACATACTTGAATGTATCATGTTCATAAAGCATATTCTTCTTTTTAAATCATCAGAAAAGGCGGTGACCTGCCTCAAGGCTTTTCAACTGTCTTATTTTCACCAGTGATTATCCAACGTGCCTTCTACAGGTTCCAGTCCCGCTTCAGAATCAAAGCCAACCGGCAGCCCTAGGCATCACACCAAGCAATTGGTACCTTTCGTTTCTTTAGTAGGAATGTATCATTTATAGATACGTACGCATTTGTGCAGTGCCTACCATAACAAAAGTGCTTGCCCATAGGTACAACTCCTGTTGGACAACATCATAAAAACAGCAGAACTCTTTTATACAGCATAATAGAATGGCTTGGGTTGGAAGGGACCCCAAGGATCATGAAGCTCCAACCCTCCCCACAGGCAGGGCCACCAACCTCCACATTTCATACCAGCCCAGGCTGCCCAGGGCCCCATCCAACCTGGCCTTGAACACCTCCAGAGTGTTCAAGCCTCATTAGCTCAGCCTCACTGAGCATCTCTGTGTTTCAGCCCAAAGTAAAGCTGTCTGCTTCGAGGCTAAGTTCTTTTGATGTATATTTGAGAAGTCTCTCCTTACAAAATAACAAATTTTAAAGGCATACTGATGACTCATCTTCAGGACTTGGTAATTTTGGTTCTTGCTGGAAAAATGCTTAGCAAATATTGTCAGCAAAATACTTGCATTTTCTTTGTGTAAGCATATTTGAAACTTGAAAATAGCCACGTTAACAATTGTGTCCTCACCAAATATAGCTGTTCCCTCTTTTGGATAGGATCCTGAAGGTATTTTCAACCAGAAAACTGGCTTTGGCTGCAACTAAATGTTTTTTAAAAAATTCAAAGCATTTAGGATTTTCAAACCCTCCCTGACGGTTTGGTTGTGTCAGTAGCACCGTGCAGGACTCCAACAACAAAACATGGCTATTCTGCTCTCTCAGGCAGGTTCCTAAAAGCACGGTTCACACCAAATACGAAGTACAGTCGTCCTGCATGTGGCCCCCCTAACCTATACTTTGCACAGAAAAAAGATGTTGATGCTGCCTACCTATTATGCAGGGGGATTTTCAAACCCAGTACAGGATGAGTGTTCTACACTGTAGCTGATACTGATGACAAAACAGAAGATATTTTAAGAGCCCCACAGGGAGATGCTGTGCCTTGTCTCGCTTAATATATTCGGCATGGATGTGAGAACAACAACAATATTTACTGCAATTTATTTGAGATCAAGCTGGAAGGTTCTCAAGTATTTGAGGAGAGCAAGGTCAATTAGAGAAAGCCTGAAACAAACAGTATACAATTAAACAGGCAAGTGTAAATCAATTGTTTAAACAAACAAACTTCACCAGAATGGAAACAAAAAAACCCTAAATTAAAAAGGCTCACAAACTACACACAGGGGCATTCTGCTCATTCTTACAGCCACTACCAGGCCTGACACCCACAGGAGATGTAGGAGATACCATCCATGAGGTGCTAAGCACTCAATAGAAAGTTTTTGCCTGATGGAAAATAAGGAGTGAAAAGGTTACAGGAACGGTGTTAGTCATTACAAGGCAAGTGATGATCAACTCCTCCTTGGTCTTGTGGGGAAAGACAAATAAGTCAGAAGCAAAGGAAGTTTACACTGACATTTCAAACCACTATTAATTCAGTATTCCACAGCTGCCTTAACTAGGTGGCAAGATTTAGACCACAACAGGACTTGTCAGATTGGATTTTCTGGGTCTTTCAGGTATGGAAACTTGTCTACACAGCTCCTAAAGCCTGCTTACGTCCCAAGTTACTTATTGTTTTTAAACCATAGGAGAGTGGATCAATAGTGTCCTTCATATCCAATCTATTCTCACCTGATATCCTGGGTCACTAGCACTTAGGGAGCGCTACGAGTTCTACTCTTTCTACCATCTTGCACAACCAGAGTCAGATAGCACAGCCATTACTTCATTAGATAAACAGAGGAGGAACTGAAAGAAAGCAAAAAGTTCTGTGGAACTTGTCCCACTGTCTCCTTCGCTACAGTTTGTAACAGGTAAGACAGCAAGGACCCAGACCAGACCAGAGCTGGTACCTTCAGTTCCCTCCCAGTCCTGTACATCTTGTATTCAACAACTAATAGAACATAATCACTGATAAAGGGAAAGGCTTTGCCACATAATGGGTTTTCCAAGGGAAAAGGTAGGATGGAAACTTCGCAGTGACTCAGCTGCTCTGAAGGACGTGCTCAGATGCACACATTCATTCTGCAGTTAGTTCTTACACCTGACTGAAAGGGGAACGAACAGCTTTCTGTTCATCCCAAGCACATATACACAAAAGCATGATAGAGTGTACAAGGCAGTATATGTTCACATCCTCACTGATCTATGGGAAACGTGTCTGCATGCCCAAAATCAAATAAGTGATATAAAAAAAGATATCACTAGTCCTGAGACCTCTACATTGCAGTGCAAGATTGCATTGATAAACAGGCCTTACCCAGTGAAACACTTCAGCACACACACACAGCTATTTGTGCCAGCCAGCAAAGTCAATACTAATATCCTGCTCAAACTTCCAAATCATCCAGATAACCTGCTAAGTAACTCTGCTCACGACAAGTAACAAATGTACTCATATCCTATTATGGATTTGGAGAAGTGATGCACGACTCTTTTAATTTGTAGTTACAAGCTGCTCTGTAGTGCTTCAGTAACAAATACCAGTCAAACTGTCTGCTTAACTACCTAGTGAAATCCTGTTTGCAGTTGCCTTGTTTACAGTCTGATGGCACAGTGGCTGGAGGAGCCAGCTAACAGGCTTTACCATAGGGAGGCTGTGTTTTGGTTCAGGTAGATTTGAAAACTCCTTCCTGGAAAAACAAACCAAAATAGAACTGTTACTTTTTTGGTAACGGGTTCTCTCATTACTTTCGCCCAAAGGAGGACAGATTGCTGAAAGCTTTCTAGCCCTACAGCTCTGACTTAGACAACTCAGATTGTCGTCAAGTCCACCAGGCTTTGACTTCCAAGTCAAGCTCAATACTTTAAGGTAGAGGTCCTGACCAAGACTTGGAAGAAGCAACTAATTCTTAATTCAGCATTGATCACACAAAGCCCCAAGGTTAAGGCGATAAGACGACCATTATACAGAACTCTCTGCCAGTGGTTTCAAAGGATGAGAAAGGAAACAAGGACAAGAATCATAGAATGGCCCGGGTTGGAAAGGCCCTCAAAGATCATCCAGTTTCAACCCCCCTGCCATGGGCAGGGTCGCCAACCAGGTGAAAGGGGAGCTGCATTAAGTCATTCATCATCACTTCTTTGAAAAAAATAAAACTACTTGGCTTCTCCATTTGGCAAAAACTAAAGACTACTTAACAAATGCTGCTGCGTGAATCATAAAGCAATGAATATCGGAAAGGCCCCACTGATCAATTTTCAATTGTAACTACTGTATTGCATGGAAAGACTCAACTGCAGCATTTTAACACTCTTTCCTTAAGTCAGAAAACATCTGTATTTTTCCCCCACCAAGTTTAAACCTCCCTGCCCTGCAGTAAATCAATTTACCTCCAGCTTTGACTGCAGAAGGCAGACTGCTCTGGCCTAAGGGATAGTTACGCTTTTATATTGGGAACATTTTAGTGCTGATCATCTTTCCTTTTGTCTACAAGAAAGATGAGTCTTACACCCACCACAACACAAACACAGCGATGCTACTGCTCAGGTAACGCGGCAGCAATTGTTCTTCATGCTTCCACCATCCCACATTTAAACTGAAAACCTACCAAAATAGCCACAGCAATGATAGCTGTCATCAGCTGGAGGAGATGCTAGCTTTTCAGATGAGCACATGTGAATTGCTGGTGCTGTTACCTACCAGCTCTTGTCAGCAACAGTGGATGGAAACTGGAGGCAGGCACAGGAAAAACTCATGGCAAACTAACACGTAGCAAGGGATGATACAAAACAATTCCCAACTGAGTTCCTGTTTTATTTATATCTAGACAACTATCTTCACTTGTATGTGAATGGAGGAAACAGCACTGACGATACATAAACAATAATCAGACATCCTTGGAGGTATCACATGCATTTCATTGCATTTGCTGTATCCGTCAGAGCAGGGAAAGCTTTATTTGAATTGCTAGGGAGAAGACAAGAGTATTGGTTAAAACTGTAAATGCTTTCCAAGTTTCTGCCTAAGGCCCCAATTTTCAATTGATAAAATAGTGCTGTGAATTCCCTGCTTCAAAAAGATCGTAGAGATAAACCAAATAATATCCTTCCTTCAAACACTATGTTGACATATAGGGAAATCTTGTAAGAAATTAAATGCTCAGTATAAAGTTCTTAAACACACATTTGAATAAGCAGTTTCAGAACTTCCAGTCATTTTTTCTGGATTAATCTAAACAAAAAAAAACAGCTGGTGGTTTGGGCTTTTAGTTTTTATCTGTCTTGAGAACTCAAAGATAAATAATCCCAGTTGAATCCCAGTTCTAGAAATACACTTGACTTCAATTATTCAAACACTCTTTCTCAAAAACAATTCTGTAATTCGTTAGAAAAAAATACTACAGAGTTTCATCTCTTTCCATCACTTGATCACACATCTATTCAGTCACCTGAACCATCCGAGGGCCCAACAGACACTGAGATGATCCTTCACAGCCAACACCGGGCACGTAACTCCCGCGGTGCATGAAGGGCCCTAGCTGGGCATGCACAGCGCAAGGTCCTGCCAGTGCAAACTCACAGGCAGACCTTGTTCTAATACACATCTTTCCAAAGAAAGTCTCATTCTTGAAGGTATAAGACTGGCATTTAATAGAGAAACAGAGAATAAGGAAGCTTGCCAACAAGCTACAGAGACTTCTGCTTGCAAGGCACCAGATATGTATCTAGCCCAGTTATATAACATGCATTAAAGCTGATGGAGTTTACCTGATTTTTCAGTATCCCCTACACAGGGCTACTTACTCTCCATTTCAGTTCAGCAAGCATAAACAGACCTAGAAGCACCCAGTACAATCAGCACTTATAAAGCTGCAGCTTTTTCAGTTAATTTGCATACAGCTAGATTTAATTACACGATTTGCATTACATGTTTCAGATTTGCATAAATTTTGATTTCCACAACTGATCTCTGTGATATAAAAAGCAAAACTGGAACTGCTAAGACATGAACCGAACTTGGGAAATCTAACATAGGTAAAAACACAACGCAAAACTGTCTTCAAAGAGCCTGCATTCCCTCTTAGTAGGTAATAGAGTGAAAAAGGTTTCCACTTATCTCAGAGCTTGCATGACAAAGTCATGCCCAGCTCTGCGGTTCTCACAGCCATACAACCTTCACAAAGATGACAATTTAACGGCTTATTCAGCCTCTGGTTACAGAATCACACTGGGTTGCAAAGGCCCACAGTGCTCATCCAGTTCCAACCCCCTGCTATGTGCAGGGTCGCCAACCAGCAGACCAGGCTGCCCAGAGCCACATCCAGCCTGGCCTTGAATGCCTCCAGGGATGGGGCATCCACAGCCTCCTTGGGCAACCTGTTCCAGTGCGTTACCACCCTCTGGGGGAAAAACTTCCTCCTGAGATCCAACCTTAAACCTCCCGTCTCAGTTTCAAACCATCCCCATATACATATATTTTTTAATATACTACCATGTATACCACAGTGAGATCCTCAATACTGAGGCTGCAAATGAAGAAACAGCAATGAAAGCTGCCAAATAACTCTTAGTACAGCCCACACCATCTTGTGAGATTACTGGATGTAACGAAATTGTGGCAAAGAGACCTGCCTGCCGTGGATCTGCAGACAACGCAGTTATGCCTGAGTTAGCAGGAGAGGAACAAAACACTAAGCTGCAGGTAGATCTTTCAGGAGAACGTTAAGAAAATGAATTCTCACAGATCAGTGTCTTCCTGCATACTGACATTTCAGTACCCATGCTTATTCCTAGACAAATAAATTAACATTAAACTGGAAGTCAAAAAACTGTTAGGCTTGTCTACATGCAAACAAAGATGCAGACTGTTTATTTTATTAAAACAATGCCTCTCTTTCTAAAGAGAGAAACCCAGATATTTCCCCATCTTTTACAGATATTTTATTCATCTCCACGTTTGCTCAGACATATTTAAAAAATAAATTCTTAATTTCAGCACTGCAGTGGCACTACAAAGCACCCTTTGGGTTTAAGAGTAACATATTCCAGGGCCCCATCCAGCCTGGCCTTGAACACCTCCAGGGATGGACGGGGCATCCACAGCCTCTCTGGGCAGCTGTTCCAGCACCTCACCACTCTCACACTAAAGAACTTCCCCCTGACATCCAACCTCAATCTTCCCTCCTTGAGCACAGGCCTACTCCTCAGGTTCTCAATTTCTTCTGAATGAAAAGCAACAAAATAAAGAAGTATAAGGCTGGTTGAGGGGAGAGCTACCTCATGTCATTTGTGCAATGACAGAAACTTTTCCTAATGCAAGTGTCCTAACTTGTTTAATAAGAAACAAAAACAGCGTACCATGAAATTCTTTATTCGTATTCTCTCACTGGTGTAAGAAGGCAGATTTAGTTACACTTTGTTGAATTCAAGTTTATTCCTGGGAGAGCTTGGTATCAGTGTGTACATACCAGGTGTCTGTGCTATCCTGCTGCACTACACCAGAAGCACAAACAGGAGCATCCAGGCTTGCACTGAAGGCCTGACATGCAAACAAGGAGACAAACCAGACTCATCGTGAAGTATTACTATAGCTTCAACACAGATAGTCATGCTTTATTTCAGGACCAAAACACACTCCTTCAAGATGTGTTCTCCAAATGACTCTGAATCATAGTTAAAGCAGAACAACAAGACATCTGCCAGCAATGTAACGCTGGTTCAGAATGAAGTGAGCATTAAACACGCTGTCCTTTCGGGGTCACAATACAGCCTACTAAGATTCTATAGCATTCCATCTTTTCTCAAGGGTAAGGCTGTGTCATGGCTGTTGCCTTTTTAAGCAAGAAAGACCCACACATAAGCAAGCCAGTGCTCCTTCAGAAATACTCATTGAGTCTAGAAATGGAGGATGATTCAAAACCACAACTACTCAATTTTCTAAAGGTTGTACAAATCATGTTAGGGGAAAGGGGAGAAAAACAATCTGAGCTAAAAATAAGTAACAAAGAAACATTATCATTCAGAGAAGGGTACATTAGGTCAGAAGCTGCTGCTTTTTAGCAGCATAAAGTGCTTGCAGCTTTCTGCTCAAAAAACTCCAGCAAAACAAAAAGTCACCACCACCAAAGCAGGAGAGTAAATAAGTTGTTTGCTCAGCACTTTCTGTAACAAAAAATACGGCTTAAGCACAAAGTACCCATTTTAGGCAGTAGATTATTTTAAAGCTAAGAAAGCACACCGTTACTGACAGATTAAGAAATTGCCAATACCATTTCATGGAATTAACCTAGCACATGCTGTTGGGCTATTTCTGTTCGTGTCCTTCCTCCACCCTCCTCCCACTTAGCCATTAGTCTCACTGACGTTTCTGCCATCCAATTATATCACAACTGCTAAATTATTATTTACCTTCTCTAAAGCCAAGCTAAAAGAAACAGCATTCAGTTATTTCGCAAATCAGGCTAAATTAAAAAAAAAAATACTAAAATGATTTAATATGCAGTGTATTTTCAGTGGAACAGGTTACCTGGTGTTGTGGCTGATGCCCCATCCCTGCAGACTGTCAAGGCGAGGCTGGATCAGGCCCTGGGCAACCAGATCTAGCTGTGGTGTCCCTGTGCACTGCAGGGCACTTGGACTGGATGACCTTTAAAGGTCCCTTCCAACTCTATGATTCCATGATTCTATAACATTAACTATACATGTAACTGTATATACATTAACTATATATGTAACTGAGTCAGATGGAAGAGTAAGCAGAGGGAGTGGTGAGATGGAAATCAAGAGTATGACAAAGCCTTTTATAAATATAATTATTTTTTCAAAAATGGTGATGCTAGTGGTTTATCAAATGCTAGAAACTCTTCAAGAGTGGAAGTTACTCCAGCTATCACTATTTAGATGGGTTATCACAGGTCCCAGGCACAAAAAAAAAGGTGATGTTCTGTGTGGGTGAAAGGTGTTGTATGATGTCCCACAGCAGCGCTGCACACTGACACGTGCGATCTGTGCTAACATACCTGACATGCCTAGAACATATTAATTGAGAATACAATGCAGCTTTAATTCAGAGCTTCAGCAGTTACGAACAGACACAACAGTTACGGTCACAACTGCACTTAAACTGTGTCTTCAGATTCAGCCTGCTAGAACTAAGGTACCACAATGAAACACCTGAGGAGAAAGAGTAGAAAATGCTGAACACGATTAGCATACTAGCTTATGCTTTAATTAATGTTAAAGTAGACCCAGGTTTGCACTTAAGTAGGACGGCTCACTTCCATCATTAATCTTCTACTCAGCTATCAGATGACACATTAAAGCAACCTGTCAAGATGTGAGAGAACAGCACTCCAGGAACCTAATTTTGAATGATGCACCTCAAAACACAGCAGTACAAGAAATATCCAAACGTAGGATGCAGCCAAGAAGTTGTACCCAACTCAGAACAGCACACATGCACTGTAACCTTCCTTGGGGGAATTCTTCACGCATTTATAAAGCAAATTTCACAAATTAACTACAAAATCCACATTAACTTTGAGCTTTCAAGAGAAAAGTGTAACACCAGTAGAGCAGAAACATGAGACACACATACCATGGATAAAAGCTATACCTCAGTTAATTCTGTTTATGGTAAAAACTGCTGTCCAGATTAATCTCTCTAGCATTTCCCCGTAAAAACATCCTTCATATATTTATTTTGCCATCTGAGTATAAATATTATTTCGTAATTAGTTATGGGAAAGTTCCTTCATCGGTTTGGAAAGAGACTCAGCACCGTACTTCCTCCATGTAGAGGTGTGCTCAGGGGTTCCATGTGTTAACCGAAGTCTTCCATCTCCTTTTGCCCCTTCTTAAGCAGCAATAGGGTACTCAACAGAAAAAGAGAATCACAGAATGGCCTGGGTTGAAAAGGACCACAATGCTCATCCAGTTCCAACCCCCTGCTATGTGCAGGGTCGCCAACCAGCAGTCCAGGCTGCCCAGAGCCACATCCAGCCTCGCCTTGAATGCCTCCAGGGATGGGGCATCCACAGCCTCCTTGGGCAATCTGTTCCAGTGCCTCACCACCCTCTGGGGGAAAAACTTCCTCCTAAGATCCAACCTAAACCTCCCGTCTCAGTTTAAAACCATTCCCCCTTGTCCTATCACCATCCACCCTCACAAACAGCCGTTCCCCCTCCTGTTTATACGCTCCCTTCAAGTACTGGAAGGCCACAATGAGGTCTCCCCACAGCCTTCTCTTCTCCAACCTAAACAAGCCCAGTTCCCTCAACCTTTCCTCATAGGAGAGCTGCTCCAGCCCTCTGGTCATCAAGAAAGAGACCCTACTTAAGAGAAGTAAGAGAGGAAGTGAGTGCATTTCAGCCATGATGTCTGAGACTTATCTTTCAAGTGAATTCTGCTAGTCAATGATGAAATGAAATCCAGTACTACCAAAGGGAGATCTAGAAAAACTACACTTAAAAATGAGCTGCAGAACTGGAGCTCATAAGCCTATGAGTTCTCAAATAGCTTCTCTAACACTTGCTCCATCTTCAGCTCTCACATCTTAGTACCAGTTGTTCAAACTATCAGGCCTCCTCAACACAGCCCACTTGCACTAAGCACTGTATATAAGAGACTGTGACTTAAAAGCTTTATAATATCCCATCGCCTCAGCAGCAGAAAGACCTGCAGCAGTTTCTCTCTAAGGACTGTCCTTTCTCAACTCTGTCCTACCAGTGAAAGGAAAACGTAGCTCTGCTCTAGTATTCTATCTCATGTCACACTTGCTTGATGTATTTGACAAGGCAGACGGAAACAGAAAAACACTACTGGATAAACAAGTTCCAATCACATCTGTTGCCACTGCTTCTTTAGTAAAGGGTCAAAGAGTCTTCTGCTCGTGTTTGCAGAGAAGGGTTTCAGCTCAGTAGGCTAAACTGGTTATTTTTGAACAATGCAATCTCAGCAAAATTCAGAGTTCAAATATGGTAAACAAGTATGGGACAGAATAGAGAAATTCTTTACAATCCCAAATTATAGTATGGTTAACCAGAATGCTCCCTAAGCCAGGTCATTGCTGCTTTCTTCCACCATCATTCCAAATGAACCACCCGAAGTCAGATGATTGCACTGATCAGCTTCAAAGCAAAGAGGGACACGACTGAAGTCATAAGTTTATGGTCATAACAGGGTCATGCAAGTACTATCACAGCTCATTACAGTAAGACAAAATGGATTGTTAATACTCAACCCAAGCACATGCTCATTGGGTGCTGCATGCTATATAAATTGCAGACTGTTTTATTAAAACCAGTCATCTATACCATCTACTCAGATTAACTTCTTAGCTGCTATAATCATTTACTTGTTTCAAGTAGAACCAGGGGCTGCATGTGCTCTGCACTCCAAGACATGTGAAAGCCAACAGTCTAAAAACTCTCTTCCTCCTGAGGGAGAACTGAGCCCAGCATAAGGGAACCTCCTGAGGAACCTGGCACGAGGGGAATGGCAGCTCTCCTACTGACCTTCGTATCTGGCTCACTAAGGTCAGTCAGCTTAGACATCATACACCACAAAGCAATCGAGGCCAACGTTTAACAACTGCTACTAATAACTTAGTTTGCAAAGTCCATTATCTCAGAGACCTATAAAAACCCATTTGTGCTCTGTGGATTGACAGTCTAGCATCTCCCTAGAAATTTAATGAAAGCCAAGCAGCTAGAAAGAATGACAAAGGATTTTAGACAGAAGTTAGAAAGCATTTTTAAAGGTTTCTCATTAATTTCTAGCAATAGAATATTCAAAAGGAAAATGTCTTGCAAGCAGCATAAAATACAGATTGAAGGGTTTTTTTTTCTGTAATTAGTGTGTAGGTTGAATGAAGTTTTTAGACTATAATTATTCTGATTCTTAAAGCTGGGCAAATCCACAAACCTAGCTGGCATAGCACACCCGTTTGCATCACATTTCTTTCATATTATATATGGTGTGCATTTCTTCAGCACTGAGAATAAGTTCCTTGAACTTTCTAACTGCCAGAAAAGCAGTCTTTTAGCCTACGTAAGAATTGCTATTAGTAACTTGCATCTTTGTCGTTAAAAATCTAAGACCCAAATCTAGCTGAAATCAGTGAGATCTTCCAGGGCATTCAGCAGTGAACAAACCCTAACCCAACTCACGCCACAGTTACCCAGCACATCAGAGGGAGCAGCGATCAGTGCAGGGATCATGCTTTTCACTTCCCATGTCAACAGGAGGTACCCGGCTGCTGCCTGTGCCGTGGTACAGCACAGCGTCAGCAGAAGGATTGTGAGTCATTCTTAGTTACAGCAATGCAACTTCTCCACAGCCATCCCACAGATCTACAACATCAGGCAAAAGTCTTTACTTTCATTTTTCAACTAAGGAGCACACATCGATAAAAAAGAAAAACACAGGCAACTAAAAGTGTTCTTCCACCCTCTGATAACTCAGAGCTAAAGCAAATACACAAAACCTTGCTCAAATTTACATTTTAGCATAAAATACTGAAACTTTTTTGTCACCAGAATTATCTTAGGCAGTTGATAGAATGGCCTTGGTTGGAAGGGACCTCAAGGATCATGAAGCTCCAACTCTCCCCACACAGGCAGGGCCACAACCTCCACATTTCACAACAGCCCAGGCTGCCCAGGGCCCCATCCAACCTGCCCTTGAACACCTCCAGGGATGGACGGGGCATCCACAGCCTCTCTGGGCAGCTGTTCCAGCACCTCACCACTCTTACAGTAAAGAACTTCCCCCTGATAACCAACCTCAATCTTCCCTCCCTCAACTTCAAACCATTATAAGCATCTGAACAAAGAAACACACAAAATAGACTTTGGAAGAAGAAAATATCTAAGAAAAAAAAGAAAAAAAAAACAGAATTCACAAGAAAACAGCCCTTTCAACCAGCAGCTAGTAGAGTAATACAGCCTACCATCATCAATGACACTGCCTGCTGTGGGACAATACAGTTGACAAAAAACACACTCTTAGATACTGAAGTACAACTAACTAGTATTTTATATAAAGATTTAGCATTAACCTTGAGCTTAATCCTACAAATGTTTAACTGATGTAAAATCCCTGAACCATGCAAAGCCAAGCACTGATCCACCTGCAGGATGAAGCTGTAAGGTGTAGGAAACTGAAATGTGTACTGAAGGTGTAACACAGCAGAATGCACAGCAGTGACAGCAGAGCAGCAATGTCCCAGGCTACAGCAAGGGAGGATTTGCTCAAACACAACAGCCATAGGCACAGAAATAAGTGAAAGAAGCTGCTTACCTTCAGAAGACCTCAGGTACACAGGGATCTCCAGAGGGATCCCCTGCCTCCACTGCCAACCCTTAAATGAGGTCTGGGAAGGGGTGGATCCTGGCTCCAGCCCTTCTGGTCACTCAGTGCATTGCACTGCATACACCTGTGCTCCCCTGAGTTGGCCCTGCCTTCCCACCAGGTGCTCAATCACTGGTGCAAGCTGTGACTTAGTATTTCCACTACAGAAGGTTAGTTTTAAATATGTTTTTGCCACTGTAAAATTTCTGCTCTCACGATTCTTAAAAACATTCCATTGATCAGAAGCCAATCCTGAGCAGAGCCTGTATTCCTTCTGTGTAAGAGATTTCAAGATAAATAAACAGACTGAATCAAGGAAAACAACTTTGGAAACAACTTCAGCTGCCAACAATTACTGTACTAGACATGCTGAAAACTTGGTTTAAAAATTATCAACACCTTCCTGCTATAAGTTCTGTGGTAGCACAGTAATGTACCTAAACACAAACAGAGCATAAGGCAGAACTCCAGGCAGCGTTACGTACCTTGAAATCATTATTACATCAAATAGCACATAACTGCAAGGTCTTAACAATGAAAGGCAGATATATCCATGTGAAAGGGTAGGGCTTTGTAAACTGACATGCATTTGTGCAGCCTGTGACAGTCTGACACTACAACGAGAAGCAGTCAGCACACTGAGCACAGTCCCCAGCTGTACTTCACATGAGACATTACAGAGAACAGATTTTTTTCTTGACTATCACAAAAATTTCTTCATATCATAGAATCACAGAATGGCCTGGGTTGAAAAGGACCACAATGCTCATCTCGTTCCAACCCCCTGCTATGTGCAGGGTCGCCAACCAGCAGACCAGGCTGCCCAGAGCCACATCCAGCCTGGCCTTGAATGCCTCCAGGGATGGGGCATCCACAGCCTCCTTGGGCAACCTGTTCCAGTGCGTCACCACCCTCTGGGGGAAAAACTTCCCCTAATATCTAACCTAAACCTCCCCTGTCTCAGTCCCATCTCATATGCGAGCAAATATTTATAATACTCTTAATGGAAAACCAGAATTGTTCTGTTAGTGTAGATATATATATATATATATATATATACATATATATATGTATGTACGTATGCTTATTATGAAAAACTGCTTTATGCATCCTAAGACAACTTCTCTCAGTATTTTCCGATTTCATTTCAAGGCTCCTATGCATTTCCTGCTTTATGAGCTTATCATAAAAACATAATTCCTCCAAAAGATTCACTTAATTCCATAATGTTTTGGTTCAAGAAACAGGTGTAGCATTTGTGACATACACTGCATATGAGTAACACCCTCACCTTAAATGGAACTCTCAGCCTGGAGAAAAGAAGGCTGCAGGGTGACCTCATTGCAGCCTTCCAGGACCTAAAGAGAGCCTACAAGCAGGAGGGGAGTCAACTCTTTGGAAGGGTAGATAACAGCAGGACAAGGGGAAATGGTTTGAAGTTGAGGGAGGGAAGATTGAGGTTGGATGTGAGGGGGAAGTTCTTGACTCAGAGAGTGGTGAGGTGCTGGAACAGCTGCCCAGAGAGGCTGTGGATGCCCCGTCCATCCCTGGAGGTGTTCAAGGCCAGGTTGGATGGGGCCCTGGGCAGCCTGGGCTGGTCTGAAATGTGGAGGTTGGTGGCCCTGCCTGTGGCGGGGGGGTTGGATCTTAATGATCCTTGGGGTCCCTTCCAACCAAGGCCATTCTGCGATTCTGTGAATTACTCACAAACTTACATATCACATTGAAGTTCTGGGGAATCAAATTTGGACTCAACATTTCAGTGTAGTCAGCAACTACCAAACACCATTCATGATTTTGAAGGTCCCTTCCAACCTAAACCCTTCTATGATTCTATGGTTAGAACCCTATTAAAGACTTACTTTGCACAAATTAATCTTCTCACTGCATATACTTTTAGCTGAGAAAGTTAGGACAAGGTGAAGGTACTCTTTGTATTACTCCATACAGCCTGAAATAGGAGATCTTACTCAACTTCCAAAGACAAACCGTGCAGCTACAATCCCTCTTTTCTTTAAGAAAGATGTCACCTTTTCTGCACTGTAATCCTCCTATTTCCCAGGACCTTAGGATGTCAGCATGGATCAGTTATAAATTGCCTACATGGGACAATCTGTAACTTCCTAAATTATGTAGTTTATAAAAAATGTCAGCTTCTGTCAGAGCCTGGAAAGTTCTCTTCGAGTAGTAACTTCGTTCTGTGGTGCAGGCCAAAAGAAACAGATGTCATTTTTCCTCCACATGCTTCATCCCCGACACTTTATCACTTCAAGATTCCCTTTTTGTTCCCCCTAGCAAAACAATAAGAATGTATTTTGCAATGTGTTCCTTACGTTCAAAGAATCTCTTCAGTTGCTACTGTGGTAATGAAACTGTGAAAGCTGTTACTCTAAAGCACAGGAGGACTGTTTGTATAGCTCTCACAGTATAACTTCACCAGCTCTGAAGGAAAACGTCTATTTCTTCCATGTATATGGCCAACAATAACTGCTGCATCTGACAGAACTGTGTGTATGCTGGCAGGAGGGCGGCTGGTAGTTTCAAAATACTTTATCAGGAAGCACACAATGAAATAAGAGGCAGGTTTCCAAGATACTGACCCAAAGAGATGCTCAGGCTTCTTTGACCCCACACTTCATAGCTGTTCTTTTGCTTTTCAACATAGTTACAGCTGTTTTCTCCACACACACACACAAATAAAAATGCAGTGTAAACGGCTATTATAGATGTGAACAATAACAGAGTTCTCTTACTGGAGTGAACTTATATTTTCCATCTGAGAAGGAACTCAATACAGACAGAAAGCCACTAGGTTTGTAATACAGTTTTCACCTACTTCAGAGGACTCAGCGCATGCAGGATTGTTTGTTATCTGCATTATACTAAGAAATACTGCAATGAAATGCATCCTGTGCTCCACCTACAGCAGTCCAACAGTCTCTTAAGGACATTTAACTGAAAACCAACCTGCTTTTGGATATGGAACTCTGTAGAATCTAGTAGAGGCAAGTAATTGTGGCTCTGGGCAGCCTGGCCTGGCGCTTGGTGGCCCGGCACATAGCAGGGGGTTGAAACTAAATGGTCATTGTGGTCCTTTTCAACCCAGGCCATTCTATGATTCCATGATTCTATGAATCCCTCTCATATATACTGCCCACACAGCCACTCAAACTAGGAAATGCCACATGACAGTGAAGGTAACTCTACAACATATGACAGAATATCCTCCCTCCTAAAAGCAGCACCAAGGAGCTACAGGAGACTGCTAGGAACAGGTTGTGTGAGAGCAGGGAAGGAAAGGAGACCTGGGCCTGGGGCAGATTTACCACTTTACTTACCAGATTTACCACAATAACAGAGTTCTCTTACTGGAGAGAACTTGTATTTTCCATCTGAGAAGGAACTCAATACAGACACGTGAAACGGTCGTGTCCAAAAGTGACCAAAACAGACATAAAAGGCAGTTCCAAACGTAGCCTGACATGACCTGAAACACCTTTTAATTCCTGAGCAAACTCCTTCACAGCTACAAAGAAGGAAACACGAGGAGAGCACGTAGCTTGATGCGCAATACTAAGATGTCAAGAGTCTCACTTACAACAAAAAGACAAGTGCAGTTTTTATGGAGGCAAATCTACGCAGTGTTGAGATACTTTACCTTCTGTAGAGTTGAGGAAGGCAACCGACAGAAAAAGAATATATATTTATAAATCTATGTACAATAAATAATGCTTTAACATTCCTCCTACGCTGATATTCAGCTCTAACTCCATGGGAAGGAGAAGGATGAGAATGGAGCATTTAAGATAAAACTATCTAAAAAACTGAACTTGTGCATTATAAGATATTGAAGACCACATGCACACAAATAACATATGTTCAACTAAAACTGACCTAAAGTAAAATGATCAAAAGGATAGCATCAGAAAAAACATCAGCATGAGCCCACAGTTTGAATAAAGAAGATTTCCCTATTTTTGAAGTGCAGTTACCCATCTATAGGTCAGAAGATGGATTAACTATTTTAATTTAAGACAGCTTATTAAAAGGAATTGAAAAATATGAAGCAGCACAGTAAAAGGAAGCTTCCAAATATTGAGTGTTTTCAATGATCTTGCCAAAGCAAAGATCAGTAGCCCCAAATTAATTCCTTTTTAAGTCCTTCCTACTTTATCTCATCATCTCTTAAACAACATCCTGAACGGTCTTCCAGACCTAAAACCTCACCAGGATCTTCTGAAAGCACGGATTTACGTTATGGTATTCTGGGACTAGCTTCTTCATTTCATTTTCAACTTTGATAGATGCACATAGGAGAAAGTCCTTTAAAATACCTCTGCAAAATTTCAGAAAGCAACACTCCCTTTTATGTGCAGCTGACCTCAGCAATTGGCAAGTGTGCATCCCTTCCCCCTCAATAAGTAACATTCATAATCGTGTATTTAAAAATAAAATGCACAGGTTAGACACAAGCCACTCCAGCCTCATTTTCTATCTGCATCCTCAGAGGTTAACATATCTTTTAGCTCTAAGCTGAATAACTCTTTCAAGTGCCTGGGTAAATCAAGAATACAAATCCACGTGGGACAAACTCATTAATTTTCCAAGCCCCCCATCCCAACAGCATGGTGCCTTGGACATACATGAAAAGGGGAAAAAAAGGGAGGTCACATTCTTGAGGAATACGTTGCTCTCCACCAAATGAAGTATTGCAGGCAGCTCAGCATAACAGGTTACCAGCCAGGATAAAGGCTTCCACAGCATGAATCCTTCTGATTATGGAAGCATCTCTGAGACTGACACAGCCCACCTGTCCAGAGATCATCCACCATCACAGTTTTAGAAGTGAACTATAAAATCATCCAGTATCACAGCTTGGAAGTCTGATTACATCAGTTCCCAAGAGTCCACTCAATACACAACAACAAATAACTTATGCTTGTAACGTTTGTCACAACTTTGCTTTGTATCAGGTATTTACAATTGCTTCATGTCTTAATTTCATGCAAAACGTATTGATGTCACTCTGGTTTTCTGTATCAGCACTGAAAGATGTTAATACAAAACATCTATTTAAATAAGCATATATGACAGTAGGAACCAGCCTTCTTTGATGAATGTCTGAGCAGGAGAGGTCTCAAATAACATCTAACGTAACACTAATAATACATTAATTTAGTCTGCAGAATTTTTCTCTCCGTTCAACAGAGGATGTGATTTTTATTTATCTTTGAATGCTCTCCACATCAAAAGTAACATCCATTCAAAAATAATCCAGAACCATCACCACGTTCCAGCACTAACACTTGCTCTTCTTTCCCCTCATCCCCATGCCCTTAAACACACAGCTAGAAGAAATACCCAAACAGCAGACATTACCAGTAGCATGGCTGGTTACTTACATCATACTTTGCAACTCAGGTGTAAAACTTGTTGATTTTCCCATCCCTCTTCCACTGCTTGAAGCAGCAGCCGATGACATGGGGCTAGCCACAGTGCTGCTCATCTGAGTAAACAAAGAAATAACAGCAATTACAAATACATTTTATTTTAGAGGAGAACATATGAAAGAATGGTAACAACTGCACCCCTCACAAAATTCTACGTGTTGTAGAAATCTCAAGCCTGCTTCTGCATACAGAACTTCATAACGCCTTTCAGTCAACACTCAAAGAAAGCTATTCAGAAAGCCAAGTGAAAAAGCCCATTTTACTAATTGAACTAAGAGAAATTTGTAATAACTGTGAAATAATTTCACCCTAAAGGCTGCCATGTACATTGCACACCAGATATTCAAGAGGGAAGAAAAGCTATGCAGGGTGGACATGAGCGCAAGGCTCATGTATGCTCTGTATGCAAAAAGAATCCTATCTGAGTCCACAGGAGAGAGATATTTACTGTAATCACTGTAAGCATGGGAAATGTGTGCTGTTCTTCAACTTCTCAGGAGCTCATTTAGAATTGCCCTAAAAGCACCAAAGAAAAAGTATTAAAATGAATTATTGTTATTCTGGAATATTCATACATGCTGATGTCTTGCTACTTAAAACATACTCTTCTATTGCCATGGTATTGCAAGTGCTGATAAACCAGTCCCTGCTTGCTGCCACTGAGACCAACGCAAGAGTGAACAGTATTAGAATCAAACAGATAAAACTTCATGAGCACTGGGATCGTAAATTCCTTTTTGAAACACATACTAGAATCAGAAAATCACTTAGCTTGGAGAAGGCCTTCAAGAGCCCACCACTGAAGCACATCCCTAAGCCCCACAGCCACACATCCTAAATACCACCAAGGATGGAGAATGCACCACCTCCCTGGGCAGCCTGTTCTGCTGCTTAACCACCATCAGCATGAAGAAATTCTTCCATATACCCCATCTAAACTTCCCTGGTGCAACTTAAGGCCATTTGGATGCTCCATCCCTGGAGGCATTCAAGGCCAGGCTGGATGTGGCTCTGGGCAGCCTGGTCTGCTGGTTGGCGACCCTGCACATAGCAGGGGGTTGGAACCAGATGAGCATTGTGGTCTTTTCCAACCCAGGCCATTCTATCATTCTATGATTTCCTCAAGCCCTTTCACTTGTGCTGAGAGGAAAGAAGGTAGCACAGGGGTAGCTGTAGAGCTGTACAGTTACAGAATCACAGAATCTCCCAGGTTGGAAAGGACCTCAAGGATCATGAAGCTCCAACCCCCCCCCACAGGCAGGGCCACCAACCTCCACATTTCAGACCAGCCCAGGCTGCCCAGGGCCCCATCCAACCTGGCCTTAAACACCTCCAGGGATGGACGGGGCATCCACAGCCTCTCTGGGCAGCTGTTCCAGCACCTCACCACTCTCACAGTAAAGAACTTCCCCCTCACATCCAACCTCAATCTTCCCTCTCTCAACTTCAAACCATTTCCCCTTGTCCTGCTGTTATCTCCCCTTTCCAAGAGTTGACTCCCCTCCTGTTTGTAGGCTCCCTTTAGGTCCTGGAAGGCTGCACTGAGGTCACCCCGCAGCCTTCTCTTCTCCAGGCTGAACAAGCCCAGCTCCCTCAGCTTGTCCTCATAGGGGAGGTCTATCTCTGATCATCTTTGTGGCCTCCTCTGGACCCTCTCCAACAGCTGCCTGTCTTTCTTGTACTGGGGACCACTGAGTTATGTGGTCTCTCCTTCAAACTGACCCTCACTCTGACTCACACTGACTCACTGAGCCATTCCACCTCTGTCCTGCCTTCTCGTCCTACTCCAGTTTCAAAGAGCAATGCACACCATGACAAAGGCTGGATGACTGAAGGCACTGTCTTTATACAAAATGTTTTATAGCTTTGTTATACAAATTTCTTATAAAAAAAAACCCTCCAAATCAAACCCAGTTCTACTCTTATTCTATAAAGTAAATCTAACAGATGCACATTTTCCTTTTTAATAAAATGCAAGTCATGTGCCTGCAAGTAATTTAATTCCATAAAAAAATCTTAAATTACTCAAAGTCTGAGAAATCAACGTTTATTTATGGGAATTTCTATAAACACAGAATAGGGAGTTTCATTTTTCCCCTTCGATATTCCTTTTAAACACAGAACTGCACCCATCGTGCAAGTCCTCAGCTAAAGAGAGCACACTGCCACGGCATCTTCCCTCTTCTACCCAGCCTGCTGCCCACCAACCCCAGCCCACTCGTACCGCTCAGTCCTCGCACTATTAGTAGTAGCAGTAGTAGTGATGATGCAAAGCAGATGTTAACTTGCTTAGAGAGATCTTAACTTCTAAAACTGAAAGTGGAAAAAGAGAAATTTACTTTCTAAAAATATAAGCCGGAAGGAAGTTACCATATTAAATGCCATTGCATTGTAAAACATTGAAACCCGTCACAAATAGGAGGCTTGGAGTGAAGAATGCTTGGAAGGCTGAATATGCACAAGATACTTTCAGAAAGTGACAAGAGAATTAGCATTTTGGAACACTGATGGTAGAACAGCTCATGGAGGGACAGCATCGTGCAGTCAGAGATAGGCTGACGTTTTTTATGACTGCTTTCAAGTCGATTGGAACAGACTTCTATCTTCAAGCAGATTCTAATTTAGGTCCCCATCCTGCAAGCACTTATGCACATGTGTAACTTTAATCACATGTTTACTCCCACTGAAGTCTGATTTTAATCACGAGTCCCTACACACCAGGCTTAAGTGTTGGCAGGATCCGGCCATAATCAGCAGTCACAGAAACTAAACAATCAAATTAGTGACACAAAAAAATGAAAGGCTTGAAGTGCATCTATTGTGTGAAGGAAGCTGACAGAGGGTTTCTAGGAAAGCTGTATACTCACACATGAGGGACTAAAGAGGAAGCTGCACTGATACCCACGTAGCAGAAGCAGAAATTTATCCGTATTTTACATTTTGTTATTTGATTGAGACAAACTGTGTTCGTTTTAGCAGCTATATATTTCTATTCCACACCACACTACCAGCATTGCTCAATAAAAGTTAATACACACAATCACAGAATCACCAAGGTTGGAGAAGACCTCCAAGATCATCCAGTTCAGCCACCCACCCACCACCAGGAGTTCCCAAATCCTACATGGCTACACTTTATCTTCAAGCATTACTGAAAACCATGGAAACTCTTACTCAGAAATATTAGACAGCAAAACTATTCTGCCTGACAGCCTTCCATAAAGCACCCATTTCACAGAGGATTTCATCTGCATCCCCATTCACCGCAATCCCCAGTGCACCCATTAATTTCTTTGGATCATAGAATCACAGAATGGCCTGGGTTGAAAAGGACCACAAAGATCATCTCGTTCCAACCCCCTGCTGTGTGCAGGGTCGCCAACCAGCAGACCAGGCTGCCCAGAGCCACATCCAGCCTGGCCTTGAATGCCTCCAGGGATGGGGCATCCACAGCCTCCTTGGGCAACCTGTTAACCTGATCTACACATATGATCCAGGCTTCAGGCCTGTAAACACCTGCGGAATGCTGGCCATATTGTTTCTTGGGGCTTTTGTTTTGTTCATTTGGCAAACAGTATCCCATTACACAAACAATAAAATCAAAAATATACATCATGCTCATGCAATTAGTCCTTCTAGCCTTTCCCAATGAGCTCTCATATTGGGGGAAGGTAAGTCTTGCGATACTCAATATGCAAGCACTGGAACAGGTTGCCCAAGGAGGCTGTGGATGCCCCATCCCTGGAGGCATTCAAGGCCAGGCTGGATGTGGCTCTGGGCAGCCTGGTCTGCTGGTTGGCGACCCTGCACATAGCAGGGGGTTGGAACCAGATGAGCATTGCGGGCCTTTTCAACCCAGGCCATTCCATGATCCTATGATTCCATGAACCAGGTGAACAACTCAGTTAACATTTTCAAAAAGTAGGAAAAAAATCTTGAAATATACCATTTGTATGTGCCTTAAACTTTAAAAAACTGAGCAACAGACAAACTCAAGATTTTTATTTAAGCTTGAATTATTATTTTTTAAACTAACGGGATCATTTAAAGCATATGGCTGTTCTCTTTGAACATCTAGGATAGACGTTTTGCTTTACCCATGGGGTATAGTCTGGTCACGTAGGAGGCATTCTTACCTCCCCCACATCATGGGACAGTTCTGCCATTGCTGGGTCAGTAGAACAGCTGTGATTTGCGTCTGTCCTATTTTAGATTAAACACTTTTTAAGGTTGCTGTCCTCCAAATGGCTGAGAACAGCCTCATTCACAAACCTCAGGGCTGTGCATCTGTGCAAGTATCGGTTAGGGAGCTGAAAGCTTATCAGCTACTGCTTCACCAAGAACTCTGCTCTTCCCACTGCAACCAAACGATTTAACTTTCAAATCAAGCAGGTGTACAGCATTTTCTTGACATAAAAAACCAACAGCTTGTCAGGCTTTGTCAGACCCTTCACAATAATTACTTCCACAGCCCACGTTTTGTTTGATGGTTTAGATAATTAACTTCTTTACACATCAAAGTCCCATCATCCTTATGTTCTATTTCCTTTCTTCCGGACATAAAAAAAAAAGAAAATAATTCAAAAGCAGAAGCGCTCCCAAATCAATTTTCTTCAATAAGTACAGCTAACATGGAACTGAAAAGCCTACTGTAATCTTCAGTGGGTCAATATACTGTATTTGTTTTAGCTCCAAACCGAAATGCAGCTGTTTGCCATATTCTATAAAACGAATTCAGATGTTCAGATTAGGTCACAGATTATTTCAACATGCCATATTTTAATCATGAACTCTAGCAAAGAGAAGATAGCTTCTGATGAGCGCTGGCTGCAAGTAGCAATTAGGAGGTGCTATGCAGATACACCCAGCTTTCACAAATTCTTTTCCCATAAGGAGAATCTTGCAATCATATGTGTAATAATAACAACATATATGCTTCTTAATATGAATAGAGATTTTAAAACATCTACTATGACTTAATATCTTTTACATATAATCATAGAATAGCTTGGGTTGGAAGGGACCTCAAGGATCATGAAGCTCCAGCCCCCCCACCACAGGCAGGGCCACCAACCTCCACATTTCAGACCAGCCCAGGCTGCCCAGGGCCCCATCCAACCTGACCTTAAACACCTCCAGGGATGGAAGGGGCATCCACAGCCTCTCTGGGCAGCTGTTCCAGCACCTCACCACTCTCACAGTAAAGAACTTCCCCCTCACATCCAACCTCAATCTTCCCTCTCTCAACTTCAAACCATTTCCCCTTGTCCTGCTGTTATCTCTCCTTTCCAAGAGTTGACTCCCCTCCTGTTTATAGGCTCCCTTTAGGTCCTAGAAGGCTGCAATGAGGTCACCCTGCAGCCTTCTCTTCTCCAGGCTGAACAAGCCCAGCTCCCTCAGCCTGTCCTCATAGGGGAGGTCTATCTCTGATCATCTCTGTGGCCTCCTCTGGACCCTCTTCAACAGCTCCCTGTCTTTCTTGTACTGGGGGCCCAGACCTGGACGCAGCACTGCAGATGGGGCCTCACGAGGGCAGAGCAGAGAGGGAGAATCACCTCCCTGTCCCTGAAATAAAACAGTCACAATAGAAAACAGTATTTTTTCTATATAAAACAGCAGAAAACAAGAGTTCTTGGCTGAGGGAAGCTAATTCTAAGTTGTTTAGGCCCAGCTCTCTCACTGAGGAAAAATACAAGAGCAGACTTTCACATTATAGCCATCTCTTTTACCCATGTCCATTCTGAAGCTCCCAAGCAATACAAACTCACCATTACAGCTCAGCCAATAAGCCAGATGTACAACCCATATACAATGTATTTATTCAAGATCCACCTGAGAGGTGTGTAGGAACTGAAGTTCAAGAACTGAAGGGAAGAACTGAAGTCCAGTGCTCCTGAAATTTGTATTTAATGTACAGGCTGCACATACAGCCCATAGCTGTCCATTACCACATCTCCAAGCTACTTCATTCTTAATTGTACTTGGAGCAAACAGAAGCAGTCTTAATAATAATAATAATAACAATAACAATATTTTCTTAATGAAAACCAACACTGTAATTAGTTCCATCTTCTATTTTCAAGGACTCCTCAGATACTTTCATAAACCACCACGGCCAATCTGTCACATAAGGATCTAAGGGAGCATCCACTCCCAGCAGCCCAGCAATACTGCTCAATAACTCACCCAAACACAGCCACGGAGAGCAAACGTTTCTATCCCTGCAGTTTTCACTCTGCAAAAAGACAACTGAGCATGTCAGCTGGGTCAGCTTAACACAGAAGTGTTTCTCAGACAAGGGCAATTTGAATCAGAATGGCCTAGCAGAGCTCTGAGTACAACTGGTCTCATCAGTCAGTGGCTACAGTCGTTCTCAGCATCTCTGAAGTGTTTGTAAAATCAACTCCCATAACTAACTAATCTATCCTTGTCACTGTTCTCATGTCTGTGCTGTAGTGGGAAGTACAGAACTAGGGAAAAACACAGAGATCCAGGACAAATTCCTCCATTAAACGCACTACTGTAGAACTTACAGTGACTCAATTCATCAAATAGGCAACCAATATGGGTACTGGACCAGTTCTCTTTTCTTGTTCTTTATAAATATATTTTGCATATAACCTGAAATCATGCAAAAATGCAAAGACTGATGTTTTTATCTGTAGAAACCAAAAAAACAGGAACTAAATGCCAAGATGACTATTAGTTAACACAGAATTAAAAGTAATGGCTTTGTTTTCACATCCCCTACTTTCAGAGTAATTAGGTTAATCACAGAATCACAGAATGGCCTGGGTTGCAAAGGACCACAATGATCATCCAGTCCCAACCCCCTGCTGTGTGCAGGGTCGCCAACCAGCAGACCAGGCTGCCCAGAGCCACATCCAGCCTGGCCTTGAATGCCTGCAGGGATGGGGCATCCATAGCCTCCTCGGGCAACCAGCTAACTATTCTGTTATCTTACTGCAGGCACAGGCTCACCAGCACATAAGAGTATAAGATCCAGTCTTCTAGGACTGGAGATGTACCATCTGAATTAACTACAGCAAATCAGATTTATGTTGGTGTGCTTCCTTATAAAGAAAGCAAGCAACTGTACGCTCCGTTGAACACGTGCAAGGCTGGCTTTCTAAATGCAGGAGCAACATTTAAAAGATAGACAGCCACGCACACTCTACAGATACTGCTGCACTGAGCACCACTAGCATGGAATAACTGAACAAAGAAAAACTTTACAGTTCTTCAGTTCTCCTGAGCTGCTCAAGCAGGCTGGAACCAGGAATGTTCTAGAGCGAAAGGTCTCCAATGAGCACAGCACACAAACGACTTAAACTTCCCTTAAGCATCACTAAACAGAATGCAGGCACTATTCACACTAAGGAGAACACATTTCACCTGCAATTGCTGCTTCCTTTTATTACCTGATACACCAGATGCTTATGATAGTTCTAGTTGAAAGTGAATAACAGAAATATTTAGACTAGATACCAGGATGAAATTCTTTACTGTGAGGGTGGTAAGACACTGGAACAGGCTGCCCAGTGAGGCTGTGGATGCCCCCTCCCTGGGAGCACTCAAGGCCAGGCTGGATGGGGCTGTGAGCAACCTGGGCTAGAGGGAGGAGTCCCTGCCTATAGCAGGGGGTTGGAACTGGATGACCTTAAAGGTCCCTTCCAACCCAAACCGTCCTATGATTCTATGATCCATCTCATAGCTGTCAATTAAGAGCACCCAGAAAAGAAAAAAACAAATCATTTTTGACCATGGCATTCCTTGTCAGAATTAAACAAGCTTGGAAAACCCACCAGCATAGAAGAAACACATCCAAACCCCATTTTTATCCCTTTACCTCTAGAAGGTCACTCAGTCATTAGAAATTAAACAAGAAGCACATATGCCTGCATAATAATAATTCAGACATACATATAGCATGTATATCATAGTATAATAGAGTATATGTATAGCATGTATAATATGGTATAATACAGCATACGTAGAGGGTGCAGAGTAGAACAGATTTTCAAACACATGGAGGTACGGGTTTTGCCCCAGTGATTAAAATG
Organism: Pavo muticus; assembly: GCA_016647715.1. Classification (NCBI taxonomy): domain Eukaryota; kingdom Metazoa; phylum Chordata; class Aves; order Galliformes; family Phasianidae; genus Pavo; species Pavo muticus. Next base: position 4,163,534 of record JACDJE010000306.1, read on the forward strand.
CATCTTGCTGATGTTGTCTTTACAACTGTGGTGCTCAACATGCCTGGACAGAAAGTAATCCTAGATGTCCATTCCCACACCTGGTAAGAAAGGATCCTTGCACTCAGTTACTGGAGGCCTCAGAGGAAAGCCATGAACAAGCACAACTCCCTCACTGACTTAGCAGGGAAGGAAAAGTCACTAACCAGCTACAGATTAAAGCACGACCTCCTGATCCAGTTATGCATAATGATGGCTGTATGTTGCATGAAATGGCTCAGAATGCTCTCATATTTTAAGCTATTATTTGTCCATCCATGAGTTAGACATGACAGTTATTTAAGCCTCTTCAGAAACAGACCACAGAAAGGTCTGGACTACTGAAGGAATATTAATGCACAGATGTAACTACTTTATTTGTGACTGAGAAATACATAATCTCACATCACAGTTATGTCTCCACATCTGGAGATGTTTACAAATACTTCTGAGTTTCTAACTGAAGTCTAATCAGAGCTCTGTCCTTCCTCACAAGTGATTCTTTACCACGAAAACACGGATAACAACCCCAGCAGATACGCTCACCTCCCTCTGAACACAACATGCAGCACTTTCTGCACAACCCCGTGCCACTTCTGGCAGTGAATGGCACTGCACATTAACACCAATGCCTTTCTCTTCCTCCCTAGAGACACTTAAACAAAACAGCACAAAGACTGACCGTCCTGGAACCAACAGGAAAGTTTCCACAGCTTCCAGAATCCAGCTCTCATAACTGTAACTGTGATTGCACAAGCAATAGGTTTGTGGTTTCTGTCTCCCCCCCACGATGCATTATTTTGGCTGTATTCTGAATATTCTGTAACAATTTTTTAATAATTGTTTAGATGTTAAATGAAGTGACCATAACCTTCCCAAGGTGACCACTGATAGCTTTCAGGGAAGCAAATATAGCATACTTGTGTGTCTTGTGATAGAAACTGGCTTTGAATCCTTGGTAGCTGCAGACAGGATTCCAGCAGACCCCAGCCTGTAACTTACTCAACACTTTGCTTTTCTTGAAGAGCAACACATTCACGGATGAATACACAGAGCCCAAGCTAATTCTACCAGCATGCTTTGCCACTCATCTGCCAACAAGAAAATCCATCACTATCAAGGCTCACAACTACCTTCAGTTCCATCTGGAGTACCTTAATTCTAAGGTTTCGCTAACGCTGTTGGATTCTCTACAAAGCAAAACCAACTTGATCGTCTTCTTACAACAGCTTTTCGTTATGCTTTCCTCTGTATAATTTCTCTTGACAGAACTTTCTTTCATCTACCTCCATCTGCTCCACTCCTTTCAGGATGGCGCTGCCTTCCTACCCCTTGACATTGATCCTCCTCCTTCCACATCACCCTGAGCTGTCTTTTGTTCCCTGGCTGGAGTACAATTATCAACCTTTATAAACAGTCCACAAACAACTGTTAACACCGCTAGTACAGTTCCAACCCTGACCTTAATTGAACACTCTGGTATATCAGCTTTTCATACTTTGCCACCACCACTGTCTTCAAGTATATCAAAAATCCCCAACAAAGCATCACTGGTCAAATATACAGCTCAGATTTTTTCCCTATTTCTTTTACTGTGGAGCTGTTCCTCTTTTCTGAGATCACTGCTTGCCATCAGAAATTTCAGTCCTCTTAAGCAGAAAATGTTATCTTCCACCGTTACTTATCTGCACACCGAGTACAAAGAAAACTACAGTGACAACAGCACGGCTCTAATGGCAGTCACAACCATTCATACAAACTAAAACCTGATTGTTAAACACGGCTCCTAAGTGCCAGGCCTAACAGCTTTAATAACTAGATGTCATGGACAGAACGTTCAGGATGCCAGTCCCTTGCAGAGGTGTCACAATCACAGTTCTGAGAGATTTCCATTGAAATGTATTTTCTCTTTTTATTCTTTACTGTTTTAAAAGAACCTTTTTCCTCATTATTAAGCAAATCATTTTACAATGTGCTTAACATTGGCTATCTCTACTGACAGCTCTTGTGATTCACCTGGGAGATGTTCCTCAGAGAGTAAGGCCAAGACAGAGGTGCTTCAGCTCACCCCTTCCATACAAGGCCTTAGCCCCTTTTTAATGTTACTTATGTATGACAGAATGGCAGCTGTGGGAACCAGAAACTTTACAGCTGATTCTGTGAAACTGACTGTAATCAAACGTTACACTTTAAACATATGTAAAATACAGGAGTAGTGAAAAGCCAAAGATTATAAACAGAAATGTACATTGCATTAGCTTGCAGATGAACACTTCATAATACTACTTCAAATTAATAATGATTACGTGCAGCACTATGAATGACAGATCTAATCAATACCATTTCCAGTGCCTTTGACATGCAGTTTTCTGATCTGCTCCTGGTAAGCTCTAACTGAGTCTCTGCTGCCCAGTTCCATGAGAAAACAGGCCTAACTAGTTTCCTTTTCTTCACATACTTTGCATATCTACACATTTGGATATTACACAACTGCAACAAGAGCGTCAACTCAGTTAGTTTCCACAGGATAATCACGTGCTTACATTTGGCTTCATGCCTTCAAACACTCCTGCAATAATGACCCAGAAATACACAGCCTACCTGGGCTCACTGCTCGAGGGCACCACAGAACAATGGCAACAGTAACAAGACGTTCCTATCACTTCAGACTATTGTATGTAAGCAATTCTTAAAGCATTTGTAGCTTGCTAACTAATAGCTTGCTTACTGTGACAAGTTACAAACTGACTAATCACATTTCAAACAGCTCCATTCTGTGCTATCCAAAGTTAAGTCCTTGACAGGCTGGTTGTAACACTCAGTTGGTTATGACACTCAGAACCTTGCAAAACAGTCTAAAGGCTACTGAATTCTGTTAAACCTCAGGCAATGTTTCCAAACTCATGTACTCAAAACCTTTGAGTAAAGAGCCAGTGAAGCATAGAGGGATTCCTCATTTACTTCTCAGAGGCACGGCCTTGGAGTTGTTCCTTCTGCCTTTGCTCATGTCCTGTTTAGATGTCAAGCTGCTCCCCAGAATCATCACAGCTACAGATTTCTTGACCTCAGGAAAGCTTTGTATATCCCTAAGACTCAGATGTAGGACTTTCAGAAAGCCATGAACGCTGTTCCACTTGAAAACGCTGCTTGCAGCATCAGCTTTCACGTCTATACTGTGACAATGCAAAGTGCACAAACGCACCGAGATAAAATCTGATTTGTATGTTAGTAATGTGCAAGTATAAGCCAGTGAGAAGTCCATCAAAGCTAATAGGAAGAAGGACACCACCTTCCAGGCCATGTGGATCTGGTCAACAATTAAAAAAATATCTAAGAGGGATGAAAGAGGATGCACTGCACCCTGCCAAATAAGTCAGCACAGCACTGGGTACAGCGCCTTAAGTCAAAAAGAAAGAGAGGCCTGTACCAAGGAAGAGAATGGAGTGGGAGTGAGATCAAAGACTTCAAAAGAAAGCTAAAGTACATCACCAACAACACTGCAGCCCCTGAAACAGGTTCACACTCATGAAATCTGCTGTCTCACAACAGGGCACTAATGCAGCACAGCACATCTGACAGCCCACAACACCAGGTTCTTACCTCCCCTCCACACACCCAGTAATAAATATTTTGCATAGGTATTGTTTTGCATTCATGAACTGCAAAGAATTCATTTGTATAACTTCTAGGAACTCATAGCTGTTGATCTGTACATAGCATATATGGAGATACACTTAGTAAATAACTATAGAATGCTAGAATGGCCTGGGTTGAAAAGGACCACAATGATCATCTAATTTCAACCCCCTGCTATGAGCAGGGTTGCCAACTACCAGACCAGGCTGCCCAGAGCCACATCCAGCCTGGCCTTGAATAAAACCACTTAAAGTCTACACAGAGAATATTGTCCCAGACAGCAGCTATCGCTAGGGTTTAGCATTTAACAGTCTGCAGGGACACGCTCTATTTATAGCAAAAAAAAGCGCTTCTTGTTTGTGCGCACAGAAGTAAAACCCACCCCCTGCAGAGCCACAGAAGCAGGCAGCATCAGGGAGACCGGAGCAGCACCTCCCTGCACGGCGCAGGCCAAGGGCTGACCTCGGTTACATAACTCCAACTCCCAACAAGAACCCTGTCCCAAACGCGCTGCGAGACAACAAAACCAGGAGGGCAGGGTCCAGCGCGCCCAGCAACACTGCAGGCCACGGGAAAAGCCCATGCGGGAGCTCCGCCACCAGCCCCGGCGCCGCGCACTGTGACCGCCGGCGCCGCTCAGCGCCGGGCATCGCGGGGCTCCCGATGGAGCAGCCCGATGGAGCAGCCCGCTCCCTCCTCGCGCCGCCCGGCACCGCCTGAGGCACGGAAAGCCGTGCGGAGGGCCGGGTTAGCAGCAAGCTCCCGCAGGCAGCCCCCGCCCGCCCGCAGCCCGATCCGCGCTGTCCCGCCAGGCCCCCGGGAGCGACCCTGCTCTGGTAGCGCGGGGCGGGCTGTGCTCGCGCCGGCGACTCGCTGAGAGGCTCACCCCGGGGATGGATGGATGGATGGATGGATGTTGGATGGAGGAGGCTGAGGTGTGCGGGGAGGAAGGAAGGAAGGTAGGAGCTTGGTGGTGCCCGGTCCCCCCCCACGTGTGCGGCTGTCCGAAACAGGAAAGCGAGAGGCAGGAACTGAACCTCGTCCCTTCCACTCTACGCGCTGCCTGAACCGAGGCGAGAAACGAGAGGGGGCGAACGGCCGCGGCCTGCCCCCCATGGCCGCAGCGGCGACTCCGGCGCGGAGACGCTCACGCAGCGATGGGGGGGGGTGGAAAATGGCGCCGCCCGCGGGGGAGGGGCCGGTTCCGCCACACGGCGGCCGCGGCGCTCTGCCGTCTCCGTCTGCTGCGCGGCTGCCGCGGCCTCCCAGGGTGAGGGGTGGAGCCGAGGCGGGGCTACCGCTGCGCCGCTTCCCTCCGCCGCCGCTTCCTGCCCGCCGCCGCCGCTGCCGCCGCCGGTGCTCTCCTCGGCCGCTTTCCCGCCCACCGCGGGCAGGTGCGGCCTGCAGGCTGCGGGGAGTGCCTTGGGGCGGGCTTAGCTCTTGACAACCGGGAAGGGTTTGAGGAGAACGGGCTGGTCTCGCCGCCGTTTGTTGTTATACGGTTCCTGGGGGCTGCTCTCCCCAGAGCAGGGACTGCCGCACCCCCCGTCCCCATCTGTGTGCAAATACAAACGCGCTGCTGCTTTTCAAATCCCAATAGGTCCTTACTACAACTTAAAACATCCTACAGCCATGCTAGTAGCTTAACGCATTGAGGTAGTTAAATATCTTCTGCACACAGAACCATAGAATGGCTTGGGTTGGAAAAGACCTCAAGGATCATGAGGTCCAACCCCCCACCGCAGGCAAGGCCACCAACCTCCGCTTTTAATACCAGACCAGGCTGCCCAGGGCCCCATCCAACCTGGCCTTCAACACCTCCAGGGATGGAGCATCCACAGCCTCTCTGGGCAGCCTGTGCCAGCACCATTCCCCCTTGTCCTATCACTATCTACCCAAGTAAAAAGTTGATTCCCCTCCTGTTTATAATCTCCTTTTAAACACTAGAAGGCTGCAATGAGGTCTCCTCGCAGCCTTCTCTTCTCCAGGCTGAACAAGCCCAGCTCCCTCAGCCTGTCTTCGTAGGAGAGGTGCTCCAGCCCTCTGATCATCTTTGTGGCCCTCCTCTGGACCCTCTCCGACAGCTCCACATCTTTCCTTTCTTGGGGGCCCCCAACCTGGACACAGTACTCCAGATGGGGCCTCACAAGGGCAGAGTAGAGAGGGACAATCACCTCCCTGTCCCTGCTGGCCACACCTCTGCTCATGGACCAGCCCAGGATACCATTTGCTTTCCGAGCTGCAAGAGCACGCTGCTGGCTGACGTTCAGGCTTTCATCCACCAGGGCCCCCAGGTCCTTCTCCGCAGGACAGCTCTCAAGGGGTTCTTCTTCCAGTCTGTATACATATCTGGGGTTACTCTGACCCACGTGCAAAACCTTGCACTTTGCTGTGCTGAACCTCATGAGGTTCACACAGGCCCACCTTTCCAGTTTGTTGAGGTCCCTCTGGATGGCTTCACTTCCTTCTAATGTGTCACATAGGCAGGGCCTACGTCTCCATTTTGCAGCAGTGCTTCTTTTTTCCTGCAGCGTCAGCTCAGCAGGCTGAGGGGACACGGAAGGCAGACACCTGCCCCTTTGGAGTGCACTTTTTTCGTTCAACCATCCTCAGTACCTCCTAACTCTAAGGCTTGGTGCATCCAATTTGCTCATTTCAGTGGCCAGGTTTGTAGGTAAACAGGCTCATTTGTGTCATTCCGTTAACTGGAATGATTGTGACCAACGGAGGTGTGCTGAGTAGCTGTTAGTGCTTTCTGTCTTCATGATGTGCAGAAACCTTGCTTTTCTTGAGGGCTTGCAGGGAGCTTGCAGCCAAAGGAACACTTGGCCCTGGCCATGTTTAACCCACCTTCCTGCTGCACGCTGCTCAACAGCTGTATGCTTTCTGAGAAGATTCATTCCAAGAAATCCACAGTGTGGAGACTGCATAATTTTACATGCACTGTAGTGTTTTAAGCTCTTTTTGGAGGAATAAGAGAAGGAGGAAGCTTTGACAACCACTGAAATTATCTTAGTGCTCTAGGAGCCATCTGAATCCCAACTTATTTGGAATTCCACCTATTTTCTGCCTTTTCACCTTTGCTTCATTCTACTGCATTCTACATTTCCTTTATTTTTTTCCTTTTAACTCTGCTACCCTTCTCTCCCATTCCTCCCTGCTGCTTCATACAGACACCTGACAGCCCCTCCGTTCCCTCCTCCTCCGCTCCCACCTCCCACACCAGCGTTAGCAAGATGAGGCAGTTCTGCTGCTCGCCGCTCTCCCTTCTGTTGCTTATGTCTATGACAGTAAAGCTGCTATCAGCCTGAGCACTGACAGCAGCAAGCAAAACACGGAGCAACTCAGATAGCTGATTCTTGCATTTATAGCAAATTCTGATTCTTACTGCAGTGAGGATGACCTGAACTTTTCCTTCCTATTATGCATTTTAAAAAACATCTGGACAACCCCAGCTAAAGGAGGATTACGGATAAGCATTTTCCTGGCCAAAAGGAAAATCAAAGTATTCTGTCAAGTTGTGAGAGATACTGCAGTCTTTCAGGAGACAGCTCCAGTTTTTAGCCAAATTCTGTGATTTGCCAAAGCCTTACATTACAGGCAGTGCAGCATGTTGCTGGTCTTTCTGTGCTATGTGCCATACAGATCTTTATGTATGTCAGAATTGGTAAGACACTCTAAGGTGAAAATACAGAAGATAGAGAAGTTACTATGCCAATTCTGCAGGGTAATTTTAATAAGGGAATTACTGTGATAATACGGTTTAACGTGTCCAGTGTGAACTACATAATTTCCAGGAGCATGAATAGAGCCAATGTGACTTGGTGAGGTGCCCGAAAAAGTACTGAAAGAACTTTTACTGATGAATTTTGTTTTTGTGCAAAACGCTTTTGCCCACAGTGGGAGGTTACTGGTTCAGAAGTGGTTTGAGCTAATGCTGATGGTGGGCTGGGCTGATGAAAGAACATTCCCTCCGCTGCTGCGTGTATAGGTGATAAGTTCTGGCAGAGCAGCTGAGCAAGGCGGGTATCTACTGCTTGTGAAATCTCAAATCAATGGAAAATTCAGTGAGCAGAATCATTGAATCATAGAATTGCTCAGGTTGGAAAAGACCTTAAAGATCATCGAGTCCAACCACAACCTAACCAAAGAAGCAGCAGAAAATGGAGACAAAGAAGACTGAGGAGCACAACGTCCCTTACAGTACTGTGTGCTTGTGTAGTTGGTCAGAGTGCCGGGGCTGCTCCCTAAGCAAGTCTGAATTCTTACAGAGCTTCACAGACGAGAGAAAAACCTGATCAAGCTTTTGTTATGTATTACACAGAACCAAAAAAGGGCACCAACAAAATCATATTCCTTTTCTGGTCACCCTTCCGATCCTAAGGTCACTGTAAACTGTCTCAGCACTTTTACAGACTGGACTGTGCTCAAACCATAATGCTTACAAAGTTCTGCTTTGAATAGGCCTGATTTTCTCTGTCATTTGTTTTCACTTTTATTTCTCTGCACAACATAAGAAGTCCGAAAAGGATTTTATTTTCCCCTACATAGCATATAATTTACATCCATCATCCCAGGAGGTCAGTGCCACTGGGGTGCAATTTAAATACAATGAATATAAAGTAATGAAGCTCTCGCTGGAGTGGATGGCAGCAGTTCTTGGGGAAAAGAGAAAGAGTTTCCAAAGCATGTGGAGAAAACTCGACGGGAGACCGAATGAATTCATCACACCACAAAAATGTCTCCATCCTGTCGACAAAGTCATTAAAGGAAAATGAACCATTGTTACTTTAGACGCTTGCATTCCTTTGGCATAATAACTTCAGCGTAGAAGCATTGGTGCAAAGAGAATTTGCACACACGAGAGAAAAAAAAATTAATCTGTTTAAAAAAAGAAGGTATCCAGATTATGTAATGAAAGAAATCCTCCGTGCTCCAGAGGAGAGATGGAGCCTCTGCAGAAGCCACAACTAATAAGGAGCCATATGCAGCGGTCCAGGGTGGTTCTTTTCCTCCTGCCAGCAAGTCAAAGGGAATGCCAGCACAGGCAGTTCTTTTCCGATAACCCACAAATGATATTCTCTTTAATTACACGGATCTTTCTATCCCCAGCTGATCCACAGCCATGCTGGTTTTTAAGATCATTCTTGAGATTTCCCCCGTACCGTTTCCCTTTTCAAATTCATTTACTTTCAGTAATTTTGCAGTCTCCATAAAAGCAATCTGTGAGGAATGCAGGGATCAGAAAAGTTTGCTGTGTTCAATTTTATGTAATTCCTTGGCAAAGGGTGTCCAAATGAGAGACAGTGTCACGTGCATACAGTAAATCATAGCGTATACCCGTTTCAAATATGCTGTTCCTCTGTAGGCCTGCCACAAGGAAACACCACTTTAAAGCAAACTGTCATGCAACCCCTGGTAGAAAAGATGAAGCTAAAGAGCTGCAGCAAAAATCCTTTCCTTTATTTTAACTTACTTGGTGGTATGGTAAAGTTGTATTTGATATGCAAGTTAAAACCAAAACAGGCTAATAGATTTAGCAACTTTATTGTCAGAACTGTTCAGTAATACGATACATAAAAAGTCCCTTCAGTCACTTTAATTTTTTGCTTAATAGAAAGGCACTACGTTGATTTAAGGGAACACTGAAAAGGAAATCTGTCCTTTATTTATTCTTTGTGACTGCACTGAACAGGGAACTGAGCAGAGCAGTACTGAGGAAACGTATGCCAGCAAACACCAAATCGTACCTGTTAATTACAACAAATACGCTTGCAGACAGCAGCAAGCATGCTATTTATCCATCATTTACAAGCACTGAAGTGTAGGGAAATGAATTAGTTTGCTGGCAATTGTCCCAATTAATTGGGCGTGCTATTTATTAGGGCACTGATTAAAGCGTACTCTGCAATGTAATAGTTGAGTATGAAGCTGCCAACTCTTATTCACTCCTGGCTCACATGGATAAAAGCAGGAGAGTAGACAAGCACAATATGAAAATAATGATGTGCTCTGTGCCAAAATGGATTTGAGGCAACTCCAGTGCCTGGAAATTAAAGACCTGGAGAAACAGAATTAGGTAGCATCATGATCTTGAAGATAGAGGTTTGTGTTGTGTAATCCAGCCTTGACCAAGAGCTTCCATCTGTAGTAGTCATTTTGCACGTGTGTTAACACCAACACCATGTTACACACTCGTGTAAGCAGCAGGCTAAGGAAATGGGAACCAGGATAAAAGCAGACTTTTGGTGCTAAGTGATCCGAGTCCATTGACTTGAAGAACAGCTGCTGGGGGGTCCTGTTCCCTGCCACTGACTCTTTGAGCCTATCTGATCAACCGCCCTGATTCAGAGCACAGATGAAGTAAAACCATGGTTTCCACAAACGAGGTTAGGAATTTCCACACACAGTCGATGAAACTTATGCTAATAATTGTCTATGTTATCTGAAGTAATGCTTGGAGTTTGATCCCAGCCAGGATAACCACCAGAGCAAACCAAAATAGTGATTTGTACCAGTTAAGAATTCCTTGGTCTTGGATCGTTCATAACTTACCTTGTTAGCACTGATGCAAGACCTGGGTGCAAGGCCCAGCATTCCATGATTTACTGACAAGCTTTTGTTCCTGCCTGCTTCCTACAGCATCCTCAGCATTTTGGCAGCGACCTGCACTCTGCCTCTGCAGAAGGAAGTACTCAAAGGTGACCTCCGTGAGCAGCCTAAGGGCTCCAGCAGCAGAAATTAAGTCTTGGTGCAGTTTCTTTCTTAGGAAACTGGTTGTGCCCAAAAAAATCGTGGCAGTATGAGAGCCACTTAAAAATGGGAGCGGTAAAGGCAGAGCTCCAGTTCTCTCAAGCAAGGGAAGGAGCTGACGCCAGTCACCAGAGACTCCACTAGCTAGAGAGCAGCTTTCCAGATGGATCACAAGGAACTCAGTGAAGCCAAACATTAGGAGAGCTTCTTCACCCATGTAATCACACCTACTTATTACTCCTGCCTGCCACCATTTAACTGAAACCACCTTACTGCACAAAGCCACAACCAAACGAGCTTAACCCTGGCTGAACCCAAAGCACAGCCATTACCCTAATAACAGTATATAGTCTGGGTTATCAGGAGTAGGTTTCAGCTTCAGGTGTAGTCACCAAAACTTAGATGTCTACACTTGGGCTGCATTTAGGCTCCCATTACAGTCAATGGAAACTCAGTCAACGTGGGCAGTGCAAGCAAGAAACCAGTTCAGCTCATCCTAAAGTAGACACCTCTGTTTTGTCATGAGACTTGCTCTCTACAAGCCACTGACTGCATTTACTAGGGCTGACTTAAGCTATCAGTGTGAAGTGCTCTGGGCCGTGCTGTCTGGTGTCCACCAGCCTTTCCAAAGAGCAAAGGACATCCCATAGGTCCTGACTCATGTGCCAACCCGTAGCCATCTCTTAGGAAACTCGAAACATCTCTAATGGCACTGGATAATTAATTTTAAGAGAGTGAATTGAGCCTTAGATTACTGTTGAGGATAATGGGAGCTTAAACAGCTAAATTAAATGTAAACATTTACATTGTAAACAACTGAATTCAGGTGTCTGATCGTGGAATGCAGCTCTCCTCCAGCTGCCATTTGTCTAAGGAAAATGTCATTCTGTATAGTTATTGCTCACTTATATTAGGTACACAAATTGGAACATTATGTTGCTTTCAGAAAACCTGCAGGTTTCTGAGTCCTTTGTGTCCTTAACAAACAAATTTGGTGTCATTTTGGCACGGAGAGCTAGTGGGATCCTCAGGTTAACTATTTCCAAATGATGTGTTTGGTTTATTGCAGACTCCTGTCACAAGGCTTTGAATGATAAGTGGGAATTAACCAGAACACTTGAGATTTAATGTGCAGAGAAACTGTGAGTGGAGGGGGACGTTACTTCTTCCTGCATTGCATATTAATAGGAGGAATCACAGAATCACAGAATCACAGAATGGCCCGGGTTGGAAGGGACCTCAAGGATCATGAAGCTCCAACCCCCCCCACAGGCAGGGCCACCAACCTCCACATTTCACACCAGCCCAGGCTGCCCAGGGCCCCATCCAACCTGACCTTAAACACCTCCAGGGATGGACGGGGCAACCACAGCCTCTCTGGGCAGCTGTTCCAGCACCTCACCACTCTCAAAATAAAGAACTTCCCCCTGACATCCAACCTAAATCTTCCCTCAATCAACTTAAAACCATTTCCCCTTGTCCTGCTGTTATCTACCCTTTCAAAGAGATGACTCCCCTCCTGTTTATAGGCTCCCTTTAGGTCCTGGAAGGCTGCAATGAGGTCACCCCGCAGCCTTCTCTTCTCCAGGCTGAACAAGCCCAGCTCCCTCAGCCTGTCTTCATAAGGGAGAAAGGAAAACTCCCAGAATTGGGTACATTCAAAACAATAATTTTTTGAGATATAGGAATAGCGCCAGGAATACACATCAAATTACTCCTGGATTGCAGAATAAATAACATCAGCCACAGGTTGCTAAGGATTTAATTTCCTCAATGTCCTGAAACAAATTAATGTTATTTGACCACGCAGAGCAGGTAGAATGCTGAGATTATGGCTCCCCAAAACATCATATCCTTTAATGTGGGTGCCCAGCGGTGGTAATCTGTGTACATAAGATATCAGATAGAAATGTATCAGAGAAGCTTTTTTGCTCTGAATAAATGTTTAAATATTTAGGGCCAAATTCCATGGCTAAACATATGAACACAGCTCTCTTTGAGTCCATCAGAGTTGTGTGTGTGTATCTTAGAGCAGAACTTGGCCCTTATGTTTTAGAGTTTATAACTAAGCTTGCAGTGTAAAATAACATGTGATCTGTATCATACAGCAAAGTGGTAAGGACTCCTTTTGGTGTAAGGGTACAATTAGGTGCTCCTGCCTTTCTTTTGGATAAGAACACCTGAGAATATTCTTCTCTTTTCTCTAGGCAGTGTTCCTTTTCTTTGACAGCTTTGATCAGTTATGTAGTGGGATATCAAGTAGGATACACTTCTGTTCCTCTCCTACTTCCCTCCCATGTCCACTCTGCCAGCTTCGATAACAGAAAATACAGAATCATGATGGAAAATAGAGAAGCGCTTTCCAATACCGTTAGACTAATGAGTGAGATATACTTCTAACATTACGAGCAAGGTAAGGTGTTGGTTTTAAGCTGTAAGCAGTGTGCTCAGATCAGCCAAAGGACATGTGTGGGCACCCATTCCAAGGAACTAATGTTGCACAGAGATCAGCTGAAGCGTTTTTACTTGGAATTGCGAACGAGTGCCAGTGAAATACTCCTGAATCCAGAGCAATTCTTTCCCTGCTCTTGATGCATCCTTTAACCCCACGTTACAAAGTATTTATGAATCACAGAATCATAGGATCATAGAATGGCCTGGGTTGAAAAGGACCACAATGACCATCTGGTTCCAACCCCCTGCCATGTGCAGGGTCGCCAGCCACCAGACCAGGCTGCCCAGAGCCACATATCTGGATTCTTCAGCGTTGGTTCTGTTTTCAAATTTGTTCCCATATGTAGGCTCACCTAGCATCCAGGATCAGCAAAGACGAAGAATGCCTTGTGCAATCTTGTCTGAAAGCCATGAGACACGCTGTGTTGTGGAAACACGTCCCAGTGCCACTACAAAGACACAAAGCCAAATGCATAAAGAAATAAAAAGGTCCCCAAGTATAAGTGCAGTGCATTGACTGAGCCGTCTTCTCAAAAATTACTTTTTCCCATCTCAAATGCAGGTCTGGAGTTTCTCATTATAAAAAAAAGAACTCTGACTGTTATCAACTCCGTGAGCGTTCTGAGCAGCTCATATATTTTAGGGAGCTTTCTGAAAGTCAGGTCCTAGTTGGGGATTAAAGTTTTTGAGGGATGGAAGGCTTTGGGAAGATTTCTTACAAAGTTCACAGTCTATTTTAGATTCTTTTCCTGTGGTAATATGCTAATGCTAATGGCATCCAGCACGGTTAAGAAAGATCTTGCATCGTTTTAAAGTTTTACAGATGCAATTACAAGTGAGAGTGAGTGAGGAAGCTCGCCTTCCCTTCGTCTTTGTAAGATCTTGCGTAGACAGACAGAGAGATAAAACAATAATCCTTCTGAAAAATGTTTCATTTCTGGTCAAAATACTGTTTTATGGTATTCATTGCAAAGCTCAGCTAAATGTTGTTCCATGCAAAATAGCATCTTCTTTGATCAGTTGGAAAAATACTTCTGCTTCAGCTTCCTTCCTCATCCGCTACTTATTCCTTTGCCCAACTGCAAAAACAAATACCAAAGGAAAAGAAAACTTCTAATATTTGAAGGGAGAGTATAAACAGGAGGGGGAATGACCGTTTATGAGGGTGGACAGTGATAGGACAAGGGGGAATGGTTTGAAACTGAGACAGGGGAGGTTTTGGTTGGATCTTAGGAGGAAGTTTTTCCCCCAGAGGGTGGTGAGGCACTGGAACAGGTTGCCCAAGGAGGCTGTGGATGCCCCATCCCTGGAGGCATTCAAGGCCAGGCTGGATGTGGCTCTGGGCAGCCTGGTCTGGTGGCTGGTGACCCTGCACATAGCAGGGGGTTGGAACTGGATGAGCATTGTGGGCATTTTCAACCCAGGCCATTCCATCATTCTCTGGCAATCCACTTTTTTCACGATGCTCCCATGGCGCTGGGCAGTTAATAACAAGCATCTGAGAAGCAGAGGCACTTGGACTGGTCTGGTTTGCCAAATTAGTTCCTTAAGCTTTTTCACAGTAGAGTACACGGCATACAACAGGTCTGCAAGCTTCAGCATCACGTGTTGTGTCATCAGCTTTGTGTCATGAGAATATCAACCTCTTGCTTACAGCATTGGTGCTGTCCTCTACTAACTGTTCTATCCAAGTCAGTATTTCACTAAATTCCGCTGCATAATCCTAAAACAACATCCAGTTGGGATGACTGGCTTGTGGCTTTGCATGCCATGTTTATGTAGACAATAAATAGCAAAGTATGTTAAAAAAACTGCCAGTCATCCAACATTCTGCACGTAAAGGCTGGCATAGAAAGTCCGAGTCCGTGCTGACACCGCCCTGCACTATCCCAGCTTTGTGGCACCGTGCCTTCGTACTGCCAGTGCTTCAGAGCAGTAGCCACGCACCTACCCAGATGATGTGCTTTTGGCAGCTGTTGTGGAAATGCCTGCCTGCTCTCCACATATCTTGGGCAGCACTGAAAACAGCAGCTCCCTCCGTGTGGACAGAGGCACCAAGCTCAGCACCTACTGCAACAAATACTGGGATTCTGACTCTGAGGCAAGCCCTGTTTGCCTGCTGCAGGCGAGCCCTCCCTCAGCCCCCGACAGGCATGATTTGCTACAGAAAGCAAAAAGCTCACCGACCTTGTCCACACCAGCGAGGCAACCACTTCTACTGCTACTTGAGTGAATCTGAGGGTGCAAAACTATTTTTGACACTTCTTGTCAAAAACAGGTCATTTTTCTGGTGAGGGCGAAGCCCCGGTGACATTGCGTAGCGTATGTGCTGAAATACAGTGGGGTGAGTTAAGGACATGGGATCATCACTCAGAAAGGCACTTACTTGTAAATTCAGAACACTTCTGTAGATAGAACAGCGGTTACTAAAGATCGTGTTGATAATTTCATATATGATAGGCTAAAGAAAGTAAGCATATATATGGTGTGCATATATTACATTAGGCAGGCTTCGCAGATAAGAGCAGCTCAGTTCTCCTCTCACAGCACTGCAGATCAAGAGGGGTACCACTGAAAGCCATTTCATAGAATCACAGAATGGCCTGGGTTGCAAAGGACCACAATGGTCATCTCGTTCCAACGCCCTGCTATGTGCAGGGTCGCCAACCTCCAGACCAGGCTGCCCAGAGCCACATCCAGCCTGGCATTTAATTGCTTACACCTGAGAAACACGTTAATATTTCTAAAAATCCAATATGGAAACGCTGCAGAAGGTCCCTCTCCTCCCTTAATTTTCATGATTCCCTAGAAGAGCTAATTCTCTTGTGCATCCAGAGCATAAACTGAGAGGAAAGGGAGAGAAGGAGCATGATGGTGGGAGGACAGGAGGGGCAGCCAGGAGAAGGGAAGCGTCTGTCCCATTCTAATTTACTCTAAGATAGAGCAAACAGACTCGCAGCCCAGACAGCTCTCAGACTCACCGAACATCTCGAACAAACTGAGAGCTCTCTGTTTATTTCAGCTGTATAAAACACCACCAGTTGCCAGTAAATGCAGCTAGGCGTGCAAGTGTCTGCATGAAGATAACACATTAGCTACAAGAATTATAATTGTCCTACCATTGTCTTTTCTTTCTGTCTTGAATCGGGGTGAGCGTGCCATAATCTCTTAAGAATCTCACGATATGAAATGCCTGTTTTTCAGTCAGAGATGCCAGCTGTCTATTTCAGACACAACATCAGCCTTCACTGTAACCTTCCACATAAAAGCACCACGAACAGTAACGTCTCTAAGCAAGCATGAATGATTGGCTTGCAGATTCTTTACCAAAAAGGGAGTTTATTTACTTCACACAGGTCATAAATTTCCTTAGAAAAACTATCAGTGGCAATCTACGTGTGGTGTTTAGTAAACAGAGTTTTCCTCTCATTCCCTCAGCCCATGTTCTCCAATTGTCCGAAACAGTGGAACGTAGTTTTCTCACACCTAAAAAGAAGATATATTTTAGCTGTTTAAAACGAGGTGGAAAGGAAGAGCTGAAAGACTTTCCATATTCTTCAGTGCTCAGACAGTGAAGGGTGCGAGGACCAGCCCACAGCTGTTCCTTGAAGGCTCCCATGGAATGCAATGGCACTGCAGAAAGAATGAGGCTTTGCTTTCTTTCTTACCAAGAAATAATAACAATAATAATAACCAAAGGGTGGGATCTGCCTTTTCATGTCGTGGACTTTTATCTGCTCCAAATCACGCTAACCTCAGGGTGCCAAGCACAGCGTGTTTGAAAGCCTTCCAAGGATGGGAAGAGCTGCTGCATCTCCTCCACTACAAAGGGAAGCTGGGTAGGAACAGGAGCTGCTGTGGGCTTACAAGAAAGGGATTTGGTCGCCTTGCCCCCTGTCAGGACCTCATTCCTCCTGGATACTTCCAGGTTGTATCTTTTTGCTTATGCTTATATTAGGAAAATATTTGATGTGACCACAATGCTCATCCAGTTCCAACCCCCTGCCATGTGCAGGGTCGCCAACCAGCAGACCAGGCTGCCCAGAGCCACATCCAGCCTGGCCTTGAATGCCTCCAGGGATGGGCAATGCCTAGTGTTAACGATTAAGATCTTAATTAATTACCTGAGTTCCTTTTAGAGCCTGATCAGCGTTTGAGACAAACAGCTTGAAACTTACCCTGACTGCATTTTGAAGTGCATTATGAAAGAAATGAGCAGAATTTGTATGATTTTTTTTCCTTTTCTATCACCTCGAAGCAGTCCATTCAAAAAGCCCTGCATGGAACTGACATCTAAGCTGACAGCATAAGCCAGACTTCTAAAAGACGCCATTTAAAACTGAACTGCTGACAAACATTCAGATCATATTTTGCAAGCTACTATTAACTAGGATGAGACCTTAAAGGAGGAACGCATCCCATATCTCACTGCTGACTCCAGGCTTTCTTATCCTTTCCCCTAAAACATCTCGTGCAGCCTGGTGTCTGGGAGAACATTGGTCAGACGGGGCTGATAGCAGATCCAGCCCTGCCTGAAGCCCAGGGCCGCAGTGCAGGCTTTGCAGAGCTCGGCTGCCAGCTGCTCCTTCGCACTGCGCACGCGCAAGGAAAAACCTCAACAATTTTCAGAAGCTTATAACTCAGCCAAGTCTGGGTGGATCCCTTTGGTCAAGGGCAACAAATGGAACTTATCTGATTTTTCCTCCCTGTCCTTCTCCTCCTTGGTAAAGCTTCCCACTCCTGCTCTGGAAAAGATACTGAGATGAGTCTGTAAGAACTTTTAAACGTTAGAGAAACAACGTGTTTTGTCTTAACATCGCTCTAGAAAGCAGCAGCTGTATTCCAAAAAAGAAAATGAGCTTGAGGCAGATTGAGGAGTGAAATCTCATCCTGAACTGTTAAAATTTGGCAACGTTGTGTGAGTGAAAACAAGGTCTTATGTTGGAAAGTGGCAGGCGAGCTTAACAGCAGATACCGCTGGCAGCTTCACCTATAGTATTTCTTCTGCCAGATCTTTGTATTTAATACTAGAGAGGCTCGTTCCTGTGATGGTTAATGTTCTGTCATCCACTCTTAGGGCTTGTTTCCGGGCTGATGCTCTTTGGGGAGCAGGTATTTGTGCTCACACGTCACCAGCATGCTCAGAATTTTCGGGATTACGTTCTGCCATCAATACAGTAATGCTCCTCATCCCCTGGTGTCCCTGGCTATGCTCACAGCTTCATCTGAGGGAATTTTCAGGAAAGAAGGAGCGAAAAATAGACCAAACTTGGTAGGTCCACCAATAGCTGATTTACTCAGTACGCTGTGTTTGCTTTACATTTAGCATTACCCACGTGTTGGCCTTCCATTCCGCTCCTGTAGGCTTTCAGTAATGTATGTTTTCATCCTTTTTTAGGACAACATTTGCACTACGTTTCTGTACCGCTCCAGCTCCAACGTTCATGCTCTTAACAAAGAATCTGCCTAAAAACTATTTCTGCCATTCATGCTGTTGGGAATAGATTAACAATGGGAATCCTGACCATTGCGACACAAAGAGAGTAAGGCAAGGATCTGGAATGCTTGTGGTTGGGAGCGCTGCAGCCACCTCTGCCCCTCCAGTCGGACGTGCATCTCACATTCTCTTCTGTGGAGCTCTTTCGAGTTGTATCTGGCCACAGTGCGCTTCATTAGCCTCTTAAACACAGCATTCAGAACGCGGGGACTCCGCAAGGTTCCAAATGTATAAACTCTTTTTAATTACAAACAGTTCTACCACCCACTTTCCCCACAGTTAGTCGAGGGAACCGGTTTGCATTGAGGTCAACAGAAAAAATAACCGTGAAGCGTTTGGCTCAAGCTGCTCTCATACAAGCTGAAAGAAGGGGGGGAAAGGAAGAAAAAGTAAGTTCAGTTTTTAGCCTTTATATCTCTAAAATAACGTGCTTGTTTGGTCTGAAATTGTACAAAGGAAAAAAAAAAAGGACTGTCCCCAGCTTTGGGACCCTACCAGCTTCCTGCTGCTCGTTTTTAGATTGCACGCTGCAAGCAAGAAAACAATATCGTTTACTGGGCAAGGACAGGCTGAACGTTCTTCTGATCGTAGTGCAGCTTCTCACTGCCAGGAAACACGGCAAACACTTTCTCTTTAAAACGCTGCTTCAAGATGAGGAGAGGGCCCTGGGTTCTTTTCCTTCGCAGTGGTGGTAAGGTCACTGGTGGCATGGAGCCCCTCTGGCACGGCCACCACGCCAGAGGGCACAAGGGCTGCAGGCAGGGAGGGGAAGGGCAGAGCCCTGCAGCAGGACAGACCTGGCTTTGCAGTCGGTCCTTCTTAGAAGGGCAGAAAGAAATCATTAGGGGAAAAAAAAAAGAAACAGCCTTTGGTAACGACTTACTTTGCTGTCTGTACTGTGTGTTTCGCTGTGTGCCATAAGAAAGCCACCCATTTTTCAGCAGTGACACGGCACGGTTCCTACCAGCTTTTGGACCTTGTCTTCTGCCACTGCTGGTATGCGTCACAGGAGCTCGTTTTTGGACTTCTGAGGGCTTTACACATAGTTCTGTATCTTTGAGCATAAGGTCACAGCAAGTGCCCCGCTTCATCTGAAGCCAACTTGCTGTGGAGCATCAAACCTGAGGCAGAACCACGGCTCCCAGCCACCGCTCCTCACTTCCTACCAGAAATTCCATGGGAAAAAGTCTTATTCTGGACACTGCATTTTTTTTTTTAATGTAATCATTTTCCAGCTTGTATTCGTATTGGGGACTATAAATGCTACAAACTAGTGTGTGGTGCTGAAATATTAAATGCTTTAGACTAATTTCACGGGGAAGTTCTTTACTGTGAGAGTGGTGAGGTGCTGGAACAGCTGCCCAGAGAGGCTGTGGATGCCCCGTCCATCCCTGGAGGTGTTCAAGGCCAGGTTGGATGGGGCCCTGGGCAGCCTGGGCTGGTATGAAATGTGGAGGTTGGTGGCCCTGCCTGTGGTAGGAGGTTGGAGCTTTATGGTGCTCGAGGTCCCTTCCAACCCGGGCCATTCTATGATGAATGGATGCAAGTCGTCCTTTACTTAAGCCATAAATCAATGGGACAGGGAAACAGTAGTTAAACAATCCAGAGCTGTCCCATGCCTGAGTACGGACGTGGTTGTTGCAGAGCTCATCACCGCAGACCCAACAGTGTGGGGTCAGTATTTGCCATGCCCCGAATAACAAACAGGCAGAGCTCAGCGGGGCACACAGTCCACCTGCAGCCCCAGCGGAGGCAGCACGCTGCCAGCAGCCACCGGAGCTCCTCCTGCCCTGCCGGAATGAATGGCACTCAGCAGAGCTCCGGTGGCACAGAGCTCACCGCAGTCGGTGTGCACTGACCCAGTGCACATTTTCACCAGTGAATTTCAACCTTTGGGAAGGCAGATTTGGGAAGGAGAGCATTGGCACGTCCTTAGCTCCAGTAATAACTGCTGACACAGCTGGAGTCGCTCCGACTAAAAATACCCGACGCAACAACAAACCCGGCGAACCCGTCCGCTTTCTCCTTTTCCACAAAGCCAATTTACTTCTATAGCTCAAAATACATTCTGCAGTCATTGTATTTACAGCACACTGCAGCTCCACGGCCTGGCAGCACAGCTGTCCAGTTAGGGAACGTCGTCCAGGTTGGAACCTTTCAAACGTGACAGTTCTTTTTCATCCCGAGCAACACGAGCGTGCTAGGCCTGCCTTTCCTAAATGCAACCATAAACAACCCCGTGCTGTTTGGAACATCACCTTTCTGGCAAAAAGCAGCGTCATTACAAGGCAGCTAAAAGCGAAAAAGCCAAAACACGATCACGACTGCAGCGAAGGCAGCCGTGCGGGCAGAAATCTGCTTTTATAACGTGGAGCTGAAGGTGTCTGTTAAGACCCAATCTGCAACGCAAGCACATTTCTCTCTTCGCCAACCTCCTGCCATTCTCTTAACATCTTAAAATATGACCCGTTTTGCAACCGGGGCTGCAATTCCGAGAAGTTGTGCAGTGAAAGCGGAGCAGAGCCGAGCAGCAGGGTTGCTCTCTGCTGCAGCCAAACCCGAGTTCCAGATCCTATATATCATAACAGCAACCGCTCGCTCTAAAACATCCCATCCAGCTTCCACGCAGCTCCATAAACCTTCCCGGTGCTTTTATTAATTTGTCCATAACCGTTGAAATAAAACTCCTAAGGCTGTGAGCTGTTCCAGGCTGCGCTGAGTTCCCACTCACTGTGTAAATGTTGAGCAGAGAGGGATTTTTGCTCAGAGACTGAGAATCAGCTGTGCCAGATAACCTGAGCCTCCGGCAGGGCGTTCAGCAGAAAGTTTTATTTCGGCATTATAAATAACCACGGACTATTTTAAGTGATCTCAGAATCACAGAACAGCCTGGGTTGAGAAGGACCACAATGCTCATCCAGTTCCAACCACCTGCTATGTGCAGGGTCGCCAACCAACAGACCAGGCTGCCCAGAGCCACATCCAGCCTGGCCTTGAATGCCTGCAGGGATGGGGCATCCACAGCCTCCTTGGGCAACCTGTTCCAGTGCTCATAGAAATATAAACCTCACCCCGGTAGCTTCCCATAACTCATTTGAGTTGATTCTAATTAAGTTCTTATTTTATTTTAGCAGGAAGAGAGGTAACAGTAAAACTTTTTAGTATATAAAGTAATTAAAACTGGAACCGTATCTTCTGGTTGGAAATGAAAGAAATCACGGCCGCCGGGCACACGTAGCAGCTGGCTGTAAGAGCGCCTCTCGCCTTCCTCCGAGCACCTTCGCGGTGGAATGTATTTCCCCTTCGGCCAAAGGGGGGAGAAACGCGGCCATGAGCGTTCTACCCAAATCTGTTTTCTTACTGCAACTGCGGTAAAGCAGAGCTTCCGAGCGCCCGTGCGCCGAGGAGGGCTCGTCGTTCGGGAGCGCGGGGCGAGCTCCGGTGGGGGTACCCGCAGCGGCCGCCCGGGGCCGCCGGGTGGGAACCTTCCGCATCCACCGACACGAGAA
Source organism: Pavo muticus (assembly GCA_016647715.1). Taxonomy (NCBI): domain Eukaryota; kingdom Metazoa; phylum Chordata; class Aves; order Galliformes; family Phasianidae; genus Pavo; species Pavo muticus. Next base: position 4,185,401 of record JACDJE010000306.1, read on the forward strand.
TGAATATTAAAAAAGCAATAAAAATAAAAGGAGAAAGGAAAGAGGGAGAGCCGGCAGCTCGCCGGGTCGGGGGCTGCCGCTCCCCACGGCGGCCGTGGGAAAGGAGAAGGAGGGACGAAGAAACGCAGCCGGCCCCGGCGCTGCGCTGCGCGGAGCGAGAGCTCTCCCCTGTGCCCGAGCGGCACATCTCCGCGCCGCGCACCGCCCCGCTCTGCCCATCCGCCGTGCTCCGCGCCGGGACCCCGGGGGGGGGCGAGGGGGGGACCCGGGGGCGGCTCCTCCGGCCCCCCCTCCGCTCTTCCCCGCGGGGCTGCCGGGCTCTGCGCGGGGTCCGGACGGAGCGGGGCCGGCCGGCGCTCAGCGGCGGAGCGGAGCTTCGTAACAGCTGTGCGAAAAGGGTGCGCAGCCCAAACGCCCCCCCCCGGCACCCCCAGCCGGACGGACCGCCGCCGGGCCGAGCTGCACGCAGGCGGCAGGAGGGGGGGAAGAAGGGGGAGAGCGGCGGGGCGGGGGGAGCCTTAGAAATTAGCGGGCGGGCTGTGATAGGTCGCGATCTGCTCGGGGGGGCGGCGACACTTCGTTACTATTGGGTATGTAAATTGTTTTTAATAAGATCTGCCCTTTTCTTCCTTCTTTTTTTTTTTTTTTAA
>JACDJE010000306.1:4189077-4249510 GCA_016647715.1 Pavo muticus
CCCCCCCCCCCCCAGTCTGGCAGTGCCTCACATACCCTCATCCTTCTGCCTGCCATGCCCCCATGTCCCACCATAATTCCTCAGCCCTCTCTGCCCTGCAGTGCCCCTTGTCCCCCTTCTGTCCCGCAAAACATCCTCACCCCCCTCTGCAGACCCTCTCGTGCCCTCCCATCCTGCAAGAGCACGCTGTGCCCCCCCATGCTTCGGTGTGTGCTGTGCCCCTGAGCCCTCCCAGCCCCCGGGAGCAACCTTGTTATTTCCATTCCCGTAATGCATCGCCGCCCCGGGACCCCCCCCATCCCTGTGCCACCCCCACAGCACCCCACTGAGCCTCTTAAAGGCTTTTCTTTAAAAACAAAGTTTTCTTATAACGAGATTCACCCATCCGCAAGTGCTCAGTGTAGGGGTGCAGAACGGGAGCCTTCCCCGATGAGCAACCCCAGAATCCCAGCCTCGTGTCCCGGCTCCTGGAGCTGGGGAGGGGGCACACAGGGGTGTGCTGCAGGAGTTGGGGTCCTGATGGGGGTCACTTCTCCTGGCCCAAGGGTGAGGAAACCTCCACGGGGGGGGGGGCACAGAACCGCACCGCGAGCGCCGCTTCTCATTTTGTCTCCATCCCTGCGGTGCGTCGATGAGGGGAAAACGTTTCTGAAAAACTGCAGTAGCAGCCCCAAGTGTGTGCTGTGTTCTGCAGCCATCCCTCCTCCCCACAGCGCCACACGGAGCCCCCCAGCCACGTCCTCGGGTGGGGAAGGCTGGCAGCACCTGCCTGCAGTGGCTCATGGGCAGAGCCTGGGAGCAGCCCTAAGCCCCAGTGCTGCCAGAACGTCCCCTTGGGTCGTGTTTCCTGCATGCCAGCCATTCTGTCTTTGTTTTGTCAGGGAAATAATGGGTAAAAACGGCAGAAAGAGCTGATTTTGGTGTGTTTGGCCATAAAGTTGATGTGCTGGTGGCATTTTGCTGTCAGAGGGAGTGGGGATGCAGGCAGAGGGGGAGAGACCTGATGGGCCTGGGGCCGCAGTTACCCTGCGTGGGGCCTGCCTTGTGCTTGGGTGGAGACAGCAGAAAGTGGGGTGTCTTCTGCCACTGGGCCTATGGGGTGCCACCAGGTTATGGGGTGCCTCCAGTCCATGAAGCTCAGGTCAGAGCTTGGCTCTGAGGAGTCTCCTAGGATCGAGGTTGTAATTAATTCTCTTGTAGATGAGCTCGGTGCTGTAGTTACTTCCTATAGAAGTAACGTGAGGGCTTCATGTTGTTGCCTCTGTATTTCTGCTTCCGTTTGCAAAGCCTGAGCGTGCCCCTGCCCTGCAGCCACCCAGAGCCTGCGGTCCCAGCTCACTGCAGGGAGGCAGAGAGCTCAGCTAAATAGCATTTAGGATGTTATTCCAGTGAGACTGCGTGCATGTGATAAAAGGGTTTACAGAGAGTGAGAGCACGTCCCGAAGTGTTTGTGCTCATGTATTCTGATACGTGGGTCGCGTGTGGGGCTGCAGGCAGGCGGTGGGATGCGGTAGGTTTGTTGATGTGCTGAGTTGTCCCTTCAGCTCTGAGCTTTCACGCACAGCATGCGAGATGCTGCTCTTAAAATACGCCGTGTATGGATGCCCTTGTTTCTGGTGGAGGCTGGAAGGGCCACGCTGTGTGCAATCAAGGCAGAAGGTGTGAGCACGAAGCAAAAGAGCCGTACAACAACAGGTCCTAATGAGACTTTCTGCATAACAAAATGATGGTTGGAACCCATCGGACAGGTTTTAGAATTGTATCTCATTTGTCAGTGCAGCTTTCCTGCAGCTGCCCGGTGCTTTCAGACCAAAGAAGCTGCGATGAAACACTTGATGCGATGCAGCAGAATGGGAATTATCTCTAAGAAACTGAAAAAAAAAGACAGATTTGGGCTATGGGAATCTCAGCTAGGCAGAAACTTGAAAGTAAAATGGCTCACAGACAAGGCAGTTTTTGAAGTTTTATTGGCAATAAATAATATGTTGATGATAATGTTTTGAGTGGTGCGTTAAGTGTGTCATAATTCTCTCGCAGAGCTCTCCAGTTAAAAAGTACTCTGGATATAGCACTGTTTTAATTTAAAAGAGAAAGAAGTTAGATATAAATCACACGCAGGGAAGGAAGTGTGTAATAAACAGCGCTGGGTTTGATTATAATTTTGTGAAATAACGTTGGCCGAGTGTCACGTTTGAATTGTAAGTATTAATATTTACACACTACGGGGAGGGAGCCTGCATGGGGCTCACGGACCAGTTGGTAAGGTTGGCCGTGCAAACTGCGCCTGCTGGTACTGCTCTGAGCACACTGCAGTGCCCAGGCAGCAGAGAAATGGGCAGTGTGCGCCGTGCACCCAATCCTATTTCCTTTGTGATGTGTAATAGCCTTTTGTTGGCTGCAGCCGTCGGGATTTAGCTCTCTGTTGACTCTGGGAGTTCCTTCTGAAAGCCATGCGGACCCACCCTGCTGGGTGCTGGGGTGGCTATAAGGATGCAGTGCCCTGCTGGGTGCTGGGTTGGCTGTAAGGATGCAGAGTGCCCTACTGGGGTGGCTGTAAGGATGCAGAGTGCCCTGCTGGGTGCTGGGATGGCTGTAAGGATGCAGTGCTGTATTGGGGGTGGTTGTAAGGATGCAGAGCCCTGCTGGGTGCTGGGGTGGCTGTGAGGATGCAGTGCTATATTGGGGTGGTTGTAAGGATGCAGAGTGCCCTGCAGGGTGCTGGGGTGGCTGTAAGGATGTGGTGCCGTGCTGGGGTGGCTGTAAGGATGCAGAGTGCCCTGCAGGGTGTTGGGGTGGCTGTAAGGATGCAGTGCCCTGCTGGGGTGGCTGTAAGGATGCAGAGTGCCCTGCAGGGTGCTGGGGTGGCTGCTGGCTGTGGTCCCACCCGGCGCTGATAACAGCAGAGCACTGCAGTGGGCAGAAGGAAGGCAGGAGAAGAACTGCCGTGAGGTGTGAGACCTCTCCCAGTAGCACAGCAGTAGTTCAGGGGCTGTCAGCATTTCTGCTCCAAACCCCAGTTTTCGGAGTTTATAACTCAGCTGTTTTAAATAGCTTCAAGCTGCAACCTGCTGTATAAACTGCCAGCCCAGATGTATATTTTTAAACAAATAATAATAAAAAAAAGAAGTCGTGCAAATCAGTTTTTCTGTTTTAAGTTATAGAACATTATAATATTTTTAATAGTATCAGATGCTCTTTTGGCAATATCTCCACAAAAGACATTCTCAAGTCCCAGAGAGCTGAGATTCGGAGGCTCTTTGAATTCACTGCTTTGCAAGAAGAGTTCTTGGGGTGATAGATACCAGTGTCTGTGCAACAGGTACTGCAGCTTCATTCAGAACAAGCTTTTTGCTGTGCAGAAGGTCGCAGTGCCTGCTGCTGTGCAGTGTTTCTGTCACTTCCAGCGTAGGAGGCGTAGTGTGGCCGTTTCCAATCCCACCAGGCTGAAAGCAGGCAGATGGGTCTCCTAACCAGATGGGAATCATGTTGTGCAGAGATGCGTGGCTGCCTTCAACCTGTAAGAGCTGCTCTGGTTTTCTTCTGTGCCCTGCGCCGAGCTCTCATGCCTTTTGGGGCTTTGGTTAAAGATGGAAAAATGGAGTTTTAATCATCCGAATGTGTAGGCAGCTTCACGTGAAAAGTAAACGCCGTGAAATGGTGGCGATATTTGTGTTTGAAGAATGGGTAACAAACCCGCTCTGTGCCTTTGTTAATCTTTAAGCTTTTGCTTCGCTCCTGCTCCCTTCGCTGTGCACTCACAGTCCCTTTTCTACAAATATTTCAGTAATTTCTGATGGATGCGTGGCATGAAATTTCCAAATCAAAGCTTATGCAGGCTCTCCATGCAGAAAGTTACACTTGAAAGTTCTCCAAGCAGTCTGTATCTCTGTGGGTTTCAAATTTGCCGTGCAGAGCTTTGTTCTGGGCAGTGCTATCGCAGTAACCTTCTGGTGCTTCTTGGTAATAAGGTCTGAAAGTGTAACAGTGACAAACGTTTTACCCAGCAGCGTAGTGAGGAGCTTTTGGTATGAATGGAGTTTCTTTTATCAGCTGTCTTTTCAGCCCCGATCTCAGCTCGCCTCTCGCAGTGAGCAGAGCGCAGACATGGCATCAGCTGCAGTGCGAGGGATGCGCTTCTTACGGATGGGACATGCAGGGATGCCCTGGCAGTACACGCAGAGCCAAACAGCACTGACAGGAGGAAAGGCTGGGAAAGAAACCTGTCAGAAGTAATGGGGTGTGTGTGTGCAGAGGGCCTTTTTGGGGGATGTCAGCCCTGCCCGGCGCCGGGTTGAGGAGTGCTGCGCTGCCGGGCAGCAGGAGGAACAGGAGGGAGCGGGGCTGCAGAGGGGCTGCAGTGGTTGTGCTCCCTCTTCCACAGCCCCGCTGGCCTTGTGTGCCCTTTTTTGCATTTCTGGAGTTCAAAGGGTTCTTGTTTGTTTGTTCGTTTGTTTCTTGCCGTGTAGAAAGCATAGGCTGCAAGTACCCGGGGAGTTAACGTGCATACCGAGGCTGCCTGGAGACATCGTGCTCTGTCATAAGCTGAGATGGGAGCGTTGCAGGCAGCTCCCTGCGTTAGGCTTTGAGCCAGTATCCATTTACCGGGGGTGCGAGTTCAGCAGCTGATTAGCTGTGATCTGACAGCTCCCTTTGCAGCCCGCAGAGCCGGCTGCTGCCAGAGCCAGGCGGGCTGGGGGCTGCTCACCACACTGCCCAGAGCTTCTCCTGCTCCTGCCGAGTCCCTTCAGACTGCAGCCCTTCCATGCAGATGCAGCAGTTGGTGGCAGAATTCCCATTTGAGTTTGGGGTGCTGTTACCTGCAGCAAGGCATCGGCATAACCTGTTTTATATGGCGTTTCAGCTTTGCTTTGTACTTCCTCTCAAATGAGATGAGCTCTGTTTTTCGGCAGTACAGCCTTTTATAAATACTTTCAGATCTTGTAGGCTTTTGTCATTTTTATTGTTGTGAAGGAATGCTTCACAGCACACTGGGATGTGTGACGTTCTCCATATATAGGCCAGGCTGGATGTGGCTCTGGGCAGCCTGGTCTGGTGGTTGGCGACCCTGCACATAGCAGGGGGTTGGAACCACATGAGCATTGTGGGCCTTTTCAACCCAGGCCATGATTTTATGATATATATTCAGAACTCCTTTTTACTTAATGAATACCACAGTGCAACCTTCAATTATTAGTTTCAAGCACGACTATCTATGGGAAAGACGTTTCAAGCAGGACTTACGATAAAATGTAATGCTTGTGTCAGGAGATGGGCTGAATGAATAACAGGAAAAGCCACAGCTGCTGTTCCCCCACCTCGGAATTGGAGTGGGGACTCAGTGCTGTGCGGGTATGCAATGCAAGGGAATGCAGAGCGCTGTGTCACAGGCTGTGCTTTCGCGTCCCCTTCTCACAGGTGGTGGCCTTAGGAGAAGTGCCCGACGGGACCGTGGTCACCGTGATGGCTGGGAACGACGAGAACTACTCCGCAGAGCTGCGAAACGCTTCTGCTGTGATGAAGAACCAGGTGGCCAGATTCAATGACCTGCGATTTGTGGGCAGAAGTGGCAGAGGTAGGTGGCTGCTTTGTGTGCGGGGTGAAGGGAAGGCCTGGGCATCGGCCTCCTTTCACAAGGAAACGTGTGTCGATAAATCGCTGTCTGCCTTTCGCAGATGCCTGTTTTATTTGCACGCTTGCCAGCCCGGCGAGGTGTTCTCTCTTGCAAAGCTTTCCTGCCCCGTCTTTGTTCATTTTTGGAACGCCGGTTTTGAAAAATGATTCACAGAATACCTTGGTTCCCCATTTTAATCACGCAGCAGAGGCGGAAGGAAACGAGGATATTCGTGATGGTTTTCTTATGGTCAGACGGTGCATCTCAGGCCGCAGTAACAAGAGATGAAGGATTACTTTCAGCAGTAGCGCTTCTGCTGGAGTTGTTGCAGGAGAGCTAGAATTAAAGGAGCGTTGCATATCACATGTGTTTTAGGTTATGGTCTTTAAAAGCTCACAGCTATTGGTAGAAAGCCTTCTGGTGCTTCCCTGCCCTTTGTGTGTGACCCGCAGACAGAAACCTCGCTGTTGTTGTTAGTAACCTGCCTGACTTTTGTGAATCGATGGGAAGCTTTGGATGGAATGAAATTCAACCTTTACTTTAAATGTCAGGGAGGGAGACTTCCAATTGTTTGGGAGATTTGGAGTGCTGTCATTGTCTTCCAGCTGTTCAGGAGCGTCCTGTAAGCTGGGAAGCGCACATAGAAAGCCTTTGTCACCACTGAGAGCTTGAAAATAACATAAGATTCTTGTAGCTGCCCTAAAATTTGAGGTAGTGATTGGAATGGCCACTTGAGGGAAGCTGGCACTTCAGTCTTCAGTGCAGGCATGCTCAGAGGGACCTGTTGTATCAGTCAGCCATCGATTCAGCTTCGATGTTTATGCGTTACGTACTTGCAGTAATTATTTGTGTTTTAAACTGGCCCTGCATGGAGGGAAAGGAAGAAATAAAGGCTGAACTGCGTGTGTGGAGAATCAGTAATAAAGCTAATTTACCGTCGCACACTTTAATAGCAGCTGTACATCTTAGGGCTGTTTCCACCAAACGTACGACTGAGGCCGAGATAGTTTCAGTCAGCTGGCATGCTTTTACAATTACTGCTGTTTTGTGAAAGTGATTCCATCAGTGTGGCTTACAGCGGCTACTTTTTATATTAGGGACTTGGCCAGCAGCTCTCCTTATCATTTTACATCTTGAAAATTATTGGTAATAAAGGGTGACTTGAAAACAGAATAACTACTGCAGAAGCAGTGCGGTGTAAATACGGCCTTCGCTGCCCTTTGGGATGCGGTGCTGCCTTCCTCTTCCATTTGTCTTGCTTCCTTTGGAAAAACCAGCCTGCTTTGTTGCTGTGCTGATGGATGAGGTCTGAAGGTTCCCTGGCTCGGTCGCCGGCAGTGCCTTACAGTAAGAGCTCAGCAGTGTGACGGCTTCAGCAGTGCTGAAAGGATCAGAGCTGTGACGTACAACCTCAGATCTGCAGATCTCATTTGAAATGTGTGATAAATGCTTCTTTATTAGACCATAGGAAATGAACTGAAGGGCCTGAGACCTCGGTAGGTGTAGATGTGAGGACGTACAAACACAAAGCCTCTGATTTTGGGCACCAGCAGTTCAACCTGTATTCATATCTAGTAGATATGGAATAGAGTTTTTCTCTGATCAGTCTGGGTAGAATCTATGGAGAAGCGATAGTGTACTTTTCAAGCCCTCAACATATTTATTTAAGAGACTTCAAAGCAAAACAAAGGGTGTGCACTGTTTTACTATATTGGCTTTCTGAGTTTTGGCCAGTTTCCCAAATAGCAATTTTTATATTTGAGAGAAAAAAAAAAAAAAAAGGAAGAAAAAAGACAGACTTAACTGCTTGCAGACTTTTCACGCATGGAAGATGAAGAAAGCTTCTTTTGATGAAGTGTAATTATGTCCAAACAGAGCTGACCCCCTCCCCCTATATTTCTTATGATCTTAACGGAAGAAAGTAGGGCTTTGCCTTTGAAGCAGCCGGGACTCGGTGGAGGATCTGAAATGCTGCATTCTGCTGCCAGAGGCGGGATGGAGAAATTGGTCCAGACTTGTCTCCCAGACTTAGAACAGAGAGGGGGAGAGAGAGAGGAAAGGAGAAAGAGTTATCATTACTGATAGATTTTTATAACTCTCCTTAAAATAGCAGGAAGGAAAGCAGTAGTTGCAAACAGAAGTGAGAAAGCTACTTACGGAGGCAGATATCGGTAGGTGCAAGACTTGAAGCAGAACAGGAAAAATCAAGTAAGAAAGAAATCATTTTTCGGTGGCGAGAAACTAATCCACACCTGTTCCTGCCTTCAGATTTACATCTTTCTAAACAGCTTGCTCTTTGATCTCTGTATCTCTCAGTTTGATTGTGAGGGCTGAATCATCAGCTTCCCGCTTTGCCTTCTCTCCCACGTTTTTTCCCTGCTTCCCATGGCTCGGTGCAGTAACTGGATTCGTATCCACGTTCGTGCTGCTCGCCTGACAGGAGCCCTGACTTCACGTTTTTGTTTGCATAATTTCTCTTAAATACTTTCTGGATTCATAAGAATAAGTAACCAGAGCTCTTTATATGCATGCAGAAGTTGTTTGTCTGTGGTTTAGGGGCAGGAGCTCACTTTTACAAGGCTAAGCCTCAGCGCAAAGAGAATTCCTGTCCTTCGTGAGCACAGGATCATAGAATCACAGAATAGCCTGGGTTGAAAAGGACCACAGTGATAATCTAGTTCCAACCCCCTGCTATGTGCAGGGTCACCAACCACCAGACCAGGCTGCCCAGCGCCACATCCAGCCTGGCCTTGAATGCCTCCAGGGATGGGGCATCCACAGCCTCCTTGGGCAACCCGTTCCATTCACCTTCATTTTGTTGTCTCCCGATGCTTTAATCACATTGGGACCTGACTAAAACACGCAGCACACACAAGCTGCTGAGTCCCCTTTCCAACCTACTTCTGCTTTTTGCCTTGTGCTTCAACATATGTCCATCTCCTCCTTTTTTTGTCGGCTGCACTCACATGTGTGAATAACAAAGCATGCACAGTTTGGACACATGGAGGCATTAGTGCCAGATGCCTGCTTGGTGAGGGAATTTAATAACAGAGCACTGCAATTAGTTGTCAGCTTCTAAAAGCGGATAGTTTAAGAGACTGAGGGCAGAAAGGTAGGCGATAAAAAGTGCATTAAAGGATTTCCTAGCAGAGGGAGGATCTCTGTGAAGTCACTTCCATCTATCTGGGGGAGGCGCACACGTCGCTGAAACGTGCGACCTTAAAAACATATTTTGTTCTCAATCCTGTAATATGTAAATCACTTCTTGAAAGCTCTGGGACTCGAGTGTGCTGGCGGGGCCGTGCATCAGCCTGCTATGAAGCCATGCTTTGTTTTACTGAGTGCGGCGGGGCTTCCTTAATGTTCATTCATTAATGTTTCTGTTTGTTAGAATACCAGCTAGGGAACAAAGCCTGTTTCCCTTTCAGATGAGGTGCTTACCTGTTCGATGTAGGCTGGCTGATCATTTAGGAGGGCTCACAGGCCAGGTGGAAACGCCGCTCTTTGTATTAAGGAGAGCATTTTTTTCTTGCCACTGTACCACGGTGAGATGCGTTTAGCATACAGAACCTTGCAGTGCTTCTCTATGGAATGATTTGACAGAGTCTTTTAAAATAGTATTGTTTTGTTGGCCTGATTTTTAGCCATCAGTAGTCTGATTTGGCACATAAAGAGAGTGGTAGCAGTGTAAGGCCAAAGGCTTCGTTCCAAGGCATTCAGAAAATCCCCTTAGCATCTTTGGTGGTTGCCAGTTGTATTCTACTCCTTTTATATGGGTAACTGTGATCTGAATGATAGTATGTTTTCAGAGTCAGAACTATTTTCCACGATAGGCTGATGCTAATGGAGGCCTCAGATCCATCCCTGGCAGACTGGTGGGTGTCCAGGCAGTAGGCTGAACTGCTTGGATAGAGATAAAGGGCTCACAGCACTCCAGACCTAAACAGGCAGCGTGGAGGCACTATGTGCTCAGTAGGGATGTCGCTGCACATCTGGGCTCTGCCTGCAGGCATGGCATACACAGGCACAACGGCTGCTGTACGACTGGGATGAGCAGGACTCGACAAAGACTGGTCGGCCTCAGTGCGCCGTACTGTCCCACGGTGGTCATTCTCTAAAGATCAGTGACCAGACCCATTTCCTGGTGTGGTGGGGGAGCTGCCTTCAGTCATGCCTCCCCATTGTGTCTGAGGCCAAACTCAGCCACCTGACACCCTTACACCTTTTGGCCTCCGCCTACAGAGAGATGGGTGCAGCCGGAGCACAGCTACACCTGGAAGAGCACTTTACTCATGGTGACTGTTACATGTCCTTAAAAAAATCCACGTCACAATTTGGTTCATGGGGAAAAAGGGCTGAGGGTTTGAAGTTGTGCTCTGGGTAATGAATGATGCGTGTCTCAGTCAGGTTTGGGGCAGATATACAGCTTGAGCCAGAGAGAAAGACCCATTACGAGTTTTGACAGCCAAAGTTCTGTTCCATATTATGCCTTTTGTATGAGCTGTTCTATATTAGGCTTGAAAAACCTGCACTAAGTTTCTGCTGTTAGATACTGTTTAAGATTTGTGTCTTCAGAGTTCAACAAGAGGAAAAGCACCGGCAGCAGAAATGCACAGAGGGGCAGGGAGAGAGAAAGAAAGTACTTCAGAGCCTGGTGGGGGAGCAGCTGAAAGGAGCAGGCAGGCCTGGGATGCTGACTGTTTTATTGAGTCACTGCTGCACGCCCACCTTTTCCTGTCTTGAAGCAGTTTTCAGTTTTGATTATCTGACGTGACTAACGGTTGCATATCTAACAGATTACAACTGTCAGTGGCCGGTGCCTGGTGAGAACGTGTGCCCGGCTCACCCAGCTCAGCCCCTCTGCTCGTGTGTAAGGTTTCCTTCGGCCGAGGGCTCCAGATGCTGTCGTGCGATGCCTGTGTGAGCTCCAGCTTTGAGAAACACAGCCGCAGCCTGACGGGGGAAGAGCGCGTGCACGCTGCGGTTTCTCACCGCCGCTGGAAAGCTGAGGGCTGCCTCAGCGCAGTCATACGTAGGCAGAAAAGTGTGCCCCGGTAATAATGATATCACCACGTCAGCCCTGGCCGCGAAGGACAGGAGACGCTGATCCCTCCTCTAATGGCTCCCGGGGGAAGAGGCAGCCTTTCCTCGTTGTAGTCGAACAGCGAGACGATGGAGCTGTGTGAAGTAAATAACATGTGGCCACATTCTGCTCTCTGTCCCGCAGCTGCAAAACTGGAGTAAATTTTTAAATTATCCGCCTCGCTTTGGATTTACACCACTTTCAATACAGCAAGGAATTTGGCTTGTCCTCGGCAGTGAATCACTTTTGTTCTGTCGTTGCATGATGACCCATTATTAAATAAGGAACATTTAGATTGTCAACACATGGACGTATTCTTGACGTAGAGTAAAACTGAAGGGGAGGAAAACTCCTATGGTCAGTTATGTTTTTAATTTTCGCGATTGTGGTAACGACAGGGAATAATTTTAAACGTCTCCGACTCTTTGCTGAACACGCATGTGACTGTTTTCATGTTGTAATCACTCATTCCTCGTTGTTTTTTTTTTCCCTTTGTAGGGAAGAGCTTTACTTTGACAATAACTGTCCTGACAAATCCCCCCCAAGTCGCTACATACCACAGAGCCATAAAGGTTACGGTGGATGGGCCGAGGGAGCCAAGAAGTGAGTATTACGCTCTTATTTTTGCACTTACGCCTGCTTAATTTTGTTTCACGGAGTTCCATAGATGAAATATATACCTCTGTCAAACGCTGGGCCTTGCTCAGCAAAATATGTAAGCGCATGCTTAATTTGGAGCCTATTGGACCACACACATACTCGCACTAAACACACGCTGAAGTGCTTGGCTGAATTTGGGCAATCCCAAACCCGATCCTCATTCACATCAAGGTCTTGATACATTATCTGCCAGCGTAAATGAGAACTAAACCCACGGTATTTATGTATAATCTGATTTAGGCTAATAGATGCAGTCCTGCAACGAGCCGCTTCCCTGAGCTCCTGCAGGCTTCCAAATGAAGACGTTTACAGCACAATAGGAGGTCGATCTTACAGGATCAGTCCTAGCACAGAAGGAAAATATATAATATAGTGCCTTTTTGTTTGCCCTTAAATTCTTTTGCCATCAGATAATTAATGCACCTGGTTAATCTCATCATTCCTGAAATTGATTTTCGGCTGTGGACTCATCACAGACCCCCTGGGGGCCAAAGAAAGCTCCAAACACCGTGCATCTACAGCACGGCCTTTGTTTCTTATCTGTGCACAGAAAGCATGCTTAATGGCAGCGTAGCCGATCAGATTGTCCCTCAGCGTGTTGGACTCATAGCTGCACACCTTCCTAACTTAAAAAGAATCTTAGAATCATAGAATGACCATCTGGTTCCAACCCCCTGCTATGTGCAGGGTCGCCAACCAGCAGACCAGGCTGCCCAGAGCCACATCCAGCCTGGCCTTGAATGCCTCCAGGGATGGGGCATCCACAGCCTCCTTGGGCAACCTGTTTCAGTGCGTCACCACCCTCTGGGGGAAAAACTTCCTCCTGATATCCAACCTAAACCTCCCCTGTCTCAGTTTCAAACCATTCCCCCTTGTCCTATCACCATCCACCCTCGTAAACAGCCATTCCCCCTCCTGTTTATACTCTCCCTTCAAATATTGGAAGGGAATCTCTGAGCAATGATTCATGGCTACGTCTTTACGACAGTTGTGCTTTGCCACACTCCAGCAATGCTATGGGTGGCCAGGACTTTCAGATACAGGCAAGCCTGGTCAATCCATTCTGATCTCTGGCTGACTCTCTGTCTCACACATTTCGAAGGCAACCATTGTGACACCGTCTGGTAGCACTGATGAGCCAGATCTGGAGTTTTTCCTTAATCTGACTAGAATGAATCTAAATTGATTGGATTAACCGGGTGTAGCTGCATTTAAACTGCATTTGGAGATTAAGAATTATTTGATGAATAACCACATTAAAAATATCCCTCTTGTGGAGGCACCTCAAATAATTGTTTTGCCTTTGATCTGCACATACAAGTGAGCCTTTGAGGACCTTTCAGGGAGTTTTGCTGAGCGTATCACCAAGACAGAAGTAGAAGGCTGCACGCAGTGATGTGTTTCTCGTGCTAATCCATGCTGTGGTGCCATCTCCTGCACAACTGAGAGAAGGAAACAGAAATGCCTTCTGTAAGAGCTGCCCAGCTCTGGTGCCTCTCCTAGAGCAGCAGATAAGAAAAGCAGCTGGCTATGGAGAAGTTTCATTCTGTAGGTACTTAGGCTGCTGCCCTCTCACATCTGAGATTTCTGTCTGTCACAGCAAGGGGATTTTCGTCCTGCCATCCCTCTCTAGCTGGATCAGTACTCTTTTTAATGTTCAAACTGTTGCTTGCTTCAGGCTGCTTTCAGAGTGCAAAAACCAGGGGTTATCATTTGGCTGTTCCCATTTGGAGGCTGCTCCTGGGTACTGAGGCGTCTGCAGAGCAAATCTCAGAGTGCAGATAACAAATTCAGTGATGGAGTGGAGTAGATTGAAAGCACTGCAGCTAACAGTTGGCTGCTCAGTGTGGCACAGAGAGGGAACTTTGGCTGGTCCTGCGATGGGGACTAAGCTGTGCTGGTGATTTGTGAATTAAAGGTGGGACTGTGTTAATATAGCTGTGTGAGATCTCCGGGTTCTGCCTGAGTTGTTTGGCCAACCTCTGTACATGATCCCTATTTGCTGTTCCCATGGATTTCAGCTGTAGTGGGGGATGCTCAGTGACTTAGAAAGTCAGTTCTCGTAGCCTAGATGGAATTCTTGTACCTTCCTTTCTGTCTTTATTTGTTTAGTAAGAAAGCCCCTTTTAAGAGGCCTTGGATGTAAGAATTTCAGCTCCATAGTGAAGCTGTGCTCTGGGTTGGTTCTGCAGGTTCTGTCATTGCAGTTGGATGCTTTAAAGGCGGTGATGTCTCTAGGATGACTAGTTATTAAATGTGAATTTTCAAGCTGCAGAAGTACCGTGGGAGTTTCATTGAAGTTCTGTTCATTGTGGGAGCTCCCGTGCTCGTGCAGATCTATTACTGTTTGGTGGTGATTGCTCAAGAAGTGTATCTGGCATTTACGTTGCATGAGGAAAATGAGGTGGCTGGGGGCAATGAGGAATTCGAGTCAACAAGTGGATCTGATAGCCAATGTGTTTTTCTTAACAGATTATGTATCGGCCAATAGTGCCCCTCTCTGCCAGGATCTGTATTTCACTCAGACATCTCAGGCATGTTCTCCTCGTTTTCCTCTCTCTGGCAGCTCAACCAGAGCTGTCACATCACAAACAACTTTTCTCTTAATATACACATCTGGCGTTGGCAGTTGGACCAACTTCATAAGAGCACATGATCATCATTCATTACGAGATTAAAAAGTACCCCATGGCATCATTGATGTTTTCTAACTTTGATCTCTTGCAGTTGTGATTCATCTCAGTTATAAAACTTCCCTTTAAAGGAACACAACCGATGACTTATTAGAACCTTCATTCTGAGTAGCGTAAACATAAAATTATGCACGTCTCTACAAAATGTCATTTACTTTGTTGCCAGCTTATCATTTTAAGACATGACATCATGCTTCAGATCGTGAATTTGTAAGGCTTGTTTATAGGCAAGGCACTTTGACCTTCTGTTGGCAAGTTGGCTCCAGCAAACAAATGCTGCGTGTTTTCCAGCAGCAGTAGGAGCAGCAGCCATCCCATGACAGATATCACAGCCATCCAGAGGCTGACATTAAGCATGCTGAACAGTCATGGCATGCAGTGACTCCAGTTGGGATTTTGGATCCTTCAGGAAGTCAGGTACTTAAATGTGAGTGTCAGTTGGTTGTACTAAACGTTTGCTTGTAGAAGCTCACAGCCTCACCTCTCTGCTATTACCTTAAAATATTTCAGTAGAGATTGGAGTGTCAGGTTGCTCTGTTAGGAAAACCTGCCCGTTTCCACTAATGATTATTCCTGGGAGAAGATTTTTTTTTGGTCTGCTTTTCCAACCAGGATCTACTTTGTTGCACAGCCTCTGCTGGGCTGGGACAGTGCATTGCATTGTCAGGGATGGAGTGCAGAAACCATTGTATAAGGTCTTTGGGAGTCATTGGGAAATCCTGCCGATGTGTTTTCTCTCCCCATCTGCAGTATAGAGCCTCTGCCATCAGCAGCCCTTAGCCCGCAGAGCTGCCTTCCAGCTGGGAGGGCTGAAAGAAGTTTTGCTGAGAACCACGTTGTCACAAGGTCATAACGAACCAACCAACAGGTAGCAAGATATAACCCTAAAGGAATTAAAAGAACAAAAAACCCAACAACCTTTTACCTTACAAATGCAGAACTAATTAAAGTTGAAGGAGGGAAGGTTTAGGTTGGATGTCAGGGGGAAGTTCTTTACTGTGAGAGTGGTGAGGTGCTGGAACAGCTGCCCAGAGAGGCTGTGGATGCCCCGTCCATCCCTGGAGGTGTTCAAGGCCAGGTTGGATGGGGCCCTGGGCAGCCTGGGCTGGTCTGAAATGTGGAGGTTGGTGGCCCTGCCTGTGGAGGGGGGGGTTTGGAGCTTCATGATCCTTGAGGTCCCTTCCAACCCAACCCATTCTATGATTCTGGGATTCTGTGAGTCTATGAACTGATGATTTGTCCTTCCGCAGCAGCCCCTGATAGCAGGAGACAAGTCCTCCTCCTTGGCTGCTTTTTGCTGGGGGAGTGTCTGTATTTTTATATTTTGCCCGGCTTCCAAAGACTTAATCTCTAACCAAAGATAGTCTCCAAAATCACTGGCAGCAATTTAGTGTATGAGCACATATGGAAAAGTCCCTCTGAGTTTGGGGCTGCTGGTTTCGGTAGGAGGAAACTGCTACATTTCATCCAGCTCCCAAATATTTCCCTGCTGCCGTAGCTGGTAAGGTGCACCCACGGTGAAAGGTATGAGCAAACAGTGCCTTGTTGTCTGTGCATGCTACAAAAGACAGCAAAAGCAAGCAGGAGCTTCTGGTGAGCCGCTGTATTAACCGTGTGGCTACAGAGCGCAGATAAGCCATGGAGATGTTTGAGATTCCTAGACTTAAAACCATAACAGCATTTAGGAAGTTCTCTCTCTCTTCTTTCAAAGGCAGAGGGTGGAGGGATAAGGCTGGGGCTGATGGAATGTGCTTGTGAGCAGAGCAGCTTTAAATCTGTCAGTATTTTATTTTCTTTCTTTTTTCTTTCTTTTTTCTTTTTCTTCCTTTTTTCTTTTCCCCTCTTTCCTTCTTTCTTATTTTCTTTATTTTTTTTACTTTATTTCTTTATCATTATTTTTTTCATGTTGACTGACTGTCGGGAGCTGGGCTGGTGGCCAAGCAGGAAATGACACATCGAGAGGCATTCGTGTTGTGCAACATTTGGTGGAACTGATGCAAGGATACATTGTCTGTTTACGCATTCCTTCCCTAACAGCCTGCATGGCAGTAATTTTATTCAGGGACACATGGCATGCTACAGCAAGGAGCTCGATCCTTAACATCTCTTTACGCGGAATTCTCACAGCAGTTAAAACATGCTGTGTGTCCCCAGCTTAGAATACTGTCTGGCTTGCCTTCAGAAACCACACCACCAGCCCCTTCCTTCCTAAGAATACCTTGAGTTTTTGTTCTCTGCGGTGAATTTATGCAGTGCAGAGAGGTATAAGTGTATGAGCTTGGGCACAGCGAGGAGGTTTTAATGGAACTCAGTGCTAAATACTCCGAGATACTACGAAAAAATCCCGAGTTTTCAACTAAACTCAGGTTAGGAGATCTGTGGCTGTGCTGGTGTCTCTCCCAGCAACACATCTGTACTGAAATCAGCTGGGCCGGGCCGGATCTCCAGCAGCATGGCTGGGAGTGAAGCGAGGCGCAGTGGGCGTTGTGGTGGTTTGTAAACTGTTCTGAATGACTCTGCAAAGTTTAATGTTTGCGTTACAATGTCTCTTTGTAAGAAGTGAGGCAAAAGACAGCTGAAGAACTGTTTGTGGTGGCGGTGCTGCAGGGCTTGGGTTCTCTGCTCTGAGTATCTGCGTGGTGCTGGAGCAGAGCAGTACCGATGCTTGGCTGAGGAGTGTGGGCCTGGCCCCAGCTCCCCATTAAGGGCCTTCCTCTCTGATTTCAGACGTGTGGCACCAGGCCCTTTTTGCAGCATAAATCCAAGGCTCGGTGTTGTTTGCTGTTGGTTCATTTTTGCTAATGTGCGATTTGAGAAAATCTTATTAATTCCAGTCTGGAGAAGAGCCTCCTGAGTGTTTGCAAAGGCTGTGAGCAACTGTGGGGGTGGGTTAGGGGCTCCTCGTGGAATGTGGCAGGTTGTACCTGTGCCAGTGGTTCAGATGCATATCTGGGATAGGCATGGGACCCAGATACAGATACAGAATGGCCCGGGTTGGAAGGGACCTCAAGGATCATGAAGCTCCAGCCCTCCCCCCCCCACCATAGGCAGGGCCACCAACCTCCACATTTAATACCAGACCAGGCTGGCCTTGAAAACCTCCAGGGATTGACGGGGCATCCACTGGGCAGCTGTTCCAGCACCTCACCACTCTCACAGTAAAGAACTTCCCCCTGACATCCAACCTAAATCTTCCCTCCTTCAACTTCAAACCATTTCCCCTTGTCCTGCTGTTATCTCCCCTTTCGAAGAGTTGACTCCCCTCCTGTTTACAGGCTCCATTTAGGTACTGAAGGGCTGCAATGAGGTCACCCCGCAGCCTTCTCTTCTCCAGGCTGAACAAGCCCAGCTCCTTCAGCCTGTCTTCGTAGGGGAGGTGCTGCAGGCCCCTGAACATCTCTGTGGCCTCCTCTGGACCCTCTCCAACAGCTCCCTGTCTTTCTTGTACTGGGGGCCCCACATCTGGACGCAGTACTACAGATGGAGCCTCATAAGGGCAGAGTAGAGAGGGACAATCACCTCCCTGTCCCTGCTGGCCACCCCTCATCTGGGTGAAATCTCATTGGGTGAGATGGAAGCGACACCCAGTTAGTTCAGTCACTGCTGGAATTTACAAAGAGCAGTTCTGAAAGCTGAGTGATCCGTGGGACACAGGCTGACTCTCACCGTAAGAGGACGTTGTTGTGGTGGCAGCTGAGCATGGATTCCCTATTAGAACGAGAGGGAAAAGCTTGTTAGAGGATTATGTAAAACAAGTGGGCAAGTCTGAGTATAAAACCATTCCCCGAGATGTGCTCACCAATAGTAGTGGTTTGTATTTGTCAACTGAAAACAGATCATTTCCATTCTTTTGTAGACAGAGCACTGCTTCAAAACAGCCTAGTCCTAGTACGTTTGGCATGTAGGATAACGGTTATGGTAGATTTTGATATATTGCAGCTATCGCTGTTTGTATTCAAAAGGTCTGTCCAAGCCACAAATAAAATCACGGCTCCATTGTGCTGCATACTCCTATTATAAGAGAGCCTTGCAGCCTCCATTAAAATATAGTTGGGAAGAGGAATTCTAACAAAGCAAATGTAGTCAGCAGCATGAGTGAGTGCACTCTTATCTCCATATGGCGCAAGTATGATGAAAGGAAAAGTGAAAGCAGTTTTTGAAAGTCTGTGAGACTACTTCATACAGATACTGTGGAGGAAGAAGGTATAAAGAGGCACTGAAGTAGCTTTTCCAAGACCTTGTTCCTCACTTTCCTTTAGGAGGACTTAAACACTTGTACACCTTCACTTTTGAAATGCTTTTAGCTTGTTGCTTTTTTTCTCCCACATTTCCATGTAGCATCTCTTCTATCCCTCCCTTCCTTTTGAAAGTGGGTCAGGAAGCAGGGAGCAGAGAAGATCTGTTTGGGAGGTGCTGCATCAGAGTAACTAGAGTACTGACATAAAGATTCCTTACTAGCACTTGAAATTTCTTTATACCTTTTGTGTAAGGTTTATTTTTATTCCCGAAGTGAAAGGCAGATGGTGATGTCATCAGACAAGCAATGCAGAAGAGAAAATGAGGAAGAACATCATATTCAATTGAAACTTCAGGGGGAAAACCGTGGAAATGACTCACACTGCAGTATGTTTGGGGTGCCAGAACCCTTGTTCTTATGAAGGCAGCTGGGTTCCTCGATGTGTGTGTCTGCTCAGATCCATTACTACGTGTCTCGTGTACAGTAAACCACTGTTCTGCGCACAGTGCTGTCACTGCCCTGAGAAGACAGTGGTCACTACTGACTGAGGATGGCTTTCAGCTCTCCAAAAACTAGACGTGTAGAGTAGGTTTCCCCTGCACTCAACCAAAAGACACAGGCACTTGCAGGGAGTGATTCATCCCACTTATCTTAATACCTATCTTAAAGTGGAATTAATTGCCCTTGAGGGGTGTCCGTCCCTCTCCATTGATTATAAATGGAGGCTAGATGACGAGCCTAGACTAGGCACCCTGTTTTTGAGATGGCTGAAGTCAGATGGAATGGTGCGATATTATAGTTGTAGGGTGTAGCAAAGCATTGCTATTAAATTCGGATAACCTGGGCTCACTTTAAGGCAGGTATCCCAGCGACAGCTGCGCAGCCGCAGGTACGGAGCTCAGCGTGGATTAACCATTTGCCCAGCTTCCTGGGTGGATGGTTTGACTTTTCATGAGCAGTGAACTGTCCATGCTACACTTCTGATAATGTAAGGATTTGTTTAAAGCTGACTTGGAAGTATCTGTACAGCTGAGTGCAATGAGTGCAATGCAGGAGTCTTCAAAAATGATGCTATCTGCATCACTTATCTCTTCTGCAGGATTTAGGCAGACAAATTCTGCTCAGGTCCTATTCAGCTTGTTTTGTGTGAACTGTTCAGATTAAAATGCATGTTATTTAGCTCTGGGCATAGTATTCAGTAAGATTCTCACCCTGACTAAAATATTGCAGCTGCATAGGAAACAGTGTAAGATTACAATCCATCTTATAGCTGTTATCTACAAAGAATATTGAGGAACATATTTAAAGGCATTCCTAACATGGGAAAATACTCTATAATGTTCCAATGTTCCTCGTTCACATTAGAATATATTAAGAGTTCTTTCCTTATCCAGACTTACACGCTGCCTATTCCCCCTTGTTACTGAGATGTGATCTTTCCCACAGTGTGCAGAGGCAAACCCTTTTACCTGATTATTTCCAGCATAAATGCTTTTCGCCTTCATCACTCTTAAACTCTCTTGCAGGCTTTGTGAACTTTACTCCCACTCTGTAATACCTTGCTTCTGTAGTAGCCCTGCTAATTTCAATTCTGGATGCCAAATAGCTATTAATCAGTGCACTTACAGGTAAAGAATCTGCTTTGTGCCTGTCTGTAATCCATGTGAGTAATGCCAATTAGTTGTCTGCTTCCTTAAATCTTCATATAATTGCCTATTCTTGGACACCCAAAGTAGTAGGCGTGGTCTTAAATGTCCTGTGCAGTCAGAGGCAGTTGGTGATGTTTTATTTCATGTTCTTAGAGCTCAACAAGAAAATCATCACCTGCACAAACACCACAGAAATGCACTGTGGAAGAAATGGATGAAGCCAGCAGTTGCTCCTGTAATTTAATTTGCTAGAAACAGTTCTGTATCTCGTTATATTCCAGAGTATCAATTCATACGTGGTAAGAGAGGCAGATAGTTAAGCTCGAGATTTTCCTATTGTTAGAGTCTTCTTGGGAAGGAGTATTTGCAGGTACTGTTGTTGTGCCAGGTTTGTTTGTTTACATATGGTAAATCCTAGATTAAATTTCCAAGAGAAGCCCATTGTTAAATGGTAGTGGTGAAAGGGGTCAGAAATCCAGAGTTTGCCCATCAAAAGTGGATGATATTCACAACTACTTGGTGTCTTTTGAAAATTCGGATCATAGAATCATAGAATGGCTTGGATTGGAAGGGACCCCAAGGGTCATCAAGTTCCAACCCCCCTGCTGCGTGCAGGGCCACCAACCTCCAGATCTGGTACTAGATAAGGCTGCCCAGAGCCCCATCCAACCTGGTCTTGAACACCTCCAGGGATGGACAGGGCATCCACAGCCTCTCTGGGCAGCCTGGGTCAAACAAAACATTGGTTAGGAATACCGAGGGTACTCTGAAAGGACTGCATATATATTATAGTATCATAGAGTGCTTTGAGTTGGAAGGGACCTCAAAGACCATCTGGTCCGGGCACGGATGCTGCACACTGGATGAGTTTGCCCAAAGCCCCATCCATCCTCGCCTTGAGCACTTCCAGGGGTGGGGCCTCCGCAACTTCTCTGGGCATGTATTCTGCATTTGTGTAGGACCCTGACTCTGATTCATATTCTTGGACAACAATATACTGCAATTAATTCAACTCATCTAGTGAATTCATTAAGCATCATACACATATAAATGCAGCCAGGTTGGTTCCAGGCTTCTAGGTCACCAACTAAATTATGAATAACATAATTTTTCATTCCTGGGGTCTCTGATTATCATAAACTTTATATTTGTTGAACTTCTTCGTTGGCTTTTTGTTTGTTATTTTCACACTGGACATTCTTTGGCTTTGATGATCAGAGCTATGGGTCCACTCATAACTTTTGGTCTTTTTTGGTATCTTTGAACAACTGTTTGTAAAAACAGCACTCTAATAAAACTACCACATTTGTAGAAAGAAGTGCTGAATGCAGAAGAAGTGAGAGAGCTGTTAATGTAATTTATTCTGTGTTTTACTTTGTCAACTGAACAGTCTGAATAGAAGTCATTTTTGTAAAGAGACATATAAAATTCACAAAGAGTCTCAGGGTGAATTGGTTCTCCTGAAGTGCAGTTGTCTAAAAGCTCACCATCTCCAGCCCGTTGCGGTCAAAAGAGTAAAATAAGAATGTTTATAGGCTGATCTGTCCCACCCTGCGTAGCCTGTAGTGTGGATCTCTAGAGGTGAATGTTATCCTATAAACAGCTTGAAAGGGGACTTTAAAGCCTATTTTTTCAGTAGTCACACTGAAGGGCTGCACTTTGAAGTTCATCATGACTGAGGATGTAGGTGAGCCCCTCCATGTCAAACATAACCAACTAGTATGCAGTCATTCATGTTTTCCTCTTCCATGCCTGCTTGGTTGAAACTCCCGGGCAGTCTGCAGAACTGTACACCCCAGTGTGAAGCGTTGCTTTTCCTCATGCTGGTGTGCTTGTTACTGCTCCTTTCCCAGAGGCTGTGGCCCCCTGCAGCTCAGCAGCAGTCTGGCTTTTATATGGCAGCCTCCTCAGCTTCATGACGGAGACAGACAGTTTAATTAACCTTTATCTTTTGCTTTGGAAGAATGAGCCTACTGATTTGAAGGGGTCTCGTGCAGTAGTATTCATTGCCCGTGATAAGAGTCACAGTGATGAGCATCCCTGAGAACTGGGACTGCAGAATTACAGCACAGGAAGGGCACTCTGATTCTGTATTTCTGTAGGATCTGTGCTTTGCTCGTATGCGTGCTTATCAACCTGTGTGTTTAATTTCGCTCTTCTTGATCTTTACTATTCCAGAAAGACACAGATGGCACCAAAAGAGAAACCTGATAGCATCTGCTTTGTAGGTGTATTATAGACAGATATGAGAGTAGTGAGGACTCAGTCTTCCCAAACTCCAGATAAGAGTGACTGTTCTTTAGGCACAGCTCAGGGGTGAAGGAAGCTTTCTGAGAAGCATATTTACTTTTGTATGAGGCACAAAGTAAACACCTCACATGTGTATGGTATACACATGCTGTGCCGCATTAAAAATTAAAATGAGAGCTATGTTTTATGTAGTGAGTTGATGTAAAAGGGAATAAAGAGTAGATCTTAAGGTAGGTAACATGAGGATACTCACACATCAGATAAATGATATTGTGCTGATGTAAAAGAAGTAAATCTTACTGAAAAAATGGCAGATCTCTCTAGCTCCTGTGTCTTACTTTATGCATATGCTACAAAAACTACGTCAGAGCTCTCCGAATTTGGAATTGTCAACATTACAGTTATCAGTGCAACTTTAAGTCACCTCTTTAAGAGTGCATGACAGAACAGTCCTTCATGGTAAGCATATGTGCTGATTTATCCATCAGGCAGCAGTGTTCTGTAGGATGGAATATGCCCACATACTGTTAATCTAGACCTTGTTTTTTTCATGTAGTCCCATGACAAAGAGAATTCAGTTGAAAAGTATTTGTTAATCGTAGGTGCCCCATTTGAGACACACGGAATCTTATTTCTCAGAGCTCTTAACAACAGATAGTAGTTTGTATGTTCGAAGTGCAGCTCTTGGTTTGAGTTGGTGGTGAATGCTTAATGCACCTGAGGTACAGACCTGAAGGTCTCCTATCCAGAAGCATGAGCACAGAGTGAGTATGATCTGTGAACACTTTGTTCTGAGCAGCTGAACTACTGTCACAACAAAAAGTTCTGTGGCTGGAGCATAAGGTCTGTGGGCCAGCAATCAGCTCCCTTTGCCAAGCTGCAAAGAAAGTGTTTAGCTGATAAATGGGAATGGCCTCAATGGCCTCAAGTTGTGCCAGAGGAAGTCTGGGTTGGGTATTAGGAAAAATTTCTTCTCTGAAAGAGTGATCAGGCACTGGAACGGGCTGCCCAGGGAGGTGGTGGGTCACCGTCCCTGGAGGTGTTCAAGAAATGTGTAGATGTTGTACTGAAGGATGTGGTTTGGTGGGAAATACTGGTAGTGGGTGCATGGTTGGACTGGATGATCTTGAAGGTCTTTTCTAACCTTGGTGAGTCTATGATTCTATGATAAAACCTAAGGAACTTCTATTCTACGAGATTTTATTTTTCAAAGTTTTAGAATTTTACCAAAGCTGGCAGGATTGGCTTGGAAATTGCACAAGACACATTTGTGACAAAAGAGCCAACCTGCAGAGCCAAAGTACAGCAATAAAAAATCTCCTTCAAGAAGTGATTGCCAAAAATGTTTTTTGAGGTGCTGTGTTTTCCCTAGGCTCATTTCCAGGAACGTCTGTGACGTTGGGGGCAAAACTGAAGGAATGTGCTTCTCCCTCATGCAAGAAAAATGGAATCCAAACAGTCAAACGTTGCAGCTGAAAACTTGCAGTGTTGGGCAACTACAATAGCACTCCTACCAGCACCACCTCTAACATATTTAATCTAGCGTTATTAAATTGCACTGAGAAGCGACACATTAGCTTCAAGGGGAGTTCTGAGGAGGGATGACCAGGGCAGCGGGCAGCCTCTCCTCATGGTCTGCCCCAGCTCCAGCATTGCCCTGCCTGGGGAACGGGAGGGTGCTGAGCAAGGTTCTGTCTCCAGCCAGAGGCCAGAGCGTGACGTGGCTCCAGCCTCAGCGCCCTGAGCAGAGCTGCAGCAATGGCCGCCTCGGCCTGCAGGCAGTCGGGGTTAGAAGGCCTCGAGGCACCGGCGTTTGGCAGGGCTCTCCATCCCCACCCTGTGCCTCTTCAGAGAGATCATTTGGTGCGCGTACACTTCATTTCCATTGGCACGATGTGTGCAGACGTTACAGGCTGTAACACACCCAGAGCACGAGCTGGGAGGGATTTGTGCAGCAGACCGTGACTCTCGCAACGCACCCGGCGTGCGGGGACCGGCCTCACTGGGGCTGCTGCACCCCTCATGGGCGGCGTGGGCAGGGCTGTCAGCTTGTATTTGCTTCTGGAAAGGAATTTTTTAAGGAAGAAAACAAACAAAGTTGTCTTTAAGAACAGCCATAGGAAATTAATGTTGAAAGATGCGAAACTGTGGCCTGAATTGGTTGTGCACTGGGAACAAGCCTGCTCTGGCTCAGTGAGGGGCAGCCACCCTCCATGCCCCACACCTGGCCGAGTGGAGAGGCAGTGTTGTTGCTGAGGACCAGTTGTAGGCAGCGTAAGAAAGGCACCTGAGAGTCTCCTGGGGAGGGTGTGGAGCTGTGCAAAACCCAGGGCAAATTACCAGCCCTTCTGTGAAAATAAGCAAAGCATACCTGGGTAATAGGTACATCCAGAGGCACAGACTTTTGGTATTGTGTTTACGCTGATGTAAGCGGGTGAAACAAGGCTTGCTCTTTGTTGCCTTCTCCTCCTTTGAATCTGCATGACTCAGAGCTGCTGCAGATGCTGGGTCCGTGTTAAACCAGTGATATGAATTGTCTTAACAAGTGTTTGGCTCAGTAAATTGGTCAAGCTGGTCAGAAGCATCCTGGGTTGCCATTAATGCTTAAAATATGCTCATGTGTGGAAATCCTTCCCGTTCAAATAATGCATTGTTACTTTGTAGGTGATGCAGGAGTTGCAGTGATGGCCAGGTGTGTGTGTATGAGGGTCTGTGCAAATGGAGCAAAAGGAGGGGTCCTACCTGTCCTGCAGGGCTGGTATAGCTACCAAGCTGTTTCTGGCCCCGTGGGCCGTAGGAAATGGAGGTGCCCTTCGTGGTATCTCATGCTTTCAGCAAGCTCCAGGTTGGTCAAAGAGAGAGCAAGACTGGTGAGAAATGCTCCAGGAAAATGCAAGACATGGTGCTGCATGGAGCATGCTGCTTCTTAAACCATCAGTCACTGGAACAGGGCTCGGGCGGTGAGTGGTCTGCTGTGGCTTTGGGTGGTTACTCTGAAGTTAAATCAGCCTTTTATTGGAGACAGATAGATTGCAGCACTGGGCAGAAAGCACCTTCACAGGCGGTTTTATTTTCCTCCCCGCTACAACTTTGTTTAAGCTTTTTCCCATTGCTTTTACTCTCCCGGTGTTCCCATCCTTAGGAGCCAAGCAGCTGAGGGCTGAAAGAGAAGCGTTGTCAGGAGGGTGATTAAAGCAGGGATTGATGCAGCTGGGAGCCAGGGTTCAGTAACCTCCCTGGGCCTCCGCTTTAGTGCTATGTCAGATACAGTAGCTTTACCATGCGAGTCGAGTTTATGCGTTTTTTATTGTCTTTTGCTGCCAGAAAATGCTGACCCCGGAGTAGCCGCACTGCGTAAGCGGTCCGTGGTGGAAGGCAGCAAGTTCTGAAAGTCATTTGCGTTCCCTCTTTAATTTGTCACTTATGGGTCGTATCTTTCGACTTTTACGTTTTTAAATTAGTTCAGTGTGCCCCGAGTTCCGCTTCCAGAATCCAAGCTGAAAACTTCCCAACTTTACGAGTTATTAAAAAAATTCCAGAGCCCTCACTCAATTTACATTCAGCACGCAGAACAACTTGACGTTATTAGAAGGCTTCACGTTTTTATAAGGATGCGAGTTTAGGGAGAGATTAGATTTTAGGGGTCGCATGCAATAAGGAACACTTGCGTATACGTGATCGTGTCTTCAAAGAGGATTCCACTGAGTGAAATTTGGCCCAAAATTTAAAAGGAAAAAAAAAGAATTGGCGTATCAAACAATCTGGTCAAAATAAAATGGTTTTTCCAACATAAATTCTATTAAAAGTGAATCCAGACCCAGCAAGCGCTTGAGATCTCCCATATGGACTGAAGAATAGTTTTACGTTGGAGCACAATGCAGTTTTTTTGGAGCGTGTTTGAGACGGCTCCTGTTTTGGAAGCCTGCTCATGTTTTGTTTAAATGGCGATACAGAGCGCGTGTAGTGAAATCCTACATTAGCATATCTGGAAGGGCAGCACAAAGGCTATCTGCTGGAAGAAAAGTTTCTCTTTAACGGGAGAAAAACACACGTACTCAGTGCCATTTTATTCCTTCCTTACTTCTCGGGACTGAAAGTTCTGAATGCCGTTTCTCTGTGGTCAGATGAGTAAGGCAGGGGTGTAGGAGGGTGGGTCAGTGGCTGAGACATTCAGGTCTGTCATCTGCCCCCGGTGTCTTCATGACATTTCACGGAATCATGGAATGGCTGAGGCTGGAAAGGACCTCCAGGTCAGTTGTTCTGAGCCCTACCCCTGTGTCATTTGCTGGTACATCTGAAAAAAGCAGATGTTCAAGCTTACTGATAGCAGTGGAAGTTGGACACCGTGTTCCTTTGGTCACAGTGCCTCTTATCTGAAGTACGAAACGATGTCTGTTCCCTGCAGTTGTGGCTTTAAGGTATATTCCCAGACAAGGTGAATCACCCTGTGAGTTAGAAAGACTCAGTTTCCCTTGATAAATGAAAACATATTTTATTTTGATTTGATTTGATTCTACCCTTGAGATGGGAAGTGGTGCATTTTCCACCCTTAAGAGCTCCGAACCCCCAGCACACACACCCGCTCTGCATTGGGATCTCGGAGCAGTGTGGCTCTCAGGTGGCCAACTCTGGTTCCTTCAGCCTTGCGCAGGAGTTCTAGGGGGTAAAGGCTGCCTCGTAGGATGGAGCCTGGCATCACATCAGCCCTTGCTCAGATCTCAGTAACAGTGGAGAGTTCCAGCATCTCCTCATCCCTGCTCAGGAGCGTTATGCTAATGAGGCTGTATTCTAGTTCAGACTGGAGAGATGGGAAGCAGACAAAATAGTGTGAAAAGGTGAAACTTACGCAGACAGAACCATTGTTCCCACATTCATTATATACCCGTATCATTGCACTGACTGCTGGCATGGTGGCAGTCGGGTGCGCACGCGTTTATCAGCTCTGTGTTTTCTGCATGTGGGGGTGAATCAGAAAGGTGAGTTTATCAGGTGGAAGCAGCTTTCTGGTGCGGTGTATGTGGAGGGTGGGGGTGGATGGCATCCTTAAACAAACATCCCAACCTGCTGCTTGAGCTGCAATAGGAAAACCAGCTTGACAAGAACGAACTGCTCCGCCGAGCGACATTCGGGGGAGTGGATGGTGGGACTTGAAACAAATCTCCTTAAGTGAGCATGAAAACAAGCTATTTAGCGCTCATTAATGTCTCAGGTTAAACTCCTGAATAATTTGTCATGGTTAGGCTCTTTTGGTTGGGCTGGTGTTTTTCTAGCGACTAACGAGATGACAGCTACACATGCTCCTCGGTATGCCACTGTTCACAATAGGGTTTAAAACTGTGTATTTGTTATTGATGTCATTAAAGTGATGGATTTGAGCTCGGTTTCTGAGCAGCCGACTGGGTGGTTAGGACTAATTTCTAGCAATGGTTTTGGAGGTTGAAACCAAAGTGTGTATAAAAGGAAATGTTTCTTCTTTTAAGCAAATAATTTGAACCCAGATGAATGAAACTGAAGCGAGTGGGCATCAACTCTGAGTTAATTTTGACATAGTTGTCTGGAAATCATCACCAATTAAAATATTTTTATGAGCTCGAATGTAGTATTGTCTTTCGGTGCTTATGTAAGAGAGGAACAAACTGCTTGTTTAACCCCAGCCTTGAGACTACTGGCCAGAATATACAACTGCATCACAGCCATCTGGAGCTGCAGCGAGGGCATGGTCCTTGGCAGAGCTAACCCTGCGGGGGCAACAGGGTTTCAGCCTGGGAAGTGAGAATGGTGTAAATTCGAGCAAGCCACTCACACTGCTCAGGATGTACAGCTCATTTACAAACGAATCGCTCAAAACACTTCTGACATTTTCAGATGGCGGCTGCTAATAGAAAGTACAGGTGCAGACATTCGTATCCGCTTCTGCAGTAAGGGAACATTTATCCTGAATAGAGGAGTCCCACCAAGGTCGGCATCAGTCTGGGGTGTGCAAAGGGCGCAGGAGCTGCTCCAGAGCCCAGCAGTCCCAGCTCTGAGCAGAACCGAATCCCTCAGGTTGTTGTGTCAGATGCTTTCGTGGGCTCCTCCAGACCAAACTACTGAGATGATAGTTACTTGGTTTGTACACAAACCTTTCACACCTGCACACAAAGAAAACCTTTGATGCCGAGTGCTTGATGGAACAAGGTGTGTATGTGCAGAATTAAAAGGGTAATCACCACGCTCAGATATTTTTATAGCTTCTTAGCCTCTGTGCATTTAAGTAATAATGAGTCCACTGTCTGGCGGGGAGGAGCAGTCTCCGCATTGTAATTTTGGCCTTTTCATGAGAACACCATTGTTTTTCATTGTTTTTACATTGCAGAGAGAGTTGAAATGTTGAAGGCTTCAGCATAAATGCCTGTTGCTTTGTTTCTAACCACAGTCTCACTTATTCAACTTTTAACATTTAAATTTTACTTGTTCGTGCTTATTGAGATTTTTGCATTGTCTTTTATTATGCTATATAAATACATATACATGTATATAGTAACACTGTGCTTACGAAACAGCCCATCACGAAGTTCACTCCCACTCCATAATTGCCATCATTTGATTCTCGTGCAGAAGCGTTCTTCTATTACTCGGGCTCACAACACTATAGACAGATGTTCAAATATTTAAACCCAAACAAAGCTGTTTATATTTAACATACAGAATCCTTATAGCTTTGGTATGTACGTGTGGAATTTGCCCTACTGTGAAGTGTTAGCTCTAGACCTGGGCACCAGTGCAGTCTGAAAGAAGGCAGACCCGAAGTTGCTCTTACTTTCAGCCCCCATTTGGGTCCTTAGTGAGAAGAATTCAGGGTTTAGACACACCATCAAGTCACGGGGGATGTCTGTGTTACCACACGTCAGCTGAGCCACAGCAGCCGCCCAGTGGGTGTTGTTGGCCCCCCGTAAATGTAAGTAGGTTTGATTTAGCTTAGCCCTCAATAAAAGAGGCTTAAGATAAGTGGAATCACTGCGCACTTGCCGCAGTCAGAGAGCACGCGTGTGGATGGTCAGCGTCCTGCTCCGGGACACGGTGACCTGTTCCACCCCAGGAGCATGGCTGTATATCTGTATGCTCCTGTTCTGGCAATAGTTGAGCCTAGTTTCTTAGTTCTCTTTCAATAATTAGATGTTGAATTCCTTAGCAAAGCTGGTTTGGGTATAAAGGGAGTTTCCAGTTCTTCCTTGTCAGCACCACAAGCGCTACTGATCACAGAAGAGCAGCAGAGGAAAATATGTTAGTGTTGTTTTGAGGGGCTCCTCCAAAGCAGGAATGGTTTTATTTCTCAGCTTGGTTGGGGTGAAATTTCTTTGAAGAGACTTTGACAGGTGTTTTAGGCTTTACATTTTGCCACTCTTGACTTTTCAGATATTCTGAGTATGGAAAAATACCTTGCATTTATTTACCTTGAGCTCGGTAATTCCCACAGTCTATAGTATTTAGCATGCAGCAGCCAAGGGCCAATGTAAGCCATTTGCATTTGAAATCCCCTGTGGCCTCCCTTGCTTGCTGAGGAGGATGGAGTTGCAGCACTTCTCTGGGACGTGGGCAAAGAGCACAGTGGTGAGGTGCATGCCAGGCAGTGGGGCTGCACTGCAAATGTGGGCAAGCTGTCAACCATGGCCAGTATGTCACAGCTGAGCATCACTTTGGGCTTCCTGCATGAATAGCAGCTTGTTTCATCATTTCAGCTCCAAGCGAGTTATCCAAACATGTATCTCTGTATTTCAATCTGCTGTTCCTCAGCAAGTTATGACCCTCCTTGTACTAGGGATATGAGAAATTAGTGGGTTTGTTTTTTCCACTTCCTCAGCTCCTGTGAACCAGTGGGATTTCCAGTTCCTTACCTTGCCAATCCTCTGAGCCATTTCTCTTCTCTATGTCTGTGTCATGGTCTAGCAAGCGGAGTTTTTCACTGTACTGACGTTCTGGTGTCCATGATAGCATTTAATTCTTATTATATATAAATATGGGTGGTCCATGTGCGGTTATAAATATACACTTCCACGAGGAAGTTCCCATCTTTCCCTTCTGGATTAAGATATTTGTAAGGGAAGAAAAGAAAAAAGGAATGGGTCAGCTTGGGGTATTTCATAGAATCATAGGATGGCTTGGGTTGGAAGGGACCTCAAGGATCATCTAGTTCAGTCCCCTGCTGTGGGCAGCAATACCAGCTCAGGCTGCCCAGGCACCTGGAGGAAACTGATAGCAGACCCTACCGCAAGTACAGTAGAAGTGCTGGGGTGGAGGCCCCTGCCATAATCTGCTTATGCTCCCGGCAAGGAAAACTGGAAAATCTATAAGCCCTCTAGACTGCAGTGACAATAAGTGCATGCCCGGGGAGGGCACGTCACCCTGCCTTGCACATTGTCCTGTGGGGCTTAGGAGACCCGAGGGCATCTTGAGTGTAGTCAACCACAGCTGTGCTGGCCGGGGAGGTCGCTGCTCCTGGCTCTCCCCTGGGAGATGGTCTCGCTGGCAGACTGCTGTTGTTTCAGCCTCGGAAATCACACCTCCCGTCAGCAGCAGTCAAAACAAGTCGGCGTAGCAGAGACCCACTCCATAGCAGCAGTAGCAAAGTGATGAAACGGCAGAGGCCAGGAGCAGTGACCTGCTCAGCTGGCACAGCTGCAGGCTGAAGAAGCGTGAGCGTGGCTCCCACCGTGTCGGGTCAGAGCTGAAGCTCAGTGCTGAATAGCAGGGGCTGTGACGTGGACAGTGAGCAGGTTTCAATTAAACAACTTCTGCTTTGGGAACAGAAAGCGAGCTCCAAAAAAGTCAGTTCCCATTAGCCGAGCGCCTAAGCAGGATTTATTTTTTAAAGCATTAGTTAAAAATTTATGGAGTTTGTTAGGCAAAGAAAACGTTAGCATGAATGAGCTTTACAGCAGCGTCAGAAAACCCTAAAACCAGAGACTTAGCCTGGAAATATTGACAGTGGACTGAGCATAAACCTGCTGCTGTAAGACTCGGTTGGGTTTTTCTCCCCTAAGGGATTAAAAATAACTGAGATATATTAGAGGGGAGAAAGCCTCCAGGCCGTTTTAATCTGGAATTTTGCAACCTGACATTAATGAGAAAAACAATTTTTATTTTTTTTCTGCCAATTCATTTCTACGTTTCAGACAGCCATAAATTGTGGCCTTGTTTGTGAAACATTTGGCTTGTTGCATTTCTAAACGCAAGGTACCAAAGCGGTCGCTGTGAAATCCCTTTTCGCTTTGGCTCGCAGCATTGCAATGACTTTTTTTGTTGTCTTTTGTAATTAATAACTGGCTTTCCTGTCACTTCTCCTTGCTGCCCGTATAAATATTTCTGAAATGGAGCCTCTGATATTTGCTAACCTCTTCTTTCATTAGCAAGAGTGGACACATGGGAGCAATTTGGGATGCCAGGTGTGTTCCTCTGTGTGTTACCAGCACGGCCCTCCTGTTCATTGCAGCGCTGGTGTAGAAAAGCTTAGGTAGGAAGGAGGGAGCTGTGAATTCTCGTGTGTTGTCACTGTGTTACTTGCAGCTGTGCCGACACAAGCACTGCTACTACATACGTGTCATCCAGGGTACAGCCATGGAGTGGAGCGTGGTGTAGCCAAGAAGTAAATCACGGTAGCACGCCTGGCTCTGAGGGCTTGCAGTTATCAGAGGAGTGGAGCAAAGCAGTGATTTGTGAGAAAGCTGATTTCAATGCTTGTGCTCCTATAGCTAGAGCAGTGAGAAGTCAGTGGGTGGGAGGAGGGCAAACCGCCCAGCGCGTGTGTGCTGCAAACGGAAAGAGAAAGAGGGAGAAATAAAAGTGAATTGGAGAGCGTGAAGGGGAAAAGTTTGCTGGTCTCTGTTTGGATGAAAAAGAGGAAGACAAAAAAAGGGATTAGGTTTGTAAGGAGTCAAACACGGGAAAAGAAGAGAAAGAACTGTGTAAATACTATTTGCTTGTCCTGTTGGCTGATAAATGGCTTCCTTCGTTGCTCCATTGAATGGCGAGCAGCCAGTGAGTTTTGAACCCTTGTGTTAATAACCTTGATTTAACTTCACTAATTTCTGACGCATGGGAGAGAGCGCTGTAGAACCTGCTAATAAACTGCAGAGTGCTGATAGGAAGAGAATGATCTCCAACAAGCCCATAATTTCAAGATTAATTGACAAGATGTCCCATGAAATAATTACTGTCAGTGTTGGTAATTTCCTGTAGACCTCAGCAGCAGGCAGGGCGGCTCCTCTCCCTGTTTGACAGGGTTTGGCTCTCCAATAGTCTCACCTGTTAACTCAAGGCTGTTATGAGTCACGCATTTGATGCACTTGCTCCTCAGCTTGACATGGACAAGTGGGGCCGAGCCTGCACATAGCAGTCAGGTAAAGAGGTCCTGCTATGGGGAGCAAAGCTTCACAAGTTCCATCACAGGGGACTGAGATCAGCGGAAATCCTCACTGAGGTAAGGAACAACATTTCTCTTGAACCAGCAGCCCGTGCCATTGGTGAAAAGACCGAGGGAACACTGCAGTTCCACAAGTTTTGCCTTTAGGTGTGGCATAAAACTACATTTGTTATCATTTGTGGTCAGAGATCTCATTGTTCTTTCACAAGCGCATTAATAGCAGCTCATGAATGCCGGCCATTACAGCTGTGCGAGTACTTCTTGACAACAGGACTGCTGAGTTCAGGACTTTAGTTCAAAATGCCCAAATGACCTGATGTTACTCACTGGTGCTAAATGAAGACCAACTCCCAAGACATAGGCATGGTCCAGCCTATAGGGCAAGAAAGTGGCATTGGGGCTAAATGTTTTCATAGTGGCATGCTATTTTGCTGAGCAAAAGTAGACTGCCTCTTGCAACTTTCAATTCAACTGTCAGAAAATCAGATCAGTTTATAGAGTCAGTCAGTGCTTGAGAGCACTTTTTCTGTCTTTTTATTTGCCCCGATTTAAAACCTCAAAACCACCATGGGTAATTTCCCTAAGATCCACGTTTGATGATTGTGGCATGCAGCATGAAGAGTGGGTGCCCAGACCCAGGAGCCCTTCTTGCATTTTCCTTCTGTTTCAGCAAATAACAAGGAAAGCTGCTGCCCTTCTCATAGAATCGTAGAATGGCCTGGGTTGAAAAGGCCCACAGTGCTCATCCAGCTCCAACCCCCTGCTATGTGCAGGGTCGCCAACCAGCAGACCAGGCTGCCCAGAGCCACATCCAGCCTGGCCTTGAATGCCTCCAGGGATGGGGCATCCACAGCCTCCTTGGGCAACCTGTTCCAGTGCGTCACCACCCTCTGGGGGAGAAACTTCCTCCTAAGATCCAATCTAAACCTCCTCTGTCCCAGTTTAAAACCATTCCCCCTTGTCCTATCACCATCCACCCTTGTAAACGGCCGTTCCCCCTCCTGTTTATACGCTCCCTTCAAGTACTGGAAGGCCACAGTGAGGTCTCCCCGGAGCCTTCTCTTCTCCAAAAGAGCCTTTTCTTCTCCCCACAAAACCAAATACGAACCGGAATAGCTGTACTGGCCCAAATCTTGCTTCTGCTGAAGTAAATGGGAGCTTTTCATGAGTTCAGAGAACCACATCTGGCTGTTTCTATTGCATTTAACATCTCTCAAACCTCTGTCTCCATGTGCCACACCTCACTTGACAACCAGTTTTTCTGCCATGGCACTAAAGGACCTTATCAAGCATGCAAAACTCACAAATACTGTTTAACCACAGCTATCACAACAGGAAACATTGGCCCAAGGTTTAGGTTTTGTTGTGAAAACAGAAGGTTTGGGGGAGAGAGAGCACTGTTCAGCCCAACTTGGACAAAAATATGTTGGTGGCTTTTTTTAGAACGTCACAGCAAGACAGTGCTGTTGCTAACATTTTCAGTATTTCTTTGCTGTGTTGAAAGGCTCGGTCAAATCCTTTTGGTAGGCATGAGAACTAGAAAGTACTGCTGACTTAACAAATCAACCTTATTTGGTTGTGTTTGGAAGGGCGGCTTCACTAATGGCAAACGGAGGTCCATAGAATTCTATTGGAAGTACAGTTGTTCTGTAGTTACAGGTGGCAGTGCTGCTGCTGAGAAGGAGATTAGGGAGCATAAACAGGAGGGGGAATGGCTGTTTACGAGGGTGGATGGTGATAAGACAAGGGGAATGGTCTTAAACTGAGACAGGGGAGGTTTAGGTTGGATCTTAGGAGGAAGTTTTTCCCCCAGAGGGTGGTGACGCACTGGAACAGGTTGCCCAAGGAGGCTGTGGATGCCCCATCCCTGGAGGCATTCAAGGCCAGGCTGGATGTGGCTCTGGGCAGCCTGGTCTGCTGGTTGGTGACCCTGCACATAGCAGGGGGTTGGGACTGGATGAGCATTGTGGTCCTTTTCAACCCATGCCATTCTAAGATTCTGTGATCACTCGGCATTGGTTCTGCCCTGTGGTTTACTGGTACACATCTGATTTCCCCAGTTACTGTTCTCGTTAAATGTACCTTTTTGATCTGAAGAAATGAGCACCTTGCACACAGTTCAGAAGAGCTCTCTGAAAAACCCCTTGTTTGTGCTGCAAGCCTTCATCCCCTTCCTTCATCCTCTTGCTACCAGGACCGATGGCTTTGTAACACCATAGGCAGATTGGCAGGCAGAAGTATGTGCATGCTTTCTTCTGATTTAATTGGATTTGCTAGTCTGAAATGTAGAATGCTTGCTAATTTCATAAGCTAGCTACTGTAACTAAAATCAGACACAGTTACCAAAAACAGCCCCATTGCATTCTAGTCCAAAAGGGATATTTCCATGCTTAAAGGGTGGTCTCACTTCTCCCCTTCAGTATCCTTTAATCATTGTGTGTCTTGGTTAACAGCCCTGTTCTTACAGGATTCCTGCAGTTTATATTCAGAGTGGGATAGGTGGTGTTTTAATACATCTTTTTTATTGTTTCGAGTCAAAGCAGCTTCGTTTTGCCTGGATTTTGACACACTGCTGATGGAAAGGTGGGAAGTGTTGCTGCACGTTGCTCTGTCTGGTGGAGGTGAGAGAGCAGCAGCTCTGGGTGCTTCGGAAAAAAGCTCTCAGCAAAGTCTGCTTTGTGCTCACAGCATAATTCAACAAAGAACTGAAGCACGTGCTGAAATTTCAGGCTATATTTAAATTTCCTTGTACTTAAGGCACTGTGCACGTTGGTACTTCGGTCCTGTGCTACTTCAGGGTCAGATGTGGGAGGTAAAATAACTGTGTAGGAAAGCTCAGCAGTGGGAGAAGTTTCCTTGTGTGAAGATATGGTTACCCCAGGTTGATGCTTTGCTGCTGCGTGCTCAGGAGGCTTCACAATCAGTTTTGCTCTCTGCCAACCAAAGAGAATTAAAGCAGCAGTCAGAAGCAAGCCTTATGCACTGTGACAGGTGCTAATCTTCCAGGAAATTCATGCTACATCCCACCCATAAAGGGAATTTTTATATAAAAATGGTTTAATGTCTCTTTAGAGGTGTCAGCAAGCATGTGAGGACCACACAGCTTGGGTTCCACTGCAAGTAATGGAGTGAAATTGTCTGCATAATTATTTTAGTTGGATTGAGAATCTGCAGTGCTCTCTTGCTTCAGGAAATAAACCTCTGTTAAAACCATATGGCAGTATTCTCCAAAGAGATGTGATTTACAGGGCCACTTCTCTTTCAGATCTCCAGGCAGAGCTAGAGAAACGTGTTATCTTTGTGCATAATTAATGTTTTGTTTCCCTCGTGAGCAGACACAGAAATGTCATTTTCAGCATGTGTGAGGATGCTGGTGTGTTTGTTTGCATACACACGTAAGCTTGTTTTTCAGTGTGCTGAACCAGCAATAAACGATGCTGCCTCTGAACAAAGTCAGAGGCACAGAAAAAATCACAGAATGGCCTGGGTGGAAAAGGCCCACAGTGCTCATCCAGTTCCAACCCCCTGCTATGTGCAGGGTCGCCAACCACCAGCCCAGGCTGCCCAGAGCCACATCCAGCCTGGCCTTGAATGCCTACAGGGATGGGGCATCCACAGCCTCCTTGGGCAACCTGTTCCAGTGCGTCACCACCCTCTGGGGGAAAAACTTCCTCCTCATATCCAACCTAAACCTCCCCTGTCTCAGTTTAAACCATTCCCCCTTGTCCTATCACTGTCCACCCTCATAAACACTCATACCCACTCCTGTTTATATGCTCCCTCCACATATTGGATGTGCCATCGTGTATGTAAACCCAAACTGAACATCAAAAGAACTGCTTTAGCGTGGGTTATGCTCATTTTAATGCCACATTTAAGGTGTCTTTAGGGTTGCCCTGATTTGAAAGGGTAAGAGGTTGGATGCAGCAGTCCTGCAGTTGTATGCGCATGGCAGAGCCCCGCTGCTCGCACACTGCCAGGAGGAGGCTTTGACCTGTTTTTCGTGTCTCTGTTTTTGTGAAAGCAGAGAAGGAAACATCCAGGCTCTAAATATGAAGGTGTGAAAACCACAGAGTTTGGTGGAGTTGCAGTCGTCTCCACTGACGAGTGAGAATGCTTTGACTTTCACTTTAAATTCAGCAGCCACAGTTCTCTTGTATCAGTTTTATACAAATGTACAAACATTTAGTTTAATCACAGAATCATAGAATCACAGAATAGCTTGGGTTGGAAGGGATCTCAAGGATCATTAAGATCCAACCCCCCCACCACAGGCAGGGCCACCAACCTCCACATTTCAAACCAGCCCAGGCTGCCCAGGGCCCCATCCAACCTGGCCTTGAACACCTCCAGGGATGGACGGGGCATCCACAGCCTCTCTGGGCAGCTGTTCCAGCACCTCACCACTCTCTGAGTAAAGAACTTCCCCCTGACATCCAACCTAAATCTTCCCTCCTTCAACTTCAAACCATTTCCCCTTGTCCTGCTGTTATCTACCCTTTCAAAGAGTTGGCTCCCTCCTGTTTGTAGGCTCCCTTTAGGTAGTGTAAGGCTGCAATGAGGTCACCCCGCAGCCTTCTCTTCTCCAGGCTCAACAAGCCCAGCTCCCTCCCAGTTTAATGAAGATTTATGCCAGAATTAAAAACAAGAAACAGTTCTATATCATTCTCAAGGACAATCTAAATCCTACCAAGCCAGCCATTCTCAAACACCATGAAGGGACTGTACCAAAGAAAAGCAAAGCACGTACAAGGCTTTTTGCTATCACATCAGAAGAATATGCAGAAACTAAATCACCACCATGCCTAGTGAAAGGGTGAGTGGTGGGGACGGTTGTTCTGTCATAATGATGCAGTGTAATATCAGCAACACAGAGAAAGAAGCAAGTTGTCCCTACTTCATACAAGGTATATAACTGTAAACCATGTCCTGTTGGACATGCAGCCAGGTACTTGGGTGGGTGAGTCTCAGCATCAGAGCACCCTTGGAGGCAGTTGGGTCATCTAAACCCATCAGGGATTAGAAACTGGGTTCCATGTTGGTCCTTTGATGAAGGGGAACCATTAGTACACAGAACAGTTGTTTACGAGGGTGGATAGTGATAGGACAAGGGTAATGGTCTTAAACTGAGACAGGGGAGGTTTAGGTTGGATATGAGGAGGAAGTTTTTCACCCAGAGGGTGGTGAGGCACTGGAACAGGTTGCCCAAGGAGGCTGTGGATGCCCCATCCCTGAAGGCATTCAAGGCCAGGCTGGATGTGGCTCTGGGCAGCCTGATCTGCTGGTTGGCGACCCTGCACATAGCAGGGGGGTTGAAACTAGATGAGCACTGTGGTCCTTTTCAACTCAGGACATTCTATGATTGTATGATTCTATGAACCTTTTGTCAAGGGAGAAATATCTTGTTTATGCACCCAAACCGGTCGTTGCAGGACGTAGCAGTGGTGGGGACACTGACAGCCAAAGCCCTTTGCTACTGCCAGAAAGAAAACTGGCCCCTGGGTTCTGAGGGAGGCAGGTGTGAAAGGAGAGGGAATCATCCACTCCACCTGGAGGAGTGTCAAAAACAGTTTTTGTCTTTGTCACGGCGCTGTTTTCTGTAAACCTGCACCTACCAAAATGGATTTCTTCGTTAAGCCTTTCCTTCTTCACAGTTTGTGTCGAAGCTGAGAAAAGTTTTCCATCCCTCTTTCTGTTTTTGCCTTTTTACTTCACTTAAATTGGTTAAGACAGATGAGTTTTACTTGTAATAATATTAAAAAAAAGGCAAGGCAACACACCCATAAGGTATATCCAATTTCTTCAGCAGCACCAGCATTGCTTGTTCTAGTTTTGTTGGACTAAATGGGAACAGCACTTCGTGTTCTATTTTCCGCTATTCCTTGATGGAATTCCATCAAGCTTGGGCTTAAAGAAAAGAAAATCCCTCCTATGTATGTGATGTCCTTTAATAAACCGTGCCCATGGCTTAAACCCTTATTCTGTCAGTGGAAAACAAGGAGGCAGTAGTGCTAAAAGGCAGACTGCACAGCTTGCATCTACAGTTGTGTATCAAAGGGGTCAGACACCTAACTGTCCCTATGGCAGTGGAGGCAGCTCTGCTCTTCCTAAATTAGTCATATGACATTTAAAACAAAGCAAATATTAATGTTCCAAGGGCCAGGCTCACTCTGAAGATGGTGGCAAAACCTCTGCTCCCGGCTGTGGCCGAATGCTCGGGCTCCATACCATCCCGTTTTTCCAATTCTAGGTTCATATATTTTTTTGTAATCCTGTGAATTAAGTGAGGATTTGCCACACACAAAACAAAACCCAAAGAAAGAGAGCTGCTTTAAATAGAACGAACTGTTGAGGAGGTATTAATAGCACGGGGTTGATGAGTATTTCCAGAATTTAAATACTTTCGTGTTATTTCTGACTGTTTTCAGAGAACGCCATAGAACACCCTTGTCACTGTTGCATTGCAGAGATTTTTTCCACTGGTGCACTGTGGTGGGCATCCAGGCTTAATGACTCACCAAAATAATTAAAAAGGCAGAGATTATCTGCAGCACGTGCCAGTGGTGATCCAGTAGTTCCAAGCTGGAGGCGTAGAGGTATCGGTAGGGCTGTGCGAGTGAGCTTGCGTACATCTTTGAAAGCTATTAACCTCACAGCTGCCCATATGAACGACTTGTGATTTTTACAGCTAGACATTTACAGCTTTGATTTCTTTCATTTTTGCTTTTCTTTTTTCCTTTTTCTTTTCTGGAGGATTGCACCCACAAAGTAATGCCCGAGTGCTTTGCCGCTCTGTGGTGAAATGGTGGTAGTAATAAGAGCTTGGGGAAAGCAAAGGCAGTGAGCTGCCATCTGTTTTCAGAAACAGACCGAGGGGAGCTCAGAGCACTAGGAACAAGGCAGAGCTTTCCGCATACAAAAGTGGAAGTCCTCTGAGCATCCCTGGTGTACGGCAGGGAGAGACTCAGTCAGAAATAAAAACCAAGTCGTGTTTGGACCAGCCTTCTCTGCCCTATCTCAAGGAGCAGCCACTTCGTACTGAGCTGGATGCTGCTACAAGCAGTAGAAGGGGTGTTTGTGGTTTTCAAAGCCTTGATTGCCCCCTTCCCTACAGCAACCAGTGCAGCCTGTCCTGCGGCTGCGCAGCGTCTCCAGGCTCTCCCTGGGTGTTATCAGTGCCTCCAGCGGAGCAGTGACTGGCATCGCCCACTGCTTGTGTTGGCCACCCTCCAGCTGCCGGGTCACCCCACCACCTGCATTCCTCGGGATTTGTTACCTTCTGGTAGCCAAACGTGCAGGCAACTGGGGCAGGGGGCGAGATTTATTCTCCAGGACTCTGTTTTCTTATTGTTTTCAAGTTCGCGGGAGGCTCCCTGTTACTAAACAAACTTTACAACTGTAGGCTATAGGGTCAGCCCCCTGCCTGAGCCCTTCAAAAAAGATGACATTCCTGGTGGCCAGACACGGCCCGTCAGCTGTTTTGTTCCCCTCCTTTCCCTCTCGCTTTCCCCAGAGCTTTTGCTCTGCATCACTGCTGAGCAGGGTAAATCCTCCACTGTGGCTTCGGCACTGAATTAGCATCCTGCAAAGCCTGGTGTTTACCGAGCCCATATGCGTGTGCTTCCTCTTGGCCAGAGACTTGCATTCAGGCTGGATATTAGGAAAGATTTCTTCTCAAAAAGAGTGGTCAGGCATTGGACCAGGCTGCCAAGGGAGGTGTGGAGTCACTGCAGGTTTTCAAAAGGGGATGGACGTGGCACTGAGCGATAGGGTGTAGTGAGCGTGGTGGGGATGGGTTGGCAGTTGGACTGGGTGATCCTAGTGGTCTTTTCCAACCTTTTCCAACCTTTACAATTCTGTGATCTCATGGGCTTTTAGGCATTGTAAAAAACTGTCAAAAAAAAAGGAATAATCCTGTGGAGGAGGAGGTTAGGAATGAAGCATTACTGGGAGCAAGCAATGTACATACTGAGGCTGTGTGGCTGGAAAATCTATGAATTTTGTAGTCTCTCACTGCACTGGGGAATTCCCTACCCTCTTGAAGAAGACACACATTGTCCACAACATAGAATCACAGAATGGGTTGGAAAGGACCTCAAGGATCACGAAGCTCCAACCGCCCCGCCACAGGCAGAGCCACCAACCTCCACATTTCATACCAGACCAGGCTGCCCAGGGCCCCATCCAACCTGCCCTTAAACATGGCCTTCCTTGCTCAGTGTTATTTTTTCCCCATGAAATCTATCATTTTGATGTTTCTTGTTGTTCATACTGACATAGAGGGGGGATGAGCAAGGCTTCTCTATGTGTGACCATCACTCTGAATAACCAGCAGACAATCAAACAAGACACCAACAACCAAAACCAACTGTGGACAAGTAACGTGCTGATGATCTCCTGGACTTTCATCTGGGGAGGCAGCAGCACTCTCAAGCATTGGACATGGAATATTAGTTTTAATTCAGTTTTTCTCCCCTAGAAACAATTGGAAACTCAGAGTCAAGCTTTCTAAGTTAATGGGGAAATTAATCACGCAGTCACCGTCAGGCCAACCTTATTCTGAAGATAGAGCTGGAGGAACCTATGGCACAGAGGGGTTAATTGCCGTGTTTCCAGCCGCTGGTTCCCTGTGGCCTGGAGCACCTACACAGCCACAGCCCGATGTCCCAGTGCCCTGCATGGGAGGGGATGCTGAGTGCTGAGCAGCACCAGGCACGTGGTACCCCTGAGCTGCCTGACCTGGTGCTCTCGTGTTGTTCGCTTTGTGTACGTGACCCAGCCCAGCACAGGCAAACGCTGAGGCTTAGGACAGTGGGGCTAAAAGAAACCTCAGACGACCTGGTCCGTTTTTTCCTGAGATGAAGTATTGTATATGCTTAGATCATCACTGACATCTGTCCAAGTTCATAAATCCTCCAGTACCGTGCCGCCCACTTACTTACCAAGTCTGCTTTTGGGGCTTTTTCTTTCATGCTTAGAAAGGAGGTTGCCAGTATCACGCATAATCTCCTAAATCTGCTCTGCCTCCAATGAAGCCAGCTTTTTCGTGGTCTCTGCTCTGCTCACACAGAGATCAATTGATTACCATTCTCTTTGGAAAACACGTTACTCTTATCGTGTCCTTTCCTGCTCTTCTCTTTTCTAGACTAAACAAATGCATTTCCCTCAGCTTTTCCATGTAGGTCATGCTTACTCAATCTCTTATCGCTCCTGTTGCTCTTCTCTGGATTCTCTCTAATTTGTCTGTATCTTCCTTAGAGGGTGGTGTTGCAAACCGGATAAAGCAGTCCAGCTGATATCTCACCACTTCTGAGCAAGAGTGTAATAGTTACCTTCTATGTCTCCTGTGCAACACAACCATTAATCTTTCCCAGAACTGCATTTGCTTCATTTTTTTTAAAGACAGATTGCTGTTATTGACTCAAGTTCAGCTGCCAACTAACTGCTATCCCCACATCATCCCCAGCAGTGCTGCTGCCTCTTGCTTTACAGAATCACAGAATGGCT
This sequence comes from Pavo muticus, assembly GCA_016647715.1. Classification (NCBI taxonomy): domain Eukaryota; kingdom Metazoa; phylum Chordata; class Aves; order Galliformes; family Phasianidae; genus Pavo; species Pavo muticus. The sequence continues at coordinate 4,231,167 of JACDJE010000306.1, forward strand.
TGGGTTGGAAGGGACCTCAAGGATCATGAAGCTCCAACCCCCCCGCCACAGGCAGGGCCACCAACCTCCACATTTCAGACCAGCCCAGGCTGCCCAGGGCCCCATCCAACCTGGCCTTCAACACCTCCAGGGATGGGGCTTCGTTGTGCTGCATTCAGCATTTCATTTCTCAATCCAGAGGGTACTGCGATGTACTTGCATTTCGCTTTGTGCCATTGTGCCAGTGATAACAGCGAATGTCATTTCTCCAATTTGCTAAGGTTGTTTTGCTTTCTGAACACTTCCACCGAAGTCTGGAGACCTCAAAATCCTGCTTTGAATTGCATTGTCCAAATTATTCAAGAAAATAAAAATATTAATTGGCCAAAAGACGAACCTTAATGCATAACACCTTCCAATTAGATCTCATGGGATAGTTAGTGGGCAGCCTTATGGCACCGCTCCGTGTATCCCTTACTGCTCACCTATGGGACACTTTCTTTCCCTCCAAGCCCTGAAAGCAGAGCTGGATCCACCCCAGCTTCCACCAAGGGCAGAAGTGCCCCTGCTGGCTGTTCCAGATAGAGGTGGAGCATGACAAGGGGATAACAATTTGGACTCACCTCCAGGCCAGTTGGCACCATCCCCAAGGACACTGTTTGCTCTGTTAAGCCTGGTGCATTGTGCATGTGCTGCTTCATGCTGCCCGACTGCCCAGAAAGCTCAGTGCCTTCCACAACATGAAAGTTGCCCCAATCAACCCATACGTCTTTATCATCTTTGGGCTATTTAAAACAAGCTGTCGAGTGTGTAAATAATCATAGAATCATAGAATGGCCTGGGTTGAAAAGGACCACAATGCTCATCTAGTTTCAACCCCCTGCTATGTGCAGGGTCGCCACTCACCAGACCAGGCTGCCCAGAGGATAAGAGCAATATATAATATTGCAATATCTAATATTGCTCTTATAAGATAAGAGCGAAGAATGGTGCTAAGAATAATTTTTACTGGGGAAACCGCCAATTCTTTATACTTTTCAGATGGAAGAAAGGGAGACGTCCATCAAGCTGTCGTTACAAATTAGGTGCCACAAACCTAAGCTGAAGGAGCTGCCAGGAATCCATAAACCTTTTAGAGGATGCGCCTGGTTTTGACATTTAAAACAAAAAACCCTTATGGATTTTTGTGGAAGAGGCTGATGAGCCAGCAGCTGCATTTCTCAGCTGTCGGATGGACTCCACTCAAACGAGCCGATGCCCGGGTTTAGGAGGACAGGTTAATTACTTTCTGTGCTGTGCCCAAGAGCAAATTACTGCGTTACTGAGTAGGAAAAGACATTTGAGGGTGGTTTGGTTTGTTTTTTTTTGTTGTTTGCTGCATCCTGGCTGCTGCCTCCGTACAGCCTGAGTGTAGGTGCCCCTTGCAGAACAATAACTGGATGCTACTTGAAATACTTGGCACTGCAGGCAGGGGAGTGGAGTGTAATGAGAACACTTCAGCAGGTCTGAGGGTGAGTAAACTCCAGTAGCGTAGGAATGAGAAGGTTGGGCTTTTGGTGCAGGTCTCTCCCTCACTTGGCATTCGCAGACAATAAGAATACAAGGATTAACATAGTAGACTCCGTTTATTACACTTGGGTGGATAAAGCAATTATCTGTCTATCAAGGCTGTAGTAAATTGTGCAAGAGCATTAGCATGGGTGGATACGTGGATAAGTGCTAGGCTGCCACAGAGGGTGCTGATACACGAGATAATCCTTCAAGTCTGACTTGTAAAGACTGTTTTCTTTTGGAGTTTATATCACATTACCCCTGTGAGAGTAGATTGAAACTGCATCCTTTTTATTTTTAACCATGTTTTCAGGTTTCTTTAACCATCTGAGTTTTATTAGCAAGGTTATTTTAGAAGTATCCCCATTTAATGAAGTTTAAACAATCTGCTTAAAGCCTACTGCTGGGATATAAACACAGTAGTCCTGTAATGCAGCAAAACAATCTGTTGAAAGATACAATACAAACATGCACACATCCATCCATTATTGCTTAACTGTTGTCTCTTCCATGCCTGAGTTCCCATTCAAACTGCAGCACTCAGCCTGCAGTGCGCTCTTGGTTTTGGGGCTGTAAAACAAAACCAAAAAGTGCCAAACAAAAGCCAAAAGTGCACCTTTACTGATGTCGAGAGAGCGGAGGCTTGCAGGACAGCACAGCATCTCCAGTCTGCTTTAATGGTTGTGTTTACATCGCCCCCATTTTGTTCTATTCAAGGAATCAGGTTTCGCAAGCAGTAAGAAAAGCAGCCCCTCTGCCAGCTGGAGGGAGGCCAGCTCCAGGAGCAGCGTTGTTTTCTCTCCACCCCCTCCTTGCCCTCCTCATTTGCTACAGCAAGCAGAGGTTGGTGGGCTCTGTACAGGACAGCCGACTTGGGGCAGGGGTGATGTCTGTATCTTCGTCAAAGATATTGCTGGGTTAGGATGAGGGTGATAAAGTCGGCGTGAGGAGCTCTTGCCCTTTCGCAGTGTGGCCTTTATACTCCTTCATTCCCTCTTCTGCAAAAAAAAATGAAAAAGTAGGGAGGAGAAAGGGGAGAGCGTAACAGATAGCAGCATGCAAAGGGAATTAAGGCAGGGACCGAGACTTGCGTGACTGTTTATATGAGCTGCCTTTAATGTCTCTGAGCGGTGATGCCGGCAGTTCTTAGCTGGTTTCCTGGCACAAGTGCACACAGGTTCATTTATGTTCTTAAGTGATGGCTGAAGGTGAAGGCAGAGCCTTGCTACCACCTCATCAGCCTCTGTGCTGATGTTCACGCAGGATGCTGCTCAACTCTGCTGAGCAAGCTTCAAAATCCAAGTTAGAATTCCATAACTTGAAAAGAGAGAGAAAAGGAAAAGAGAAATGCAGGGCATTCCCATGACAAGGAGAGACTTTGCTGTTCTGTGTAGAGAGCTGTGGAGCCAGGCCGTGCCACAGCAGAGCACTGGGGTGAGCTGAGATGCTGGGGAGGACCAGAGCTGCAGCCATCCCACTCCATCCCCTTCCTGCTCTGCTTCTTCCTGTCCTCGAAGTGCCTCTCCACTTTCATTCATAAAGTGTTCCAGTTCTGATCTGTTCACACAGCTTCTCATGCTGCCTTGTCCCTGCCACACGTCCCTTCCATGTGCCGGGATCAGCCTGGGGCTCTCAGAGCCCTGCTCCCACCTCCCCACATGGAGGAATTTTGGGAACAAGAGGCTGCTCTGCAGCTGTTGCAATTTGCTGAAAAACCCTGACCTCCAGGTCTGTCTTTCAGCTGTGTATGTGCTCTCCACAGACCCCAGCTGATGTTTAAAAAGCACTGATAGCACTTTATATTCTCAGAGGCTTTGCGAGGGGAGAGTTACAATGATTCCCATGGGCACTCAGGGACACGATTTATGTACCCATGGGATGACTTCCCCTCACCTTTCCTGCCCCTTCCTCCCTTTAACCTGCTGGAAGCACTTAATTCATTCCAGGCTCAGAGTGCAGCCTGCAAGATGAGCTTTAGCTCTCAGCGAGTCAATGAGGAGATCACCATTGACACCAGAGATGCTCCCAAGGCTTGAACTCAACATGGATAACACCAAAGTTCAAACCTACCCCTGCCTCAATTCATCTTGGGTTTGAACCACAGCTCCTGGAAGGCTGCAGCATAATGCATTCCCCTGGGAGCTGGAGCTGGAGCTGTTGGAGCAGCACCAGCAAACTGCAGGCCTTTGGGAGAGCAGCGCTCAGCAGGGAGAAGTTCAGTGAGGTTTTGACAACGGGCTGCATCAGATCATTGTGTAGGAACTGAGCCATCTGCAGCATACCTTCTTTTTCATACCTTATTTTCACTTGTCTGCAGTAGTTTCAGGTGTGAGTCTTACCTGTTTGGGGTAGAAAATATACCATTTTTTCAGAACAAAATGAGGCAGTGTCTTGTTTTGTGCCCACGTCTGCGTGGCTCCTGTTGACACTAACAGGGCTCTGGGAGAACAAGCTCTCCAGTCTAATGCAAACTGGTGCCCTCAGCTATTTAAAAACAGACATCTTTTTTTCCCCCCCTCTATTGAGCAAATTAAATGCAGTTACTTCACCTATGTAGCTCCTTTCAGTAGGAATTATAAGAACCTTCCCAATGCACAGCCTATGGCCTAATTATGTAATTATGTCTCTTGGGTAGATTATATTTTTCTTCTCATAATTGTGTCTTTACCCAAGAGACTGGAAGGGTTCCGAGCTTTTCCCTTTCATGGCTAAAAACTGTTTGTCTCTCTTGCATTTTGTTTTTCTTTTTCCTGAATTTTGGGTTGTGTGTGTTTGGTTGGAGTGGGCCAGGGGGTGGCAAAGGGAAGCCAGCCTGGGGGGCTGTCACAAGAGTGACAGACATTCCTACTTGTGAAGGGCAAATGTGTGACTTCTGGTTTTTTGCTCATTGATGACTCTCTTGTTTTTACCACCAGAGCATAGATTAAGGCTGCTTTGGAGTGTTATCTTGTAAGATAATTTGTAAGAGAACAGTGAATGTCTTTGATTTGTGCTGAATATGCAATGTTATTCTGACCCTGCACAACAGCTGGTAAGAAGCCTTGGGCTCAGGTCCGAACTCCTTTGCCATGGATAAGTGAGACCACAGCCTTACGAGCCTAGAGCTGAGTTCCAACCAGTGTCTTCCAGTTGGGACTGATCCATAGGACCAAGTGGGATGAAATGCAGGAAAATGTCCAAAGAGAATTTAAGGAGAAATCCTGATAAAATTCAGAGGACGCGTGGTGTGAAATTGGCTCCTAGAGCATGTGCACAGAAATATGGCACTAGTATATTAGCATTAAAAGATGGAGCGTCTCTCAGACGTATCTATTTATGAAGTCAGCAGGAACAAAGTACCTGTTCTTCAGATCTGTAAAGTTCTGTACTAGTGAACAATGGGAATAATCAAAACTGGGGCTCTTGGGCTCAGGTGTGCTTCTTCTGAAGTAAGAGGAAGCTTGGGCTGTATAGGCTATAATTTTTAGCTCATAATGTAGGTGGTTCTTCTTTGTACTGCCCCTTAGTCTGAAGACAAGTCCATTTTCCACTGCAGTTTTCTTCTTTTTCAGTCCCAAAGTCAACCCAGAGCCCCTGCTCACAGGAGGCCTCTGTTACCAGCCTCAGCATTAGGAGGGTTTTTATTTCGGTTGCCCTTGCAAGCTGTGGACCTCTGTGGAATGATACCCCAAACTTGGAGAGGGTCCAGAGGAGGCCACAAAGATGATCAGAGGGCTGCAGCACCTCCCCTATAAAGACAGGCTGAGGGAGCTGGGCTTGTTCAGCCTGGAGAAGAGAAGGCTGCGGGGTGACCTCATTGCAGCCTTACACTACCTAAAGGGAGCCTATAAACAGGAGGGGAGTCAACTCTTTGAAAGGGGAGATAACAGCAGGACAAGGGGAAATGGTTTGAAGTTGAAGGAGGGGAGAATTAGGTTGGATGTCAGGGGGAAGTTCTTTACAAAGAGAATGGTGAGGTGCTGGAACAGCTGCCCAGAGAGGCTGTGGATGCCCCGTCCATCCCTGGAGGTGTTCAAGGCCAGGTTGGATGGGGCCCTGGGCAGCCTGGGCTGGTATGAAATGTGGAGGTTGGTGGCCCTGCCTGCGTCAGAGGGTTTGGAGCTTGATGATGCTTGAGGCCCCTTCCAACCCAGCCTGTTCTGTGATTCTGTGAAACTTCCCCTGGCTCCTTCTGCTGCTGAGCACACTCACAACACGGAGCAAACACCAGCATTGGTAGTATTTCACATCTGACCGTTGCCCTGTGCTCTGCTGGGGTTATCCCAGCACACGTAGCTCAGCAGGGACAGCACAGCTTCTTGCTTTCACAACCTTTCTGCATTCCCTTGGCTTTTTCATGGAGACACCTGACTCCCATGAAGCCTCTTGTTGTTGCAATGACAGAAGCGAAAAAGGCAGAAGGAAATGGGTGATGACTGAAAACAGCTAACCCACTTGAGAGTGATAAAAACATCTGCTGACAATCTGGTAACCAGATCTCCTCGGTACCAGGAGAAAAAAAACACAACAAAAAACAAAACAGAAAGGTGGGCGGTGTACGTGGTACAAAGAAAGGGAGTCCCTGAGTGTCAGCATCTGGCTGGGCCACGTGTAGCACCATCTAATTAGTTTTCAGTTCCACACCCACAACTGGAAGATAAAAAGGCACAGCCCTCCTCCCCGAGGAGGTAAAAATCTTCAAGCGTCAACGCCACGTTTCCATCCTGCAAGTCAGCCTCTTCCACAGCCCCACTTACATCTTGACGTTGGCAGCGATGCGGCGGGGGCTGAGTGATGAGGGATGCGCTCCCATCCCCTTCCAGCTCCCGCATCCACCCTCCTCGAGGTCGTGTGTCTTTGATCCGGGACACATTCCTTTGTTGCGTTTAAACTGAAATGATTAATCTGGAGATGAAGGCTCCTTACATCTCCCGCCGCAGCTGGGATGTGGTGACCGAATGGCAGCTCCTAGGTGCTGTCTCGGCACGCCGGCCCTGCGTGGCCTGGTGAGGTGAGGCTGCCTGCAGCTTGTCCCCTTGGTAAGCCCAAGGCATTCCATAAAATCTTTGTAACAGAGCAACCAGGCCTCAGTGTAGCGTTGCTGGCAGCACCATCCCAGGCGCTGAGTGCTGGCACTGGGAAAGCCATGGCATGATTTTCTCCTACCCTCTCCGTAGCCTCATATTGCTTTTTAATGTAATTGCTGCCACAGCAGATCACAGATTCTTGCTGAGCTATCCACACTTACTACCCTAATCTTTTTTCCTGAAATAAAATGATGACTGTGACCAAGGAATACAGCTTTTCTTAGCACGCTCCCCTGGGATCAGGAATTTCTCTGTCAACGGACACATATATCAATGGGAGATGAAAAGCAGCCTGTGGAATGAGTTTTAAACATGTATCACATATTTCACTGCTGCTGCTGATGTGCTACTCAGAAGGCCTTTTTAGAGTCTTAGCCCATGCCTCGTGGCTGCTCTGTACTTAATAGGATTGTTTTATATTTTTTCTTGCACAAGAATTGGGGCAAAAAGCTATTTCAGTTGCCGCTTCTTTGCAGACACCTCCTCAATATGAAGCTCTGTGTTGAGTTTTGCAGTGCAGTCTCACCTCACTGGGAAGCTGCGCTGGGGGAGCGTGGCTCCTGTGGATCTCTTTGTCATGACGGGACTCTGTGTTACAGCCCTACATTTTAAATGACCAGGAGGGAAAGGCAAGTCTGCCTTTGGCCCTTTGCTGGTTTCCGGGTACCTGTGCTTGCACTGATGCCTGGGGTCTTCCAGATGTGCAGAGATCTCTCCTTTCCCTCCTTTCCCTACTTTTTCTAGGTGACAACACCCACGTCCACATATTTCTCAATTATTTCAGATCAGCCATATGTGGAAATCCTTATTCATTCCTTTTTTTTTCCCCTGCCCACATGGAAGTACCCTGCAATCCTGCTGAATTTTGTCTTTCTCTGATAGTTCATTCTAATAATGCAGAGTTAAATACAACCTCTGTTCCAGAAAAGCTATGGGCAACCAGAGCATGACAGAAACGAAGCAAGGGGTTATTGGGCACACGTTGGTACAGGAGAGATGCCCAACGTATTGAGCATTCATTGAGTGAGCAGAAGGCAATCAAAATAGTTTGTGCACTGGCTCGTTAGAAAAGCACTGTATGGTCCTTTTGCCAAAACCAACCTATATAAATATGGAGCAGAATTTTTCCATCAAAATAAATTTCACTTTGGGAATAGATTCATTCCCAGGTAAAGTCAGCCCCGATGTGCGAGCTCAGAGATGGGCTACTGGGTTATCTTACTTTGAGCCTTCTTGGTCATGCTGAAACGTGAGGAGGAATGAATAGAAGAGGAGAGGGGCAATGGATTCCTTGAGAAAACCAGACTGGTCAATGCGACTAACAGAGGCAAAAACAAAACCAGAAAAAATGTGGAAGAAAATATAAGAGGATGAGAGATCCCAAGAGAGAACTGACTGTGTGCGTACGCACTGTGTGAAAGTTATTTCTTTAGATTAGCAGCACCCAGCTTATACAAGTTCTAATTTACATAGATGGGAGAGATAGTGCTAATGACTACCAGGTGAGATGTTATCCTGTTAATGAGGCTGCCATTACAGAGCTGTTACAAGCCAACCAGAAATCGTTCCCCGTTTGAAGTGATTGATACCTCCTAGAGAGGAGTCACCGATGCCAGCAGATTGTTCTGCAGAGCTCTGCCATACAGCAGCTCCTTCTCTTTAATGGGAAAGCTCATGCCTACCCCATGTTTTTATACTGAGTCATCACGGGGGAGAAAAATCATACTTCAAAGCACAGAATAATGGGTCAACTAATTAATTTTTTTTAATTGCTAGAGAAGTTTCTCTACAATTAATTTCCATCTAGCTATTTTTTATCATCTTCCAACCTCAATCCTTCAGTTTTCACAGAATGGCAGAATCTCAGAATGGTTGATGGCCTCTGGGTCCAGCAGGTCCAACCTCTGCTCAAGCAGGGACACCCAGAGCAGCATGCCCAGGCCCTCATCCAGGCAGCTGTTCATGGAATCATAGAACCATAGAATGGCCTGGGTTGAAAAGGCCCACAATGCTCATCTCGTTCCAACCCCCTGCTATGTGCAGGGTCGCCAACCACCAGACCAGGCTGCCCAGAGCCACATCCAGCCTGGCCTTGAATGCCTCCAGGGATGGGGCATCCACAGCCTCCTTGGGCAAAGCTGTTGGACATCTCCAGGTCTGTGATCCAAGATCTCCACAGTCTACGTAGAACCCCGATTTCTCTAAATTTAGAGTTAGCTGTCCATTATAGAGAAAGCTTTGCCTTCAGCCACATTTGGACACTGTGGTCCCAGTTGGATGATGTGAACCCATGTATTTCAGTGATATGGTGACAGACAAAATTAAATTGCCTTTTATAAAGAGAGATGAACTGATACATTTCAAGACTCAGTGGCCTCATTTATACTGTTAAAACGAATTAAGCAGTGCCAGAATTGGTTCTCTGGCCCTAAGACTGATGTGGGCAATCTGACCGTGTCTGCAAAGCTGAACTCGCATGGCCTCCAAGCAGAGGGCTGTATTTTCACTGCTGATGGAGAATGCAGTGTATCTCAAACCTCTGGGCATCATCTGGAGGAGTTTTGAGCTGGTCCCAACCCAAACCACACCAGAGACCCTTCCTAATGTTAAAAGCATAAAAATATCCAACCCATGTATTGCCTGTGCCGATACCCCGGCACTGTTTACAGGGATGGAGGCAACTGCGTGTCTGGGTTGCAGTGAGGGGATCTGGGCTCCCATTTCAGCTCTGCCAGATCCTTTTCATGTGACCTTAGTTACTAACTTTGGGTGAGATAATTCCATGCGATGTTGACTAATGGTGAGAGTGCCTAATTAAACTAGTCATGTGGGCTCCCTCTCTGATCAGAGAAGGAAGAGAAAGCAAATTCAGAAGGTGAATCATCCCATTTTAAGACTGGTGTCGGAGACAAATGAGATGAATTGCCCTCTGGAAGTAGCTATTTCTTTCCATTAACTGTAGAGGAAGTCTACATTAGAAGAGTTTAGACTAGATGCCTGATTTATGAATGGCTGAAGTTAAGTAAAATTAGTACTGACCTTAATCTCACTGCATGCCTGTTTTTCCATATGTTGACTGATAGAAGTAATGCCTTTTGTGCCTCATTCAAAGGCACCACTGGTTGAGGAGCATCTGTTACTACTTCAAAAAGAAATTAAACTTAGGAGCAAAAATACAACAATTAGAGAAGTAAAACCTTTCCTCTTAAAACATCTGAATGACAGTAAGAAGAGTACCAAGGTGCCACTTGGTGCATCCCGTTGCTTTGGGCATTTTTCCCCTCTGCATTTCAACAACCAAACACCCATTGGCTTTTCCCAAGGCAGCCCTGTGGCACAGGGGCAGTGAGCCTGCTTTTGGGGAGAAGTACAAGCATGGAGGAAGGCTGAACACATAATGGCAGTGTAGGACCCGGTCTTGGCCAGAAGCTTCTCGAGTGAGAGTGACTATTCACTTTTTGGAAAAGCTCTCAAGTTATGGAGGAATTTTCTTAGCAAAAATCCACAAGAGATAGTCCAGTCATGGAATAATTGTCCCTCTCGATGACTTGTACATATAAGGTTTACTTTGGGAAAAGAAGTTTTGCCCCTTTAACTATCCAGTGTAGTTAAAGCAGGAAAAAAAAAGACATACAGACCTTGTGTGGTGTCCATAAGGGCTTATTTTGATCCAAATTACTGCATTACATATCAATATGGGCACAGCAGTGCTAGTTAAGGCTTTTGCCAGCACAACCACATCCAAAACACCAAAACACCCATTCCCCACCAATGTCACTGTGTTATTGGGAGTAGCTGTGGTACCTACATAGTCCATTAATCTGATAACAGGTCCTTAGAGACCTCTTTTTTTTCTTTTTTTTTTTTGTATATTAAAGTACTTAATCTTGTTATTAACGCTTTTATTTTATGATTTGCTGTTTCCAGGGCACAGACAGAAGCTTGATGACTCTAAACCTAGTTTGTTCCCTGAACGCCTCAGTGATTTAGGGCGCATTCCTCATCCCAGTATGAGAGTAGGGGTCCCGACCCAGAGCCCACGGCCCTCTCTGAACTCTGCACCAAGTCCTTTTAATCCACAAGGACAGAGTCAGATTACAGGTAAGAGACAGAACCATAGGTTTGACTTGCACAGGCAATGGTAGTAATTGCTTATGGATGTTTGTGTCTCAGCTGTAGACGTAGAGGCTGTTACAGAGGGAGAGATGTGTTCCAGGCTAAGCTAGGTGGGAAGTGTTTTCTTCTGTAGCATTTGAAGCTGAAAATGTCTTTCTTTTCTTAAAATGTCTTTTTGCCATAGGTCCAAAATAGTCAATCTGGGTAAATTGAATAGGAATCTGGTGAAATTCTAACTGCCATGTTGCTATGCCTTCACCTCCGGCTCTGTAATAGTACCTGTTAGCACATATTAGAATGGATATTTCTATTCAGCCTTTGTATTTTGCACTGGTGTTAAGAGAAGCACCCAGAATTGGATGGTCTTCCTGTCAGAACAATAACAAAATCTTCTCGTGTGGCAGTTTCCTTCCAGCACCAGTGTTACAATAAACGGACTGGGTTATGGAGAAGTCTCCAAAGATTGCTTATGAGGGTCGTATGCAACGTTTATGATTGCATGCTGAGAGACAGATTTCAGTGCGCTGAGAGAAATCGTGAAATACCACGTGTCACAGATTGTAAGCCTGAAATCAGATGTTTAACTGCAGCTGTGCCAGAAGTTTGCAACAAAACCGTAAACCTACAAAAAAAACCACCCCGATTTTGTTAGTTTTTCTAAATGTAGAGCTGGTTGTATTTTTCAAAAGAGTTTCAAAGCAACCTCTACCCAATTATGGTCATCGCTGCGCTCGAAACTGCTGCTGATGTATTTGCGTCTCTCCGGGATGCAAAGAGGTGATGCCACTGACCAGTTCACTTGCTAGAACTGTTGGGCAACTCAACTTAGATGCAAGTTTGTCAGCAAAACTCTCAACTCAATTTACTGGGCAGCCTTAAAACTCAGTTCTGCTGTTACAGTTGTGTCTACACCAGGAGCCCTTTGCCAATGTAATACACCGGTATTCCTGTACTGGTAAAGCACTCCTGGTGTAGACAAAGTCTTTGAGTCAACCTAGGAAGATTTCTGGTTTCGTGTTTCAAGTGGTTTTGACATGATACCAGCTGAAACTTAGTGGTTTTAACAAAGTGTTGTGGCTTTCTTCTTCTTTCTTTTTCTTCTTTTTTTAAGTTCAACTGGTCTATTAATTTGCAGGGAGGAAGAGAAGTAAGTGGGTTAATTTGAACCCAACGCACTCAGCGAATTGGAACAAGAAAAAAAAATGGTTCCCATGAGCTGTGGCAAAGCTCTCCCAGCTCGAGAATCTAGCTTTAACTAGACTTCTTTAACATCTGTAATATACTAAATATGTCGGTATCACTCATTACACGGTACCTAATGCCCACCACCTTCCCAGAGCAGTCTTTTTGGCCAGGTTTAGTTGGATATGTGAAGTCAGGACTCTTGTACTTACCATTTTCTGGGTATGAACTACCAAATGAAGCCCAGTATTTCTTCTCACTTAACCGCTCTCTTCTGTCTGACAGTGTTTGAGGACATGGCAGTTCCCCCCAAAAACTGGGCAAAATCTGAGGCTAAAATCAGCTTCTCTCCTGTGCCTCCATGGTTTACCTATTGTGGAACACTGCATCTAGGAACGAAGGAGGGGGAAATTCTTTCTGACCCCATCTGGTGATCAGCTTATGCCCTGAAGCACGAGAACTGAGATCCCCTTGTAATTTTCTTCCTCTCTAAGTGTAACCTCATATGCTGTTCTCATTCACATAAATGCCTCCTGTAGAAAATGTTCTGCTGGCTTTGATTAATAGAGTACTTCTCTGCCTCGTTATGAATCAGCAGCAGCATTTACAGCTCCTGGAGGTGACAACTTCAGATGAGGTTTAAATAAGCCTGGCTGCAGACAGCTGTGTGCTGTTCCCTATCTGCTCTGCAGCTTGAAGAGTTCAAAGCCCGTTCCAGCTGAGGCTTCATCCAGAGAGGGAAGTGCTGCTGGTGGGGCAGAGGGAGCGAGCCGAACCCACGAAGTCAGGCTGACTTTCCCATCTATTATGGTTTATATGCTTTTCTTGCCAGATAAACCCAGAGTCATGGGATACTTCAGAATCCCAAAGGGCTCTCATTTTCCCTAAAGCAATGAGGACTCTGCTACGTATTCAAATTTCTAGTGAATACGGGGCTGTGCTGTGTTCCAATACAGTGCCATGTTGTTCCCCACTGGTCTCCTCCTCGATTTCCAGCAGCCAAGTATCCAGCTCACAAAGGCTACTCGTTAGCTTTCCATTTAATAAAGCAATTTGTGTGAGCACGGTGCATCGGTGCGAGCCCTGTGAATTGCACTGGCTTCCCCACAAGGCTTTTTTTGTGCTCTTCAGGATGTTGATTGCAATCTGCAAAGCTCTGTGTGCTTTGATGTTCCACCAAAGCTCTGGGATGCTTCTGCGGATGGTCCCTCGCGGTTCTTCTGCAAGGAATGGATGCTCCTTGCCACACAAGCTGCGCCAACGGGAGACAAAGGGAATGCCTCAGAGCAGGCACCTCTTTGATCAGGTGCTGGCTGCCCATGGGAAACTGCAAAATGTATGGCTGCTGGGTGCGGTGATAGGGCTGCCGGCGCTGCCCTCCTCCCCCAGTTCCCCACTGGATTCTTAATGTGGTCTCTGGGCCGGTAGGGTCTGGGGATGCGTTGAAAGGAGTACAGATGCTCGTCTGAACCCAAGGATGTTTTTATTACCTTTCTTGGAATTAAGCAAGCATTCCTTTTAGATATACCTTTGTTTCTTAATCTCTTACCTAGTAATTTAGGGGAAATAATTAATTCCTTATAAATTTAACAGTAAATACTGCATTCCTATGACAAAATCCGTATTATGCCTGGTTTTGTGTAGTTCCACTTGAGGTCTTGCATAGCTATTGCATGATTAAACACAAATAATATTTAAAGCCTGACTGGCCCACACCTGAGCACGGAGGAACACTTTGGGGTTCACTCTTATATTTCTTCTCTCTGTCTGGGTTGTGTTTATTTGCCTCGAGTATCAGAGTACAGCTTCTACAAATTGCAGCGCAGTCCCAAACCCACCGCAGCACCGGGCTGCAGCAGCACAAGGCACTGAGTTGCCCTTATTCAACATGGCATTTTAACTAGGAGCCTGCAAAAGCAACAGTGAAGGGTCATTAAAAAACAAATCGCCCAATAAGCAGATGCCTTTGCTGAGGCAGTGCAGATTCAATTTGAACCCCGCTTGCTGCCCGTAAATCAGGGATGCTGTCTGCTCACATTTGGATATTGGTATATTTGCTTTTTTTTTTTGCTTTCCTCTCTCCCTTAACGGCACTGGAACAACTTGCAGGCGGGTCGAGTTACAGTCCCGCTCGGAGCTTGGCTCATTGCAGCACTGCTTGGTATGAAATGAGCAAAGCTGTTGTTTTTCTAAACTGCAACCGGTGTGGATGAGCTCCTGTCAGAGCAGATCCAAGCAGGGCTGCGATTGTGGCTTCCGTGAGGTTTCCTGCTCCATCACTTTAGTGGCACTGTCTGATCTATGGGCAGTCTATGACTTGTGGCACTGAAAGAGCAGTGCTCAAAAAGCAGGTCCTGTGATTTTTTCATTTTTTTTTTTCTTTTTCTGCTTTTCCCTCTCCCCCACACTTTGGTGATGCTGCATTTCCAGCCCTCGTCATTTTTCACCATTTTTAAAGTTGTAGAAAGCGGATTTAAGGAATTTGGAGGTGAAAGTTAGTGGGGGGATCCATCGCCACTATCAGGTGGAGCATTGAGAACTGAGGCTGGTGGGAAGGCTGTGGGCAGAAAGCACCTTCAGCTCCTCTCATGGTGCCTGTCCTCCATTCCTCCCGTTCTGGTTTGGTGGGGCTGGGCACTGCCCTCTTGCAGAGTCAGGGAGATGGCACAGTCCTCCTTTCGTACAGCACCGTTGTGGGGTGTGAATGTGGGGCTGTGAAGCACCTGACTCAAAGACTGAAAGCAGCAGCCCAGTGTCTGTTATCTGAGACCACCAGCTGCAGGAGAGCCATGGAACAAACCGGGTAGCTGTTATAGCTAGGCAGTGTGTGAGTACCCCCCCGGGTTGCTTGTGTTAGACCTGGGACAGCAGCATGCTGCAGCATGCACCAGCCTGCAGCCATGCACATCAGCCTGCTGAATGCAGCAGACACAGTACGTGATTGCTTGGAGAGCACCAATTAGAAATAGCCCAAGCTATAGGTATACAGGGTGCATTGTGCCTTCAGTCCATGGGATAAAAGCTACAAGTCAGCATATGAGGTGGAGGAGCTGGGATTCCTTCTGTCACAAACCCCATGGTGGCTGCAGCCTGCTGCGCTTTATGCAAATTGATTGCATCCTTGCGGCGACTGGCAAGCTGCCACTGCGAACCTGCATTGGGTGAAGTCCGTGTCCCTCCTATTAAAGTATTCTTTTAACTTTTTTTCCTTTGCTATTTAGTTGTCCTACTGGCAAGACTTGTTGAGCTTAGTTTGGTTTTCTTTTTTCCTTTAGAATTGCGACTCTTAGGGACTGAGAGGAAAAATAGCTTTAGAGATTCTTAAGGCCAAAATCTGGTCTCAATTACACTGGTGTCCATAGGGGTGTAACTCCACTGTGTTCAATGATTGAACTGGGCAATCCAGATCAAGCACTGGGCTTTCAAATGCTCCTAAGAAACAGTCAGAGGAGAGGAGGAGATTGCATTTTGTTGTTGTTGTTTTGCTGGGGTTGGGTTTACAACAATAGCATGTTTACTCATGCAGAAAGTCATCTTGGCTTTGTTAAGATCATAACCAAAGATATTTGCTTTGGGTGTTTACTACAGATAGCTCCAGACAGCTTGTTTTTTAGTATCAGCAGTAGCACTAATGCAATGGGCAGCAGCCAGCACTGGAACTGATGACTGGATTTAAATAAGTGTTTTTGGAAAGTGTGTGCACACATGTGATGTTTGGGTTTTATAGGCTGTATGCTGAGGGGCTGTGAGCCTATGGTCATGCTCTGAGTACTGGAGCTCAGCTTGGGAAATGGAAATTTGATCTTTTTCTACAGTAAATCTGTATGCTTCATAATGTATGCTCTGGGCAGCCTGGTCTAGTAGCTGGCAACCCTGCACATAGCAAGGGGGTTGAAACTAGGTGATCATTATGGTCCTTTTCAACCCAGGCCATTCTATGGTTCTATGATTCTGTGATATGATATAATCCAGCGCCAGAGGAACAGACAACTACTTCTACAGGACAACTTTCCAGCTTTCTCTTCTCTCTTTTGACACTTTTCCATTGAAAGAAGAGAACTGACATTGCTGGATGATCAGTGGGAGAAGTGGGCCATGAGGGGTTGCTCATTTTCTGGACTTAGTTTTATGCATCCAAATTTAGGCCTGGTCTGATATTAAATGTGGAGGTTGGTGGCCCTGTCTGTGGCAGGTGGATTGGAGCTTCATGATCCTTAAGGTCCCTTCCAACCCGGGCCATTCTGTGATTAGGCGGATTTTTCAAAGCTCCTATTGTCCTATGCAGTCAGCTTGACTACGTGGATCAGGAGCTGATCAAGTCTTGCACTGATTATCGGTACGGCAGTGAAACTGAGAGACAAAAGCATTTGCAAGACCACGTTTTCCTGCCTCGCTGAGGCTCACGTGGCAGTGCCATCAGGAAGGAGCTGTCTCTGGGTTAGTTTGGTCCTCACCCACCGACTCATTTCCGCTCATCTGCACCCAGCATGATTTTGCATATGCATGAAAATGCCCCGTCCTTAATGAGTATTGTGAAAGCCGCACTTTTCTTCACATCCACACAGACTTAACAAAAATGTTTACAAAAGGAGGACTGTTCTTAGGAATCACTCCAAAATTTTCAAGTGCAAAGTCAAATTCAGAGCGGCCCTCTGCCTCTGTTGCTGCTGTTTAAGGCTCTGCCAGCCCGGCTGCAGGCCTCCGGAGCTGGGAGTTGGGTGGGCTTTCTCCCGAGCCATTCAGTGTACTTCTGTATTCACATTTTCCCTTGTTTTCTGGGGATTCCTTCAGGCAGGAATTCATGTTTGCTCTGCCTCAGAGCTCTGGGGTTTCTCATATATTCAGGGCCTTCAGCGATTAGAAAGATACGCTTTGGCTGCCAGAGCACGTGGTGCTTCATGTGACAGCCCAGAGCCTCTGGCTCTCACACGCAGCGGGTGCCTGCCAGCCTAGCAAGCATGCATGGCCCTCCACTCTCTGCAAACAGAAGAGATGGTCTCATCTGCATGGAGGCATGGAAAACTTCTTGCAAATCCGCTTGCACTGTCTGCCCCACTGGTGTGTGCTCAGTGGCCATGTCATCCCTTCAGCATGGAGGAGGTGACCCTGCTGAGCACATTGTTGCGTTCCCTTCTGGCACCCACTTGGATTTGCCTCATAAGGGGAAGTTCTGGAAGCAGGCACCCCTAAGCAATAAACCTAGCAATGTCTTGCCTCCTCGAGGCTTGATTCTGTGGTACAGGAAGCCAGAAGAGATGTGGGGCCTCTGTGGCCAAGGCCTCTGCGCAGCAGCATTGCAGGGAACATCCTCGCACCAGACCAAGCGGTGCTGTGTGTGGCCCACAGCTCCCTGTCTGCTCTGAGGAGTACATGGAGTGGTTTTTGGCTGTGTGGGGTGCCTGTTGGCTACGTGGGGTGGCTGTTGGCTATGTGGGGTGGTTTTTGGCTACGTGGGGTGGCTGTTGGCTACGTGGGCTGGCTGTTGGCTCCACTGCATTTTACTGCAGGCACTTGGCAATACCACTGAGCAGTGACCGTGACCCTTTGGGCGAGCAGACCTCGTTTGAATCCTGCTCCTCACATGTCCAGACAGAGGCTGGTTTTAGGGCATTTACTCCAGGATCTGGTAAAACTAGTATCTTCGGTTTCCGCTTTCCCAACAGGCCAAAGATAATGCTTGAAGCCCCAGGGCAAATTCCCCACCTGGCCTCAGACGTGACCTTGTGTGGAGAAATCACACTGACCTCCAGCCTGGCCTGCTGCGGCCTTTCTTCAGTCAGTGAGCTCTGATGCAACTTCTGTTCAATTTGGTTGAGGATTTTCCTCCAAATTATTTCCTATTCTGTGAGAAAACACAGTATAATTTCCCTGGAGCTGAGTTTCCTACAGTCTAGCTTGAGAGAGGCTCAAGTTCACACTTGAACATCTGGGTTGAAAGCTTCTAGCCAAGAGGAGCACCCCATTTTGTGAATGAGATACTCAGGAAACAAATTATCATTCTTTTACTTAAATTTAGGTAGAAAGTTCAACAGAAGGTCTGTGTAAGGGCCAGAAGCAGTTATGTCACAGCACAGTGTCTTCACTAACAGCCTGTCCTCTTTCTTTTTCTCTAAAACACTTTGCAATTTAACATCTCACAGTTTGGGGCTCATGAGGAGTTGAAATCAAGTATAAATTAGAACATAAATCTGGTGATGTGGTGCTGTAGATGGGATGAGCTATAGGGGGAGTGTAAAAATTAAGCTAAATGTCTTGAGAATATCTAAAATGCTCTGGCGTCAACAAATGGTCCATCCAGTCCCATATGCTGCCTCTGACATTGCCATATGAAATATTGTTATAAAGACTGCATGAGTCCATTCATTTTTTTGCTGTTAGAATCATAGAATCATAGAATCACTCAGGTTGGAAAAGACCTTAAAGATCATCGAGTCCAACCACAACCAACCA
>JACDJE010000497.1:0-111515 GCA_016647715.1 Pavo muticus
GGAGCTCCACCCCCACTTCCTCTTCGCGCCAAGTCCTCCCCAGGGAAGCCGCACCTCTCCTCCCATCAGGATACTCCACATGCCCATAAGGGGCAGTAAACGGAACCAGAACATTAACTCTTTAACTCCTACTGGTTCACATGATGTTCTGATGTGGAATACTGATCACAAAAGAAAAATCACCAAACCACAACACATTGCATTGGCTTGGTTCTGCTGCCAGTGTACAGGAAGGAAGGCTGGAGAAGAAGAGAAGTCAGAAGGCCTCCCTAAGGTTTCCTGCCTGCATTCAGCTGCTGCATTGCCACAGCTGAAAGCTGGGGAGGACCAATGTGTGCAGAGGGAAGAGCATTAGCAGTGCTTTGCAAAGAATGGGCAGTTCAGGCATGGGATGGGGCTGGGAAGCCGCCTGGCATGGAGCAACAGCAGTGCAGCAGGTTGATGGGGTTTTCCTCTCTGTGTTTCACACTCTTTGGTCTGTTATTGCCTGCAGGGTCGTGCATCTGTCCAAGTGCCTGGCTGCACCTAGTGTTGGGATGCTGTGAGCTCTGTGACAGCGGGGGATGCACACGGATGCACACGGAGAAGAGGTAAACCTGCCTGCATGGCATCTGCCGCGTCCCACATCCCACATCTGCGGGATGAGCAACTGGAGGAGCATTTCTCCCCAGACCCACTCCACAACAGCCTCTGACCTCCTCAGTCCACCTGAGCATCTGTGAACTGGACACAGGGAGGGCCTGGGTGCTCCGTCTCGGCTGGGCTTTGCCCTAGGCACAGTCAGAAGGTGTTAGGGTTCCCAGTGGGATCTGTCCCACTTAGCACATATCTCCACAGCTCTGCCCATGCCTAGCGAGTCTGGGCCCAAACCTCTCCTCTCCCTTGCTCCTTTCCCAGGCGCAGAGGAACCAGTGGCAGAGGATGGGCCACTGACATTGCCATGGCCTCCATAGACCTGCTGAGGGGTAGTGAGAGCAGAGGCGCATCTCAGTACCAAGAACTAGTAGGGCCCTGCATTAACCAAGCAATGACTTTACTGCTAATGAGAGCTGCAGCTCAGCAAGTCAGAGCACGCAGAGCCCATTCCCAATGTCTGGGCACCCTCACAGCTTCTCAGAGGTGCTGTTATCTGTGGTTTGCAGAGAAGAAGCTGAGGCAGAGATTTAAGATCTGCTTGTGACATGAGGTAGGACCAGAACCAAGGGAAGAAGCCAAGATTCCCATCTGCTTGCTGTAACCAGTTGGATATGCTTCCTTCTCAGGTGAAGGCAGACACAGTTTTAAATCGCCCTGTTTTAAATTGGATGTTATGCCTCAGCCTGAATGCCATACAGAAACACTGGCTTCCAGAAGAGAGAATTTCTGCTGGCACTGTGATCGCTGGATTTCAGCTATAGGGTCGCAGTGCTTGCACAGCAGTGTACAAGCTGCCCAAGGCTGAGGATGCTGCTTGCAAGACTGCATCAATGGGCATATTTGCCAATAAGGCCCCTTTTTATTGAAAAGCCACTTGTGGTGCAGTGTTGTGTCCTTCCCTTGCCCTAAAGCGAACATCTCATGGCATGTTCAGCAGGGACACTTTTGCCAGAGCTTTAGCTGGTAAATACTTCAGCAGTACTTGTATACCAGGACAAGTGTTACTCTGCAAGGGAAGAGGCTGCTTAGAGATGTGAGTCAGCAGGGAGAATCACACAGGTTGGCACATCACAGCTGCTTAAAAGTGTTAAAAAAAACAACAAACCCACTCCTGTCTCCTATTTCCCCAGTGCCATCACACAGGCCCCAGCTTTCAGTGGGCAGTGCCAGGGAGCAGCACCCTGGTAACCAGCATAGGAGAAGCAAGGGGACCACATTCCTGTCCCCAGCCTGTGTTTAAGGCTGGGGTGTGTGGAGCACTGGGGGCAGAGAGGAGGAGGGGATGCCTGGGTCCTTGGTGACTCAGGACCTCGAGGGCTGATTTTCTTCTCCAGTCTCAGTGCTGGGTAACAAGTACTCATCCTTACAAGCAGTAAACCCAGATATGAACCCTCACTGCTTTTCTCCTGGGGGGTGTATATTTTCCTCCCCAGTCCTGCCACTACAGCTGTGGCATTGGCTATCACCCCACTGAGCTGCCATGGCCAAGCCAGCACTGTTTGATTCTCGAGGCTCTGGTGATGTGGGGTCTTTTCTATTGTAGGTAGTGCCGCGCCTGAGCTGACCGCGGGGAGGGAGCCCGCAAGCGCCGGGAGAAGGAGCGGAACATGAGTGAGAGCAGGCACTTTCCGTTGTCTGTGGCAGCCCGCAGCGAGCTGCATTCCTCAGGCTCACAGGCTGCTGTGCAAGCCCGCAGCGATGAGGACGAGCAGCTCGGCCAGCCTGCAGAGCCTGCCAGCGGGAGAGCCAGCCCCCTGGATGACGCCGAGCCCAGCCCAGCAGCCGATGAGGAGCGCCGTGGGGACCAACAGCTGGCGGCCTCGACGGGCGAGTGGGAACAGGAGGTGCGCGCCACGAGTAACAGCGAAGGCTGCGAAGAGCTGGCGCTGACCAACGGCGTGGACACGGAGCTCGGAGCGGGCGGGGAGGCAGCGAGGCTGCAGCCGCGGGACAGCAGCGTGCCCAGCCCCGGCAGCGTGGATTCTGGGGAGGAGGGCTCCCCTGGGCCGCAGGCACGGAGCCAGGCCCTCAGCAAGGTGCTCCTGCGTGGCTTCCTGGGCTCCTCGGGAGCGCTGAGCGCTGATGAGCCGGAGGAGCAGCTCGGGTGAGTGCGAAGCTGCCATAGCACTAGCTCAGTGCTGGCTTACACGTGCCGTTTCCCAGTCCTCCTTGGTCTGAGTTCCACTCCTCCCCGTGTAACTCATCACTTTAAAAAGCTGCAGCTGCTCTCATGGCTGACTGTGTCTTTTCGCTCTCTTGCTCTGGGCTTCTTTCCCTATTGCAAGCGCGGAAAGTCTGTGATTAGAGCCAGTGTCTGCCCCAGATGTGCTAAGGCGAAGGAAAAGGCTTAGGGATCTCTTAGGGAGAGTGATGACTTTTGGGAGTGTCCCACTTGTGATTTGAGCTGCAGCTGCAGCACTTCAGGCAGAGTTTACTGAGATAGCTGAGGTATCTGGGCAGGGTGGGCACAGTAGTCTGCAGCCATGGGAAGCCTGGGGTGCCCTGGGAGACCCTGGCAGCGTGGCTAGCTCTGGCAATCCATGGCCAGCAGGATGCAGCTTTGCATCCAGAGGAGCATGTTGTTAATAAGGGAGGGCAGGGCACTGAGCTTTGGTCCCCACTGCTCATGTGGCTGGTGCTGTCAGTGCCTGGGTGGCACAAGGATAGCTCAGTTTCTGCTTTGTGCGTGCAGCAAGGGGGTGGATGTGCTGCTACATCTGGGATGAGTGTGATTTAGGATGCTGGGAGGTGAGCAGGATGGTGGGAAATGCTGTGCAGTGGGGTGATGTGGTGAAGCTGGGGGCTCACAGTACCTCAGCCCAGGTGCACCTCACTGATGCCCCAGCAGCTGTGTGTGTGCTTGGAGCCACTGTAGCCATGTGCTCCTTGCTGCTGAGTGGCAATGGCCAGGCGGAGGGGAGGGCCTCCCGAAGAGCCCCCAGTGCCTGCCAGCCAGGCAGGACCCCACCATCGCAGCGGGGACTGTGCCCTGCTGCTGTCCCAGCTCTACAGTCCTCCTGTGGTTTAGGTCCTCCTGGTTCAGGCAGCCTTCACCAGTGCATGAGGCTAGGTGTAGAAGAGCCTACACTGGCCTTTTTACAGGCACGCCCCAAATTTGCAGTAGAATTGAAGGAATTGGGGTTAACTTCCTGCCTGAAGGTCTGTGGCAGGTAGTCCCCTCCCAGACCTTGCACTCTGCAGCTGGATGGGCAGCAGCTCAGCAGCCCAGAGAAATGCCTGTCATCTTGTTCTCAGGTGCCTGAGACAAACCATGGGCTGCCCCTACATGTGTCCTCCCTACTGGCAGCCTGATTTCACAGGAGAGCTTTCCAGGCTGTGGGACACTGAGCAGGGACTCAGCCTCACTGAGGAGCCTCTGCAAGTGCCTAAGACTCCACGGGGCCCTGCAGTCTGCGGGGTGGTCACTGGATTGAGGTGAGCTGCTTCCCATGGCATTCCTGTGAGAGGAACATAGACCATAAATCACCCAGGGAGCTGTACTGTAGCTGCCCAGGGTTGATGGTCACTGTGAATCTTATGGCCTTGCCTGCACATATCTTCTACCCCAAGATGGGAGAGATGCCACAAGCAGGACAGGGCTGGAGAAGAGCAGAGGAGCACGGCCTTCTAAGAGAAGGTGTAACAGGGGCAGGATGGCAAAGAGGGGCATTTGAATCACCTCCTGACTGTGCAGGCTTCAGGCTGAGCCATCGGCTCAGAGCACTGTCTGGAGCATGGCCAAGAGTGTTAGTGGTGCTGGGAAGCTGCGCAGCATGTGGGCTGAGGGCAGGCATCCCTAATTCGTTGCATCTGTAGCAGTTAGCAGGCTCTCCAGCAGCAAACTGGTGGTTTGCTTTACCAACAGTACCAGCAAGAAGCAGCAACTCTGTATCAACAGTCAGAGCCGAAGGTATTAAAGAGGAATAGGTGTCCAAGGCAGGCTGCTTCTGTCTGCTGATGTCTGGAGAGCCCATGGAGCCCACCTCCACGCAGGTTCCACAAGTCCTGTGAGCTACTCTGTCAGCTCTTGGATATCTGCAAGTCACTGTGCTGCAAGGGAATGCTGCCTGGTCTGTGGCTCCCTGGCAGACAGTGATTTCAGAAGGAAGCTGAGTGGTCAGTGAATGCTGGTGCAATCACTGGAAGTGCAATTATTTTAAGATACTGGGGTACAAACTGGGAGAAGTGGCAGGCTGAGCATTTGGAGCCGATGCAGTCTGACTGCACTCTGCATGAACTGACCGTGATCTTGTGCTCTGAACATATGGACTTGGATAGTAAAAAAGTATTCTGGGAAGCTGAACACACAGGGGACAAGTCACATACTATATATACTTGAAGGCAACAGGGAAGCTAGAAAACTTCAGGGATGCAACTGAAATCTGGCAAACTATGTGTTCTCCAGGAATCGGGTTAGCTGAGTGCATTCAGGCTCCTTGGTACTTTGACCACCTATCCATTGGATGGCTGGGCCAAAACCAGCACGGTCCTTCTGTGCGATAGGGAGCTGCCTGCTGCACTTGTGTTGCTCAGTGAGCATGGGTCGTGAGTCACAAAGCTGACAGACAGACCGAGGCACTGTAGAATTCATAGTCATCCTCTGTTGTTTCTCCGTTTCCCCATCAAAGAAATAAAGCCAAAGCTTTTGTGCTTGTGCTGCAGTTTGCACCTGCTGAATCCCTTCTGCCCCGCTTTCTGGTCTGTCCCATTGGCTGCCAGCACACTGTTTGTCAAAGCCCTGTTCCACTCCTCGTGGCTGTTTTGGCTAGAGGTCTGCCAGCTTCCCAGAAGCCCCCAGCACGGGCCCTGCTGATCTCAGGAAGTTTCATCTCTGCAGTCAGACAGGGGGCTTCACTGGTGAATGACATTCTCTGCTTTCAGCCCCATTAAAAGGTCAAGGGGTAAATATAGGAATCCCCACCTCTGGCTTGCGAGATGCGCTTGGTGCCTGCAGGTTTGGGACTGCTGCCTCTGCGCACACATTTCTTCCCATGGCAGCGTACAGCCATCGTGCATTTCACATTCATTAAACAAAGTTTTAGAAAAGCAGAAAGCCCACAGCGCATAGGCAAGAAAGTCCTGGCTGCCACCACGTCCTTCTCTGACGGCTCCACCAACGCAGCAAACGAGGTTCTACTTTATTACAACTAATTAACCAGTGAGAAGTGAAATATAAACAACTCAGTGCATAAAAATCCAGTGCGGTTCAGTGGCAGTAATAACTGAGAGCATAGCTCGGCATGCCTTGCCATAAGCAATAAAACAGCATTTCAGAGATGACTGAGAAAAGCAGTACAGGCAATTAGATACAGTGCTACTTCAATACACAGAAGCTTGTGATTACAATGCAAATAAATATATGGCTCCTTAGTTAAGTAAAGCAATTGCCTTCCCCGCTGTGTAATACTTAAGTGCACAAGACTTCCCTGTGGGGAGGCTGTGCCGTGCTCACTCACAAGCGAGGTCTTACCTTATCTCCCTCTTGGTCCAGCGTGGTTGAATCAGATGCAGGTGGCTGCCCTTGGGCTGCTCTAAGCTATAGGAAGCCTGCTCGCCATCCCCTGCGGAGGGTCTTCCCTGGAACCATGCAGGGAGGGATGTGATGGGCTTGTGGCTGTGGGTGCTGGAGGCTTGTCAGCATCTGCTGAGCTGTCCCCTGCTGCAGCTCCTGCCCTGCTCTCCGCCCTCTGCTGCACACGGCCTTCAGGGGGGCGTTTCTAGGGACACAGGTCTCCTGACTCTGGAGCCTGCTATAGGAGTTTGGGCTCGGGGAATAAACACAGGGCTGGAAATATGTGGGCGCTGTTACAAGGAGTTGGGCGATGGGACCCCACCGCAGGGTGCAATTAAGGCTGTAAAATCCTTCCTGATACAGAGAGATGGAGTTTTAAAAGTTTCTCCTGGTTCATGGAGGGAGAAGGTTTTTTCTGCACACAGGCCCTGCTGAGGTGGATGGATCTGGAGAGGTAAGCAGAGCTGAGGATGAGGAGACCTGGAGCTGCAGCCGGCATCTGGCTTGCTGTGTGGCCAGCTCTGGTGGTCTGGGTGGCACTCTTCTTAAAGCCCCGAGCTCCTGGAAGCAGGATGTTGTTTGAAGCTACGTATTTGTATCAGCTTTTAGCCATTGCAGCCCCCGAGCTCAGTTTGCAAAGAGCAGCTCTAACAGCACAGACAGCAGAGAGGACTTGTCAGAGGACATGAGAACCTGTTAGTCCAAGCCTGTCATCTCTCAGATGTGGAGTGTGAGCTGCACATGGCCATGTCCCTCCTCGCAGTGCCCTTCAGGTGGCTCTGCCTTGCTTGCTGCTCTGCAGGCACTGCCTATTGCTGCCACAGCTCACCAGGCAGCTGAGCGGGCACCCAGCAGCATGGGGAGGGGAAGGCAGCATGGAGCAGCCACTTCACAGCACCCGCTTGGGTTCCTCAGGCTCTCGGGACACTGAGAAGTAAGAAACTTGACAGTGCCACTTTGTGCTCCCCTCTCTGGCAGCTCTGGCCCTGGCACGTTAAAAGCAGGAGGCTGTCCCCTCGTGCAGATCCTTCCCCAGCGTGCAGTTTTCCTGCAGACGGCAGGAGAGAAGTCTGGAAGCTGACTTGTTCTCACACCTTGCTGCCACAGCAGGGGTATGTCTCTGTCACTTCCCTCCTTGCACTGGTTCTCTGCTCACTGTCCACCGTCTCATGCTATGGCTGTCCTTGGGTGTTTGGCTCTTGGGGTGAGGAGATCACCTTTGGCAAAGTTCCTGCTGTCTTGCATGTCTGGATCTGTAAGTGCACTGGCTGTAGCAAACAAGTGGGATGACGTTAAGGACTTCTCTATGTGGAGGGATGCCAGGTCCCATTGTACTGCCTGGAATTAGTGCTTGTGTTAAGTGCTGAGCTCTCACTGCCCATGCTGATGAGGTTGTTGGAGGATGATCCGTGTGAGCATCACCTCTCAGCATGGGGTACCCCATGCTGCCCAAGAGAAGCAGCTGCTCCTCAGAAATGACAGCACTAGTTCCCAAATAGGAGTGTTCCCCTTGGTGACAAGGTCATGGGGCCATCAAGTCCTGCAGTGATCTCCCACCCTGCACTGCAAAGAGCCAAGCTTTCCCAGAAGGGATAACACTATGATGGTATCTCCGGACCAGTAAATTCAGGGCTGTGCTCCACTCGTCTGTTGATTGCAAGGCCAAAAAGAAACATCACGATTCTCCCATCTGACCTGGTTTGTAACACCGTGGATGTAGCATATGTTTGTGTGTTTGCTGCATCATTTCTGAATCAGCCTTGTCTAGCCACATGGTGAGGGGTGTGGTGCTGTGAATTCTGGGGAGGACACTATATGTTCCTCTTCATTTCGGGCTTGCTCAGGGTCTTGAGGTCCAGGCACGTGGGTATCCTCTGCAGTGCTACCCCTCTCCCAGCTGCCAGTGTCACAGGCCCTCCAGCCATGCCCTGAACACAGTGAGGGAGAGGATCTTGGTGAAATGGGCACTGCCCACATTTGGAGTGGTTTTTGGGACCAGAGTCAGTAATGTGATCACAGAAGGAGCAGTGAGATTGAGTGAGGTTTCTGAATCCTGAATGAAGAATGGAACATTTCCTTGAGTCAGCGATGAGAAGGCTCCTTCTGTTCCCAGCCATTCTGTTGTTGATGTGCTTTGACAAAAAATGCTTGACAAAAAAATGATTTTTGCACTGTACTGAGGGTTTTTCTACTTTGAAGGGTATCAAAACGGAATGTCTTGGCCTTCCTGTAGATACTTTACCACTCCCCCAAGTGGTCAAATGATAAATGAGTGGGAATGAATGACATCTTGCTTGGAAGCAGCAGCAGGTTTTGGGTACAAACCAGCTCCTTAGGGAAATCCTTCCCAGGGTGGCTGGGTACGGCCAGAGTGTAGGGGACCAGGCTGCCCCTGCCACCTTCAGCCACTCTGAGCTGGTAGCTGGATTTGTTCCATCTGAAAGGGTCTCGTTTGAGCTAAAGATCTCACCTGGTGAGTAGATCCTGGTGACATGTTTAGAAGTAGAGGAAAAATCAACAAATTGGAAATGATTGCAATTGCTTTGATTGCAATGTGTTTTCTAGGATGGACCTGCTGGGGAAAAGGAAGACCAGATTCTTTCCTTGCTGCCTCATTGACCTGCTCTTTGCTCAAGAAGCAGCCTTCCCTTCTTGCTGCTTGCTTAGCTCTGCAGTAGAAATACAGACAAATCCTTTCTGCCCTGGGAGAAGGAAGTATGTACACGAGACTCTGAAATGGTAGCAGAGCTGGAGGGCTTCAGGGCTCCAGTAGGCATCTGCCAAGCATGGCAGTGATGTCCAGGAGTACATCCCCGCCTTGGCTCTGTTCCCCTACCTGTCCTTATTTTTGCCACAAGCAATTCCATATGGTGTGTGCCTCAGTTTCCCTGCCTAGAAAGATTGAGCTGTTTTGTAAAGTGCATTGAGAAGTGTCCAGACTGCTGGGACACTCTCTCATGGCTCTGCCATAACTAGGCCACAAGTAGTTTCCTTCCTCTGTGCTGGAGCCACCACCTCCCTGGACCCATTTCCAGTTCTGCTCCAGGTGATGTGAAGGTTCCCTGTTCTGCAGGGCTGTCACTGACACCTGATAGGAAACACTGCTTCCAGCAGCTGGGCTTGGGCATGCATGGGTACAGCATCCCACTCACTGGCACGGGAAACTTGCTCATCCCTGGTCCACCCCCAGAGTTCATCTCAGGGAATTGTATTCTGCTGCACGGTGAGGCCACGTCCATGTCACACTGACGGGTGCCACGCTGCTCTCACTCTCCCTCCACAGCGGAACAGGGGAAAAAATGTGATGAAAAAACCTCTTGAAGAAGAGATTAATATAATATATTACCTATTGATAACAGAAGGAAAGAAGAAAAAAAAGTGATGCAAAAGCAATCAGATCAAAAACAGATCAATGCCCAGCCAGTCCCTAAGCAGTAGTGACTATCAGAGACCACCCCCACAAGGCTTTTGGTGAGCACGTGTTTGTCTGCCATAGAATACCCCTTTGGGCCATTGGGGCTGGCTGCCCAGGCTGTGTCCTCTCCCAGCCCCTTTCCAGCTCCCAGCCCGCTTCCTGGCCTGCTGGTTCTGGCTGTTCCAGGAGGGACTGAGCCTTCCCATCTCCTCAGGGCTCCCAGCAGGTGTTACTGGGTTTGGCCCAGCTGAATTCTCCCTGTGTGATTGTATTGGGATGTGCCCTGGAATTGATGTCCCTGCGTTGAAAGCCAGGATAGCTGGGAGTTGCTTACCCAGAGCCTTGCAGGGTGGTACATTTTGCAGCCTCTATCATACTGCTAATGCTGTGCCTTCATGCCACAGGCTGTCTGTAAAGCAGCACAGAGCCTCCCATGCCTGGGCTCCATCCATGTGGACATCCCTCTCAGTGCAGAGAGTGCCCTGTGGTGTCCTGCTCTTCTAGGGTGTCTTGTCTAAGACAGAAGGCTGAAGATAGAGCATATGAATTGCTCCCTAACGACTTCTGTTTTTTTCTCTGCTACAAAGGGACATTTGCTGCCAACATGCAGTTATATGAATTGATCTCAATCTTTAATGTCTTCTGTGTTTTTGATGCTGCCAGAATTGGAGCACTTGAAGAGAGAGAGAACCCTTAAATTAATTCAGTCCTGGCAATTGGTCCAGCTGCAAGTGTGAGGCACCAACATCTCCAGTTCAGAGCTCTGGCTTTTTGCTGGGGCACGACCATAAATAACTGGGTCCTTAGGGGGGCTCATTGTAAAGTTCTGTCTTCTTCAGCTCTGTAGCTTATAATAAAACTGGGAAGCAATTAGGTTATACCACAGAGAATTCCCAAGGACCTATGATTGCAGCATCCATTCCTACATCCTCTCCTGCCCCCTACCTCCAAGTTGAACAATACAAGCAATTCCTTGACCGTTTTTTCTACATCTCCCCTTCTCATCCAGGTTTGCTGCTGGAGATGCCAAGCTGAGCTGCAGTGAGGATGACAAGGAACACTTTCAATTCAAAGACATCAGGGATGGGTTCAGCTCGACCTTTGAGAAGATCGTTGAGTCTGACCTTATGAAGGGCACGTACTACAGCAGCTTGGACTCTCTGGACGTCCTCTCTCTTACAGACGAGACAGACAGCTGTGTCAGTTTTGAGGCCCCACTCACCCCATTGATCCAGCAGCGGGTCAAGGAAAGCCCAGAACTCTTGGAGCAGAAACTGGTGGCCCAGCAGAGAGAATCCCTTCACCACATGGCTGCTGATAAGCAAGAGCAGGCAGCAGCAAAACCAGCGGAGGTGGATTTTGGGAGCCCTCTCAGGCACTCAATTACCAGCAGCAGGTCAGAGAATGTGCTGAGCCGGCTGTCCTTGAAGAATATCCCAAATGGGTTCCATGTGGAAGGTTCAGAGGAAGACGCCACTAAGATCATTAACTCCATCAGGTAGGGGGGCAGGCTGTGAATTCCTGGGGTAAAAGGGTCTTTGTCTTATGGGGTCCCAGCCCTGAAGCAGGGCTCATAGGACATAATGGGTGGAGATGCTTTTTTTTCCCCTTGTGCTTGCTCTCATGCGTTGTCATGGCAGAGAGACAAAGCACCCACAGGACAAACTTTCTTATCCATAGGCTGAGAACACAGCCAAGGACCAAGGTCTCATGGCACTAGATCAGCCATTCCCCAGCAGATCTGTGTCTGTCTGTCTTGCTCTCAAACACAGGACCCAAGGGTGAACATGATCTGCTGGGTCCTGTAGGAGCACTGTGAGCCCAAGGAAAGCCAAGGCTCAAGCGCTTTGTGCACACGTTTGCTCTGGAGGGCACCAGCATTGATTTGGTTGCTCACAAATCCTACCTGCTCTTACAGAAGGCCAGCACTGTTGTAGAAAACCACTGCCTTGTCTGCCTGACATCTGCCGAAGTCCATGGCAGGTAACAGTCAGCCAGGCACACTTGCAAATGTGCTCTGAAGAGCAGGGTGAGCCTCAAGGTTTCACTTAGGTGCCTTTGTAGAGGCCTCCCCAGGAGCTCTTGGCAGGCAGTGAGAACATCAGTGGAGACGTCACCCGCTGGGCCAGCTCCAAGCCATCGTCCCCAGGATCCAGCAGGCGGCTGCACTGCGGTTCTGTGTGTGCAGGAGCCAGGTGGTGGGCAGCCAGGCCAGGTGAGAGCCAGAGCATGGGATTATGTCCGGCTAATTTTTGATCTTCTGTGAGTCACAGTGCCCAAAAATGTCTGAATAGGTGCCAGAACTGGCCTGGGGCATGAAAACAAAGGGATGCAGCCCCACCTACGTGGTGCCAGTGGAATGCTTAGGGTGTCATCTGTGGGAATGGCTGGCCATCGTGCCATCTGGGGGCAGCAGCCTAACAGTGACAGCAGGTCTGGTGCCAGTCCCCTCAGCACGATGCCCTGGTGGCCCAGCCACAGCACTTTGCACAAGTTCAAGTGTGTTTTCTCACCCTCAGCAAATAATCTGAACCTAAAAGTGTATCATCTGTACCGAAGGTTTCCTAAGTATCAGCAGCTCCAAAAGAGGTTGGTATCCCTACAACGCTGACCAGAAGGATCTATGCGTCTGGCACCTTTGTATCCATTCAGGACAGCCTTCCATACCATGTGGGGAGTGGAACCTTAAAAAAGGGTTGAGTCTCCTTGCTTTGAATGGGTATGTCCTCATTGCTTGGCAAGGAACAATTTCCTCTTCCACCTTTTTTCCTACTAGTTTGAAATTAAACTGTACTATTTGGAATGCATCAAAATGCATTTTTGACCTGAAATGAAATAGGATTTGCCCAGCGTCCCGTTCACAAATGTGTTATGTTTTTTGTATTTTTTGGTTAGGACAAGAAGAAATCCAAATGTGGTATTTTCTTTGGGTTTCTTCAAGTCACACTGCTGCTCCTTGAATTGTTTCTTGTTTCTGTGCAGTGATGCCAGCTTGAAAGATGCACTCTCAGACTCTGACTCTGACATGGGCAGCACGGAGCAGCTTGACCAGGGAAGCACAGACACCTTGGCAAATGGCTGCAGGGCAGACAGTGAGGCTGCGAAGAGGTTGGCCAAGCGCCTCTACAACCTCGAAGGGTTCAAGCGCTGTGATGTGGCACGACAGCTCGGGAAAAAGTAAGTGGTCTTCGGTGTAGAGTCAGCCTGGCCAAGGCAGCACTGAGTGTGGCCATGAGAAAGACATGTGTGGTGAGGAGGGTCTGGGGAGCATCCTGACCCAGTGTGTGCAGGCTGTGTGAGCCCACAAGTGGGATGGAGAGTCAGGAACGCAGCAGATGTCCAAGCTACCTCAGCTGGTAGGTTTGCCAGGATAAGGCAGAAGGGAAGTGAAAGTGTTTATTCAGAAGTGAGAGAGAAACTGATTTGTAAAAGAGAGAGGAAGAGTAACAAAGCAACAAGCATAGCAGTAACATGATGTTAGGATGCCAGTAGGAACGAGGACACCAACTCCCCATATATTTCTCCTGGATCATGTATAACATTGCTTGTTTTTTGTATGTCCTTGAAATGGCTCACTGCCATCCAGATTAGCAAGACACAGCTGTCCCTCAGCAAATACCCAGGCTTCCATTAGCAAGGATGGTCCATGATTCAACTTTGTCCTGGGAAGGAAGGAGCTCATAAGTGATCTTCTGTAGGAGCTTTTTGTATCCCCTGACAGCATGCTTGTTCTTCTCTCTTGGTTCTTGTAACAGATGCAACTCTGGTTGCTGCTGCCTCAAGCCTAGCATCCTTCTTTCCTGCAAATCTTCTATGCCATCTGGCTGAGTGGGGAACTTCCAGGCAATGAGCTTTTAGCGTGGGGGTGCATCTGAGTGTGCCCCGTTGCTGGTTCCTGCATCCTCACACTGCAGGAGCTGTTTGTTGACCCACAGCTGGGACTTGACATGTCCATTAAAAAAAAAGCAATTCTGGTTTTGATGAGCTGAATTTTAGACAGCTGGAACACTTCTCAGCACGAGACCTGGATAGAGCTGCAGGCTCTTGGACCAGGCAGGTGGATTTGTGGAGCAGGAAATGAAGGAGGTTGGAGATGGGTGTATTTTAAGCTGGTCTTTCTCATGTAAAACCAGCCTGCATTTGTGGGAATAGAGTACATTTAAGTGATGCATTCAGAGAAGCTGCATGTAGGAGGTGGGCCAACTAGGAGGGTTGTTTGAAAAGTAAAAATCTCATTTTTAGACTTTTCAGCTCATTTTACCTCCTTTTTTTTTTTTTTTTTTTTTGTAAATACTGTCAATTTTCTCAAAAATCTCAGTATGTTCATCATTGTCAAGCAAGTATGAAAGGCCTGATCACAAGGAAACAGAGGTTGGATATCACCAAATAGTTTCTTTCCAGCTGACAGCATTATGTGATGTTAACCCTAAATGTAGAAATTATCTTAGTCCCTCAAGGGCATGCATTTTGGCAGCTGAGTCTGCCTGGAGCTTCTCCAAGCAGGGAGGGATCCAGGGAGGCACATGGGAAGACATGATGGGCTGGGGAGATGCAGTCGCAACAGAAGCTGGCATAGATCACTGCTCACCATGCTGTCTGAATCCTGGGCTCGTGAGTCCTGGCCACCAGCAAGACCCAATGAGCTGAAGGACGGCAGTGAGCCTGGTGGGAGAGGGTGGTGAAAGGGGTCTCCCACCTCCTTCATCCTGCATGACTGTAGGCCCAGTTGAGAATCTAAGTTAGGATATAGTCCCAGTGTAGGCTATGGAGACACCTCAAGAGCAACTCAGTCCACATGAGATCTGGGCTGGACTATAGGCTTGCTGCTGTCTTTTGGCTTTAGGGAGCCTTGGACGAGGCCAGCTCCTCAAGTCCAGCTTGAAGTTAAGTGGGATCAATCAGATGTTTTGTTCTCCTCTGTTGATCACTCTTGTGATGAAGTGCATGGCTGTCCTCGGTGTGTGTGCAGTGCCCAGAATGCCCAACCAGATTCCCAGCAGAGTTGCCTAGGCTGAAGGCATTGGAGCTTTTCTTCCACATTTGCATTTGTGAGGTGGGACTTGACCTGTGGAAGGGAGAACAGTGGCTATTTCCCAGCACTCGCACAGCCAACACATGAGGTCTTCTGCAGACTTAGAGCCAAGAGCGTTCCAGAGGGCGGCGTGGGGCTTCCTTGGTTTCTGCTGTTTCTTTGGCAGAGGGGTGAAGATGTGGTGACATCTCCATCACAGACACGATCATCTTTGGCTTCTCACATCACCCTGCTTTGAAGCTGCAGGACAAGTGAAGAAGTTACTTCACTATGTGCTGTGCTTCCAAACAGCATCTACCCAAAGCTTTGCAGCATCTGCCTCACAGTGGAAGATAAAACAGCGCTGTTGGAAAGGCAATGCGAGCTCTGAGCTCAGCCTGTAGAGGGTCCTGAAGTGAAACTGGATGTGCA
The DNA here is from genome assembly GCA_016647715.1 of Pavo muticus. Taxonomy (NCBI): domain Eukaryota; kingdom Metazoa; phylum Chordata; class Aves; order Galliformes; family Phasianidae; genus Pavo; species Pavo muticus. The sequence goes on from JACDJE010000497.1 coordinate 15,007, forward strand.
ACACTTAGTATGCTTTTCATTTTGTGGGGAGAAGGAAAATGGATTACATATGAGCAAGGCTGATCATATTGAGATCATCTCCAAGTTCTTGCCAGCAGTCATTCATCATACTTGCAGTTCTGCTATCTGAGCTGTGCAGATAGAGGAACTTACCACCACCCATTCTGGCTTTAAAGGCAGTAAGTCTCCAAGCATCCTTCAGAAACTCCACGTGTACGCCTCCAGCCCTGACAAACCACTCAGGGGTGAGTGGGGCCAGAATCTCAGCTGAGCACTCCTGCACCCTGACTGCTCCAGTGCCCCAGGAGCATCCATCTGGCACGTGATGTCTGAGAGTATGAATTGCAAAAAGACACAGCGTGAGGTGCTGTGGTGAGAGGGTGGGATGGGAGCCAGCCTGGGGTGGAGAGCGGGAGTATTGCAGTAGTACTAGACAGCATCTTCTTCCCTGATGAAAAGGCTGATGACTCCCTCTTTAATTACAGTAACGAATTTAGCAAGTTGGTAGCAGAGGAGTATCTCAGCTTCTTTGACTTCACTGGCCTGACCCTCGACAAAGCACTCAGGTGAGCTGGGCTCTCGACACTCCCACGTATGTCTGGGCTGGCTGGGGCAGAGCAGGTGGGCCTCCCGACTCCACAGAGACCGTCCATGGACAGGAGCAGGGATGGGTTATCATTTAATTTTTGCTTTGGTGTCACATTTGGCACACCGTACTGCCACCAAAAATGGGCTTTGCTAGGCGTGCTCACAACCTGCTTCCGCATGGTGGAGAGCGGCTTTCCTGGGAATCCTATTCTGTAACAAACTCAGAGCAAGTGGGAGCAACTTCTGCCCTTAGGATGGACGACCCATCCTGATGCCACTGAGCCTGGTATGCCCTACCTCAGCTGACAGTATGTTTCCCTGCACCGCTCAGGGCCAGCCCCATAGCCTGCACCTGCAGGGCCCCTGGGTGCAGGCCGTGGAAAGGACAGAGGCTTTCCTAGCTGCTATGAGGACCCCATTCCTATCTTTCCCTGTAGCATGGATGCTTTCCAGCAGATTGATCCATGACATCTTAAGTATCACTTTCTCTTTGCAGGACATTCTTGAAAGCATTCCCACTGATGGGAGAGACGCAGGAGCGGGAGCGTGTGCTGATTCACTTCTCCCGGCGATACTGCCAGTGCAACCCAGAGGAGAGCACCTCCGAAGGTACTGCTGTCCTGGGACCGACTTTTTACACAGTCTGATAGTGATAGGACAAGGGGGAATGGCTTTAAACTAAAAGAGGGGAAATTTAGGTTAGATATTAGGAAAAAAATGATCTACTCAGAGGGCAGTGAGGCACTGGCACTGCTGCCCAGACATGTTGTGGATGCCACATCCCTGGAGGTGTTCAAGGCCAGGTTGGACGGGGCCCTGGACAGCCTGAGCTGGTGGGGGGCAGCCAGCCCATGGCAGGGAGGTTGGAGCTCGATGATCTTTAAGGTCCCTTCCACATGAGCGTGCCCAAGGTCATATTTGCATGAATATCTCTACACACCTGCTTACAGGCATCTGGAATGCCTGCATTCAGGAATGGGTGGAAATCAGGCTGCTGACCTGCTCTCAGCCAGCATCACAGAAGTGCTGGCTGTTCTTTCTCCACCCTCTTCAGCCTGGAATGTGGCAGTTGGGCCTGAGAGCTGCCTTGCCAAGGAGTAGCCCTGCCCAGTGTACCATAAACCCTGGAGTTATTCTGCCAAGCTAACTGGACACAAGCTTCTCTGAAGCAGAATGATCTCTTTGCTTTTGTCTGCAGTAGCTGAATAAAGAATAGGTTTAGCCATAAAAGTATAGGTTTATTTCATTTCCCTAGATTTTCTTTACATGTGCGTGTGATGTTCTCTCATATTGATCCCAAGAGGACCTTTCCCTGGAAAGGGTCCTCTAGCTGTAGACACTGAGCTGTAGGCCAATCCTGATCTCTCTTCATCACCTCCTCTAAATGTGATCCTCAACAATACTGCATTCACCTCCAACCTATAGACAAGGGCCTTGAGACCCTTCCTGCTTGTCTTGTCCTCATGTTTCTTACACCCACTGTGTGCACACCTGCTTGAGTAGAGGCTGAGCTGGAGCACAAGGCAGTCAGACCTCTGGCTCCATCCCACACCTTATAAACATGAGAGCGTTGAGAGGGCAGTAAGTAGACAAACAATGTGCAAGCTTTGCTGTGGCAACATGAATTTACACAGCTGCCAATGGAGCCACAACATAACAAGTGCTCAGAAGAGAAGTTAGATCCCAGTTGTGAACAATGTGTGAAAAGCACCTGCTAATAAGAAAAACAAAAGGATGAACTGAGAAGGTTGAACTCCTCAACAACTGCATGGCCCTCAGTCAAGGTGTCGCTGCTTCTGGTAGGCCATGATTTGAAAATGTTATAACCCTGAACAATACAAAACTCCTCAGACTAAGGAAAAGTGGAACTGAAACATGACTGCCACCACTCTCACGACATATCTGTTAATGTGCAGGGCTTGTGATGGTGGTAGCACATGTCACAAGGCTGGGCAGTACCACTCTGAAGACCAAATACAAACAAAGCGAGTCCCAAGCCAAACAAAGCTGCACTCAGTGCTGGAAGTGAATGGGGTTTGAAAAATACACTTGTAATTCAATACAATAAATACGTGACAGGTCTAGAGGGAAGCAAAGCTCCTGCAGTTCACACCTTCAGCAGGCACTACAAAAGCATGCATTAGATGTGCAGTGATTTAAGGGACCTATTGCAAGGGCTCACTCTCTTCCTTCAGAAAGCAGTTCCTTCTTGTTGTATCCAGCCTGAGCTGGCTGGGGTGTTCCAGTGACATCTGAGCCAGTACATGTTATCCAGACATCTAAAGAAACACCTGTGGCTGTGATAATCTATGGATGTAGAGGCATGATAAAGCCAAGGCAGTCTTGTCTAGAAATGACCTGGTGGTTGTGAAGGCCTTGCAGCCCTCTAAGACGATTTGGGACATTGCTGTGTGCTAATTCAGTAACTCTTCCACTGATGGAGACACAACTGCTGCAACACCAAAGGCGCTTCGGCCTGCTTGATGGGACACTGGAAACAGAGGTGGAATAAACTCTGACCCACTGACCACTGAGGGGGGTGGAAGGCTTTTCTCCCAGACAGTTGTGTCTTGGACAGACTAGTAGTGCTCTCTTACTCCGATACAGTCCAGATCCGGAAGAATTATATGTCTGTGCTGAGACACAGTTTTAGTAAAAAGATGATGTGGATGTGACTGAGCCCAGCAGCAGCAAGTCAGCAGCAGGTTTTGGGACACCAGCTCCACCTTGGGGCCATGGAGTGCATGATCTACCTGCCCCTGTAAGACAATGAAGCCAAGTGAAGATGTCAGCCCAAAATCTTCCACAGAGGCTCCAGAATATGCTCTACGGAGGCACTTTGTTCCAAGAATAAAACTGCTTCTGGGGATGCAAGGAAGTGCCTTTCTTAAGAGGTTATTCTTTCTTGAAGGGGAACGTCTGTGACAGCACGTCCCTGGGATTGTCAGCCCTGGAACAGAAATATGTGATGTTCCCACAAGAAACCCTTCGTTCCTCACACACCACAGTTCTTCCCAGAAAGGGAAGAAGCTCATGTGCTCAGCTGCCTTCATCCTGGGCTCCTGTGTGTTTGGTTGCCTTTAGCTGGCAGTGCATAGAGCTTGGCCTTGAACTTGAGGTGCACCCCAGCCCCCCTGTGTGGTCCATATATGTTGTGAGGTGGTGTGGAAACAAGCAGGTCTCTTGGCCTGGAGCAGCTGAAGGGCTCAGCATGGTTTTGAAATAACAAGAAGCCACCAGGCTGCCTGGTACAGAAGAGGGTGCTGCACTGTCTCAAATGGAAGGGAAAAAAAAGAGACCCAAAAACGCAGCACTCATTTGTAGTAATCATTTTTGCTGAGCTCAGAAGAGGTGGCTAAAGACCTCCGGGGAAACCTATGCAGTGACTGTGGTCAGTGGAGGGAAATTAGCTTAAAGCAGCAGGGTCTCTGCTCCATTCTGCAGTGCTGTTGGCTTGAAATGGGGATGGGGTAAAAGGAGATGGATTCAGTAAAAGGTCAGATATTAGGAGAGCCACTGACAAAACTGATTTCAAACCTGTTCACTGGTGATGATTTAAGGAATAAGTAAAGTTTGAGGGGAAAACCAGATTTTTTTTTAACTACCATATGCAGTTGAAAGAAATAAGTGTTCTTTAAAGTCCAGAGACATAGCAACTAGCTCTGTTTTTGCAATGAATGGGCTGCTGAGATAGATCAGACATGGAAACTAAGTGAGAAGGGGATCAATAATAGCTGTCTGATTACTGTGTGTTTCAGATGGGGTTCATACGCTCACCTGTGCCCTGATGCTGCTGAACACAGATCTCCATGGCCATGTAAGTAGCACTTGGAGATGTATCCTTCCTTCTTTCCCTCTGAGTATAGAGGTCTTTTCCTTTGTGCAGTATGTACTGCTGGAAAACCGAGATAGATTGGCCGCGAGTACTCTGAGCAGCTCCCCAGGGAGCTGTGGGTGCCTTCTCTTAGTATCCCTGCACGCTCAAGCCAAAGGCACATCTGACATCAGTTATCCTCCATAGGCACAGGCAATGCAGCTTTCTTACCAGGACCTACTGCATGCATCAGCACTGCCCCAGAAGCACTCGTGGGGAGGTCTTTCAGCACTGGTCTCTGCAGTGTGGCAAACAGCAGCTCCAAGTGTGCTGCCTTTTCTTCTGATGCAGACATGTGAGGCTCCCCTCATCTGCAAAACTGCTGCAAGGGAGTCATTAGTTTTGTACAGGACCAGATCTGATCTTTCATTCCCAGGACATGAAGTAATTCCCAGATGTTCCCCAAGACACTGCAGACAGCCACTGGAGAGCATCACATCAGACAAAGAGCAGGGCGAGCAGAGCTTACTGCCCACAGATGTGACTGGAAAACCGCAGAGGCTGTGAGATATCTTCTCACAGCTGTGCATAGGTTGGATTTGATCGTAAAAGGTCAGCTAGGTTGTTGCCAATGTGTAGAGAGGAGAGCAGAATGGGAGGAAGAGTCACTGCAGAGGAGAGATGGGCCTGGGCATAGGTCCCACTAGTTGTGCTGGGACCCCTGGAGAGCCGTGACATGCAGCTGGGAGTGCACAGGCTGTGCCCTGCTTGCTGCTGTGGAAGGCTGCAGGTGCTGCTATCCTTCCTGCTATCCAGCCTTCTGGAGCAGACAGAGCATGGCTGTGAGCCTCAGCAGGTTGTGCCCAGGGCTAGAGGAGCTGCTCGAGTCTCAGATCACTGAAGCTCCTTCTTTCACCTCTGAAACTTAGCCATGGAGCCGCGGACATCCCAGGTCTTCTTTGCAGCTAGAAGGGATGTAGGGAAGGCTTTTTACTGCAGACTGCACATGTGAAACCTACACTAGTTTTAGTCCCTTTTTCTGCCCCAGCTGGTAACAATTCGTTGTGCATCTGCAGAGACTTGCCCTGATTTTCTCTTCATTAGGCTTTTAATGAGGTGACAGTAGGACATAACATCAATTTATTTGCAAACTGGTTTATAATCACCTTTAAAGGGAGCTCAGACTGTACAGGTGAGGGCACCACATGGCTGCTCCTCACCTGTGAGGGCATAGATACAAAGGTATCACCAGTGCCTAATGGTGATGACACCACTGGTGCACTGGTGAAGCATTACTTTTTCACTGATGGTAGGTTTGGTAAGAAGAAATGATCTCATGCTAATTAAGCAAGGAAAAATACAACTTTCTTTTGACCAGATGTAGAAATGCCTGAGCTTTTCTTTGAAAAATCTTCTCTTTATTTTTTCTGTGTAACATTAATTTCTTCTTCTCCTTCTCCTCTTTTTTTTTTTCTCTCTTCCTTCTGCTCCTGGAACCTCTCTTTCTGCTCTTTAACCCTTTACCAGGTGGTAAGTGCAGTCATATTAGTGTTTTGCTTTAAAGCACTAGCATTCGACTTGTTTTTTTTTTCTGTGTTAAAAAAACAAAAAAAAAAGGCATTTTGTTTGTCTGGATTCCTAAGTCATCGTGCAGTGTCCTTCACTCCTTGGCAACCCATTAGCAGGTGATGTGAGTCACAAGAAATTCTCCTTGTGCAAAGAAGCCTCCCCAAACTGCAGGGTACCTGGGGCTGTGTAACTTTGTCTTTCACCCCTTGTTTTGTGGAAGATGCTGTCATAACATTGCACATCACTTATTTTTTTATTTCCTGTTGTAATATTGTATGTGTGTTTCAGTGTTTTCCTCTGCATTGCCACAGAGTGGGAAATTCCTCGGGTTAGGAGAGGGCAGTTGATGTGTTTTGGTAAAGGGTTGATTGTCCACAGTAGTGTCTCCACAGTGGGTTATTTCTCCATTCCAGCAGCGACCATCACATACACTGAGTCTGAGCCTCAAAGTAATGAGACTGGCTTTAAAACATGAGATTTGGACATGGCCACACTGGAGTTCTGATTTAGTACTGCTAACTTACTACTCCCGGTACACTCAGATCCTGTTTCCAAACTGTTCAGGAAATATACTGTCTTTAAAATGAGATGCTCCATTTTCATAGAATTGCATGATTCTTGGAGCTGTTTAAAACCCAGCAGTCACCAGCAAGCACTGCAAACCTTACAATATAAATCAGGTTGTTGCAACTCTGTACCATGCGCTGGTGCTGTTTGAGCTCCAGGAGATCTCACAGCAAAGCACTCTTGTGCTCTGTATTTGTCCCTCAGAGGCAAAGCTTTGGGATGTCTCCTTTTCAATGCACTTCTTTCTCTCTCCTCATTCAGAACAGCTGGCCACCCAAAGACAGTGACAAATCAGCACCTCTGCATCACCAGCCATCACAGTTGTATTTTGTTGTAGGGTACCAAGTACTTTGCCAAAACCTAGCTCCTAGAGTCAACTTGTGATGTGACAGGCCTTCCACTCAAAAAGCAAACCAGCAGCTCTCATGGTCACTGAACAAAGCATGAAAATGGGATCCTTTGCAGATCTTAACCCCACAGCAATTGTTATTAGTCTTACAAACCCTGTGATATTCTCCTTTAAGCCAAGCTTATTATTTGGTGTTAGAAATATTGCTGTGTTAGTAGTGCATTAAGAGCTGAAGAGCTTTAAGTTACAAGCAGCTGCTGAAGCCGCCTAGAGAGTGGCACCACTCTGCCCAGAGCAGCTTTGTGTGGTCCAATGGTCATCAGTACCCAGGGTCTGCAGGATCATTTTCTGCAGAAGGTCGATTTTGATTCTGCAACCTGAAACAGACTCACTATCAAATCCTTTAGCCCAGTCAGACCAACAGCCCTCACCTCATGCTGAAGCGTAAGTTTAGCTTCTGTTGTCTCCTTCCCCTGCCCTTCCCCTTCCCCCTTCTTTCACAGATGAGTATTTGGGAGAGGCCAAGAAGGCCCAAGTAAAAGCAGGGCCTTCTCAGGGCAGGGTGCTCATACTGGAGAGCTCACAGGAGACATGCTCCGCTCACCACTTTGTAGCTGTTTGATGGCGAGGGCCTCCAGCTCAAATGTTTTAACACCTTAGGAGGGAGGGCTGTAAGGAGCAGCCCAGACAGCCACCCTCCATGGCCTCTGGCCCTCAGCAAGCTGCTCCTCCTCCTGGGGCTTTTCCCGTTGTGCACTCAGTGTTCCCTCATCCGTATGTACCTGCCCAGCCAACCAATGCCATGACTTTTCAAGAGCCAAATAACACCCAGCTACAGGCCAGTGTCTTCCAAAGGTTGGTAGAGCCAAACTGGACACTGCAGTTGTCTTGGATGAGTTAGCTGTGGCACAGAAGAGGCAAGATCCCAGTTGTAAACAGAGGAATTGAAGTGGGTTGAAACACTGGACCACAGAATCAGCCCTGTGTACCCACCATGAGACCAACTGCATCCTTCCCAATTCATTCTTATACACTCCTAACCACTGTAGTGTGTGTTGTCTCTGCATCCATCCATTCCCATCCACTGCACCCATCCACCTCCGCCCATCCATTCCCTTACCCATCCTACCCATTCGTCTAACTTTCTACCACTTCTCATCTATTTTAGCCACTGTTCACTCACTCTTCCTCCATCTAAACACACCACAGTGCCAAGTGCCTCACAGTGATTTCTTATGCTTTGTTGCATGGCCTGGAGCAAGCTAAGATGGGATGAAAATCTTTTCTGCCACAAGGACATATAAAAAATAGTGGCTATATGGCACCATGAAGCAGCTTTTCTGGCTTGTTCTTCAGTTGATATGTGACCAATGTATCATAAAAAAAACAAAATGCCCCCATCTATTTGGCTGGCCAGAAATGAAAAATGCATCTCCCTACGCCAGGGACATAGAACATCAGAACACTGATGTATGAAGTGCGCAGTTGCTTACCCTGGAAGATTATGTAAACCCATGGTGGTCATGCTGATGGATTCAGCAGGATCTTGAATGGGCTAGTGCATAGGAAGGCAACCCACTTTGCCCTCATGGTATCCCCTTCTGGAATTGTTCCTGGGATTCCCCATACTTTCTAAATACAACTGCAGTGCGTGAAAGCTCAGGCAGTTCCTGGTGCTGGTGCTGTCCATTATGAGGCACTTGTGATCACAGTACAGTTTCTTTGCAAGTACTGATCAACTGAAGCTGAAAAGCGTGGGCCCAGGAGCACTTTTCTGTTTTGTCCGCTCTGCTGGATTTGACTTGGAAGCACTTGCAGGGCAGTGGATTTGAGTAGCTGGCTCCGGCCCATGTCTCAGAGCAGCAGGCTGATGTGCTAAGATATTGCTGATGTGAGGTTGTATTGCGTCTGAACCACCCCAGCAACCTGTGCACAACCCCTCTGACAGCAGCCTGGGTCCTGCCCCTGGCTCTGCAGTGCTTTGACAGCCTGGTCCAACAAGCTGATTCACAACACTAGCATCCTTGTTGGAGCTTTCTCATCACCTCTTCTGGTTGTCAGAGGAAGGGTATGATTTCATCTTCCCCAGTTGCTCAGCAATTAGCTGCTTTTTCACAATGCTGCTGCTATCTCTGAGATCTTCTCATGCAAGAGCCAGATTTGGTACTTCAAGGTCTCAGGCAACATCCCTTCCTCACTTCCAAGCTTCCTCCATCCTGCAGGTTCATTGCTGTGGCTTTTACGTGCTCTCTCACCCTGTAATTCACTAGCCAGCAAGTACACAAACCTCCCCTCCCCTGCTGAAGAAATGCAGCGTGTCTGCAGTCTTCCCTGCAGGTTCCTGTGTCTGGATCCCCCACGGAGCTCTGGATGGCAGGAGCAGCCAGCTATGGGGTCCAGTTCTGGGCAGCAGCCTGTGAGATGGCAGAGCCTCATGCTGTGCTGCACTGTGTCGTCTGCAGTCCCCAGGCACTGCAGATTCATTACAGTGCTTTATTCCTCTTTTCCCTGATCTCAGGGGTGCCAACTCATTTGGAGCTGGCACCAACAGGAGGCATAATTAAAGAGTTTCAGGCAGAGCTGCTTGAAGGCAGCGCCAGCTCCCTGTATAGCCAGAGAGTATGCCTGCAGTCACAGGTGGCTGGTGTGGGGTGTCTGCTGTAGGTTAACCCAGGGCCTCGCTCTTTGCTGATGCCTTCTGCTGGGGAGAAAGCCCTCAGATCTTCTGCTGCGCGCGTTTGTGGGCAGGGGCTTCTGGTGTTGGTCTCTTTCAAGAGGTTATTTTCTTGCGCAGAGGACACACTTTTCTCTGTATGGCCACCTCCTTTATTGTCTGCCGCAGCTTTATTCTCTCCCAGCAAGGCCCTTCTTCCTCACTGAATCTCTAAGTGGGGTCTTGGCTCAGCTTCTCTTAACCCTCCTCCCAGGTCCCTATCAGTACCTTGATGCAGAGCCTACGAAGTGCCAGGATGGTGCTGGGATCCTTAGAACCACTGGTGGTCTCATGTCACCTCTTCTCACTGACTGCATTGTGCACTCCATGCGATATCACCACAGAGTCTGTCCCTAGGGACTAACTCCAGGGAGTGGAGGCTGCAATATGATGTGATGCTAGAAACACCTGTCCTTCCTTTGTAGTATCCGACTCCTTTTTATAAACCCTACAGTACTCACTGACTCCTCCACACCTCTGTTCCAGTCCTTTGGAGAGGTCTGGTTGCAGGGGAAGGCAAGGAAAGGAGCCAGTTGCCTCCAGCCCCTCAACCCTTGCAAAATGATAAAGTGACTCACCTGGCTACTGTGAGGAGTAAGGGAAAACAGGCGCTGCAGACTGGTATCAGGGATGCCAGATGACCTCACAGCTCCAGCACCAAATTGCCATTGTGGCATTAGTCAGTGGTGAGTGATGGTGATGAGTGTTCCAGGTTGTGAGACTGTCCTAGTGTCTGGGCATTGCCCTCATGCACCATAGCACACAAGTTCACGTGGTCCCAGTAGCTAGATCATCTCTCTTTGTAACAGCAACCAAAAATAAGTTTCCATCAAAGACAAGTCATTTCCCAGTGCTGTCTTCAGATGCTGACACTGCACGCTCACACATTTTCACACGTTATAGGCTTTGAGGCCCATCCAAGTTCCACTGCTTTAAGACAGTCTGAGCACTTGTCTTGAGTTCTGAGGCACAGATCCTGTACCAGGGCCAACCTGGAGGCCAGAGATGAGATGAGATCACTTAGAGAGTTTGGAGCAAGAGCTAGTGTTGTCTTCAGGTGTTTCATCTCCATCATTATAAAAAGAAATTTGAAATGTTTGAATGTTGGCATGAAGAAAGAAATCAAAAAGCCCAGTAGAAAGTCAGAGCAGAAGACCCCCTTCTAGGTTTGAGCTACTACATATAAGATATTTCTTTAAAAAAGTCTCACTGAAGTCAAAACTTTCCAGAAGTTTAATACGCTGCTTCTTTACCTTGCAGAATATTGGCAAAAAGATGTCGTGTCAACAGTTCATAACAAACCTGGATGGGCTCAATGATGGGAAGGACTTTGCAAAGGATTTGCTGAAGGTAATGTGATACACATTAGACAGTGGGATGCTGATATTATTATTGCAGTGCCACCTAGTCCTACTGTGACAATCAGCATTTTCCATCATGCATTTATTTCATTGGAAGAATTGTAACCTAAATGGACGCCTTCTGCTAACTTGCAGGGAGCCATCAGAGCTCTGTTCCCTGTTGGTGTTTTATCCAGATTATCTAGGGATTTATCTCTCAGAGTATCCCAGGGGTCCCTTTCCACCATGGTAGTTCTGTGACGCACCAGCCAACATATAGAAGAAAACACTCCCCAGAAATATAGCCATCTGGCATAGATACTTTCCTCTGCCTTCCATTCCATATAATTAAATGTGCTGCTCCAGTGCAACTAGCTGAGCACCAAGGGAGATTGCTCAGATACTGCAGAGTTTGTTTTTTCTCTTTTTATGTGGTTTAACACCACCACCACTGTCTGCACCTGCCACAGGTCCATCAGCCTGGCCTGGATTTTACAGCATGGAAGGAAGTTGAAAGGACCAGAGCCACATCAGAGCTGTCACAGCGAGCTTTAGATACAACCCTTCCCACCATCAGACCTCACCCTAGCCCCCTCCTATGTATGGTGAAGGCCACTTCTGCATTCTGATTCCCCAGTTCTTTCCTTCTTTCCCAGTGCATCAGAGGAATCACTGGAATTGTGCACAGGAAGAACTGGAAAAACTGAACCCCAAAGTTATTTATCCCTCTCCTGCTTCTCGGGGGAGTGCACAAGCCCCCCACTGCCCCATGCTGAGACACTGAAAGGTATTTTCATATACCCCAGTTTCTTTTACCAACTTTGTGTAGGCCAGAATTCACTAGACCCAGTACCCATAATTAGGCAAAAATATCACAATGGGCTCCTGAGCAGGGATGTCTCCCTTACATCTCTGCTGCTGACATGTCCAGTCCAATCCCTGGCGTGGCTCATAGACAGAAAATGGTCTAGTAGGACAGCAGCTGTCCTGCTCACTGGTACGTACTTCTCCCGGTCAGCTTCCAAGGAAAGGTGTCTTTCAGAGGACACAGATAAGGGTGTAGAGGAGGTGATCTCCACAACCCAGACATGTCTTTCATGAGAGACACAGCTAATATCATGTTCTTGTTGCAGACACTGTATAACTCCATCAAGAACGAGAAGCTGGAGTGGGCCATGTAAGTATATATAAAGTATTTGAGAGAGTATTTTTCAATATAGCTGGCAGGTCTTAAATCCTGTTTTTAGCTCTAGAAGTTTCCAGAACATTTCCTGCCAAGCCCTTAAGCACTGATGTCCCTCATGTAGGTAGGCTGGGTTCATTTCGACGCAAAAGCAGACATGGAGGTTGGTGGCAGTCTGTGGGTGCAGGGTCCATAGGCACAGTGGAAACAAAGGGAATGTCCCCTTTATGTAGTGCTACACCCATAAAGTGCCAGGCCCTCTCCAGGTTCTTCAGAGCATGATCTTTGCTCAGGGAGCTCAGGAACTAGGGTTATTTTGATCACTGAAACTTCCCTTATTTTCTACACCCTTCCTTCTATAATTGCAGAATTGCTTGGGCTTGAAGGGACCTCAGAAGGTATGCAGTCCAGCATCCTCTCGAAGTGGGATCAATGCTGAATTCGGAACAGGATGATCAGGGTTTTGTCCAGATGGATCTTGAAAACCTGCAACAGTAGTGATTGCACAGAATACCCTGGGTCCATGAACCAATGCTTAATTATCCCAAGAGGGACTTTTTTTCTTTCCACTTGAAATCTATTGTCACTTGTCCTCCTGCCATGTACCATAGTGAAGAGCCCAGCTCTGTCTACTCAGTAACGCCCTCAGATACTGGAAGGTTGTGATCAGGTCCCCCAAAGCCACCTCTTTTCTAGCAAGTCCACTTCCCATAGTCAGTTCTCAAGAGCAAGTACTCCAGCCTCTGGGCATCTTGGTGGCCTGTGCTAAAAACTCTCCAGCCTGTTGACGTCTTCCTTATATTTGGGGCCCAGTATTGGTTGGTGTATCTAGATATGATGTAATAAGTAGAGGGCAGAGGTCACTTCTCTTAGTTTCCACTCTGGGCTACTGTTCATACAGCCCACAACGCTCTTGGCTTCTGGTTCTGCCAGGCCATACTGCTGGCTCGTGTTCGTCCTGCTGTTTGCCAGGAACCTCTGGGCCTTTTCCGCAGAGCTGCTCCCCAGTCAGTCAGTTCCAGTCTGTGCCTTCTGCAGGACTGCTGCAGTGCAGTACTCTGCATCAGTCTGTGCTGCATTTAGTGAGGTTCCCATCGCTCTGACTGGTGCCCCTGCTCTCCTGAGTATCAGCTGCACAACCTGCTTTTATGTCATCCTTAAGCTTGATGAGACACACTGTCTCCTCCTCCAAATCATTAATAAAGATATTAAGTGAAATAAATCTGTTCCCCTTCAGCTATACACAGACAACAGACTTAGCTCCTGTTGCCCTGAAAGGTGACAGGTCTGGGAGCAGCTCGCGGAGCAGCCTCCAGGGCAGTGTCCCGCCGAGCTTCTTCCCCTTCTGTGCTGCCGCTGTGTGCTCCTTAGTGCTCAGGTAGCACTGACGTCACTTTGACAACAATATTAGGGCTAATCTGCGAGCAAAGTCCCAGTGCCAGCTCCGCAGTGGCGATGCACGCCAGCTCGGTGTGCGGCCGCGGTCAGCAGAGGGAGCCCTGCCGCTCCGCCCGGCCGTGTCGTGCGCGGCTTCAGCGCGAGCTGCGGGCAGCGCTTACCCAGCGGCCCGGCCTGCCGGAGAGATGGCCGATCGGTCTCGGCCGCGACCCGTGCTCCCTGGCACCAGGTGCCAGTCCCTCTGCTGCCGCTTTGTGGCCGTGGCGGTGAAGTGCTCCTGCCCACGACGTCCAGCCATGTGCTGTGGGTGCTCGTGTCCCAGGTAGTGGGTTATAGAATCACAGAATGGCTTGGTTTGGAAGGGCCCCCAAGGACCATCTTGTTCCAACCTCCCTGCCACAGGCAGGGCCACCAACCTCCAGATCTGGTACTAGACCAGGCTGCCCAGGGCTCCATCCAACCTGGCCTTGAACACTTCCAGGGATGGGGCATCCACAGCCCCTCTGTGCAGTCTGTGCCAGCACCTCACCACTCTGTGTGAAGAATTTCCCCCGACATCCAATCTGAACCTTCCCTCCTTGAGCTTAAAACCTTTCCCCCTTGTCCTATCAATGTCCACCGAGTAAAAAGTTGATTCCCTTCCTGTTTATAACCCCCTTTTAAATACTGGAAGGCTGCAGTGAGGTCACCCCGCAGCCTTCTCTTCTCCAGGCTGAACAAGCCCAGCTCCCTCTGCCTGCCTTCGTAGGGGAGGTGCTGCAGCCCTCTGATCATCTTTGTGGCCTCCTCTGGACCCTCTCCAGCAGCTCCCTGTCTTTCTTGTATTGGGGGCCCCAGACCTGGACGCAGTACTGCAGATGGGGCCTCACGAGGACAGAGTAGAGAGGGACAATCACCTCCCTGTCCCTGCTGGCCACCCCTCTTCTGATGGAGCCCAGGATACCATTGGCCTTCCAAGCTGCAAGATCACACTGCTGGCTCATGTTCAGTTTTTCATCCACCAGGACCCCCAGGTCCTTCTCGCTTGCATGTTTGAGGTTTGATCCAGTCAGGACATTTAGATGACATGTGTGACACAAGGCAGAAAGTCCCTGTTTGCTGTCCTCTTTAATGTCCAGGAACACTGGGGAAATATCACTTCCCATACAGGTTCTAGTTTCTATGTGCCACTTTAGATTTTACTTCAGATAGGAAGAAGCAGGCTTGAAGGAATCACTGAGCGTTTCCCTGAGCTGCCCAAGCCTTGCTGTCCAGAGACCAGGAGCAGGAGATGTGTCAGGAGAAGTTTTTATGGAAATCACCAGCATTTCTGGAACTCTCCTGGCCACAAATGGAGAGGGATGCATAGCCTGTTCCAGAGTTTGTGGTTGTTTGACCGAGTGCCCCATCTCCCTAATATCTGCATAGCTTCTGTGCCTCAGGGATGCAGAAAACATTCCTTAGGCTCCTTCGGTGTCTAGGAGGCCCCAGCAACTGCCTCAGAAGGAGAAGCTGATAAACCCCTGTGGTACCTGGTCTTCAGCAAAAGACCTCCTGAAGTTGTAGAGTAGGGGATTCTCCCTGTGAAAGGCACAGAGTGCTCAGCAGTGCTGTGTCTGCGGACTCCTGGTGTTCAGACAGGCACCTAACCCTTTAGCGTTTTTGGTAACCTAACAGTGGGACCCCTGGGACAGTCACCTGCCACCCACACTCCTCCCAGCTCTACGTAGATCATCACCATGGCACACTTGGTGTGTTACAGTCCCTGGGTCTCCTTTCCTTTTCTTTTTTGACTAGTCTTATAATAAATTAACTCCCTGTAAGACCACAGCAGATAGGGCACGCTGTGACCCAATCCATGTGTCCTCCACTCAATCTCTTCTTTGAATTTGTTTCCAAGTGATGAGGACGAGTTGAGGAAATCGCTCTCGGAGCTGGTAGACGACAAATTTGGAGCCAGTGCAAAGAAAGTGACAAGGATTGTTGACAGCAGCAACCCCTTCCTGGACATCCCCCAAGCGCTGAATGCAGTCACCTACAAGCACGGTGTCCTCACGCGCAAAACCCATGCAGACATGGATGGGAAGAGAAGTACGTGTTAATGGGACAGGAGACGTGCCCCAGGCAGTAACAAAGCCTTGCCCTAGCCTTCTCCCTGGCTCTCCCACTGGAGTGGCATTTTCTCACTATACCTCAGGGAACACAAAAGAGACCCCAGATCCATGAGCACCAGTGCACAGGGAAAGGAGGGTGTTTTGAGGCATTCTCGCTGCCAAGAACACTAGCAGTGCCTGTCCCACACAGATAGACCTGGTCTTCCATCCTGTTCATGGGCATAACCCCAAACCATACACTCTGAGCAATAGGCAAGGCTAGTTCACAAGATCTGTCCCCCAAAGCTGACTCTGGAGACAGTCTGGTCTTCAAAGCTTTGATCCTGTCTATATGCTGCCATGTGCAGGCTGCTGGGCAACAAGTTGCTTCATAGCTCTGCTGTCAGTATACCGTATTACAGGGAAGGTAAATGGAATTATATTTGGGAACTGTTAATAAGCAGTGATTAATGAAATGAAATCTTGGATGACCACTTTTGCTGATATGGATGGCCCAGTCATTGCAGCCAGTTGAAAATCTTGAGTAGAGAAGATTACCACCAAGGGCGTCCCTTGCTTCCAGCACTTTCTCAGTAGCCCATGCCTGGAGGACCAGCTCTCTTGTGATGTAGTCAGGCCCATCTTCCATCCCTCTCCAGTTTTCAGCAAGCTCTCTTTCACCAAGTCCATCAACACTGTGGGTGGTAATGTTCCCTCCTCAGTGGAGAGAAGCTGCTTTAGCCAGGGTATGTCTGCCTAACTCATCTGAACCAGAGAAGTCAGGGAATGTCTCTGCTCCTCAAGCATATAGTCCAAAGAACAGGAACCTGGGTTTGGAGGAGCAGAGAGACTTCCTGTACATGCCCACTGGTAGCTCTGTATCAGCTCATCTCTGGTTTTGAGCTGCTTGTGTTCTCACTGGGAGACTTAATCTCCCAAGCCATGTCTCTCAAGTTGACATCTCCCTGCAGACAAACCATTCATAAACAGTAGCGTGGAGGTGTATGAGATGTGGGCATAAATGCATGCCTGTGGTGGTCAGGAAAGGGTTGGTTTTCCAAAAAATTTGGAAGTCAAGCAGTACTGTCAGAAGCAGATGTGTATAATTGGATATTCTTCATTTTTTTTAGCTCCCAGAGGAAGAAGAGGTTGGAAGAAATTTTATGCTGTGCTTAAAGGGACCATCCTTTATTTACAAAAGGTAACTGTGGTGGACTATCCCATTTGCTGTTTCATGCTGTCTCCAAAGCAGTCATGCTGTCCTAAGTAGGAAGCCCATACATGCAAGTAGAGGTGAATCTGTGTCATAATGTGTGCATGGACATAAACAGAACTCCAGAGACCAGTATGTAGAACTGGAGAATGCCATCATCTTTGATGGTGGTGTTCACATTAAAGATACTATTCACAGCCTTAAAAGTGAGTCATATAGGAAGAAATACGAAAGAGGAAACATAGAGGCAAGACTTCTGCAGATGTGTAAGCAAGAAATGTAAGTAAACAGAGGATGCTGAGGAGTAGCACTGAACATATATGGAATAGATGCAGTAGGATGGAATTTAGGAAACTGAAGAGGCAGACCATCAGACCAGTCTTGTCCTGGTTATTGTTCTGTTTGTTGGAATAGATCTGAGCATAATTATCTCTCATGAGTCTGATATGAACATCTCCTTGCTTGAAGTTTTTTGTCTCCTGTGGACCTTGCCAACATGAGTCCTTCCATTGGCTGCCAAGTGACACTTTCTGCACTCTATTCCATAGAGTTTTCTCCAGCTCCCCAGTTCCATTGCCACCTTGACCGAGTCCCCATGGGAAGCAGAGTCACCATGGAAGACCCTTCCTGCATGCTATGGCATTCACCTCTCTAAAGGATGCTAGGAGGATTTCCATGGGTAGTCTTTTCTGTGGGAATATCTAAGGAGCCTGGATAAGGCCTCACTTGAATGTCAGTGAGAGCCAGCCAGGGATGCCAAATGTCTGTTCATCACGAAGCTGCATAACCCACTGAACTAGGTCTGAACTACTTCAGTTGCAAATGCTGTGAAGTAACCCATTGAACTCACCTTGCTGAAACAGCACTCCCTGTGGGTAGATGTTCCTACGTATTGCAGTATTATCTCCAAAGCAATAAGAATAAACAAACATTGGATTATATAAGAGACAGAAAGATCCTCGGGGCAGCACGGAATTATGACTCAGAGCTCCTAGCACACCCCAATGTTCCTCATGTTTTGTCAGGTCCTATGGCATATGTCACAAAGCCAATGCAAATCTGGCAGCAGCTAATTGTAATTTGCTGTGTGGTGTTTTAACAGCCTTGCCACTCTCCTGCAGCTGAGGGAAGCTGCAGTGCACAAAATTCTCCAGCACTCTAAGCTTGGCCAACTTCAAGTCAGTGGCACTCTTCTTACAGCCCAGCGTTAGTCTCAATGCAGGTGTGTGTGTAGAGTCCAGTGAAGAGATCCTCATGCTGATCATGGATTACACACAAGGATTTATCTAGCACAAAGCTGCAAGCACCTTTTGATTTTTTGACAGTTTTTCTATGAAAAAAAAAATGGCTGTTTCATCAGTATCCCAGGAAGTGGTTGGATTTAAATGAATTCGGAGATCTTTTCAGTGTTTATAAATATCTAAAGTGTGGGAATCATGTGGATGGGGCCAGGCTCTTTTCAGTGATGCCCAGCAAGGCACAAGGGGCAACAGGTGCAAACTGAAGCCCAAGAAGTTCCATACGAACATGAGAAAGAACTTCTTTACTTTGGGAGTGGCAGAGCACTGGAACAAACTGCCCACAGAGGTGGTGGAATCTCCTCTGGATATATTCAAAACCCACCTGGACATTTTCCTATGTAACCTGCTGTAGGGAACTGTTTCAGCAGGGGAGTTGGACTCAGTGATCAACTTCCAACCCCTATGATTCTGTGAGTCTGTAATTTTTCACCAATCACTTTTAGGTCTCATGTCTTGGGATGAGCATGTTGAGGGAGCATACTTTTTGAATGGAATACACTGTCAGTATACAGTTTTCTTGCCAGTCTGGAACAAAATCCAGTTTGCTGAAGATTCTCTGACTGTTTGGACAACACTAGAAGGAGCTGTGAGACAAAGACTGAGTGTCATTGCTGCTGGTGGGGTGGAGGGGTTGGCTTTTGCTTGCTGTACAAGGCCAGTGGCTGCCCCAGCCTGCTTCACTAACACGGCTTGTTTTGTTAGTATTAGGAGTTTACCATTTAAAAAGAGAGTGAGGATGAGATATACAGAGGTACACGGCTGTTAGGAGGCTAATGTGTTTATCTTGCTGACCTTCAGGAGAAAATGGTTAAAAGACTGAGAGCTTTCTTTACCGGAAGGGCTGAAGAAGCAAAACGCCTGAGATCTGGCTACATTATAATGGTGCTTGAAATACAGCAGCCATGTGTGATGTGTCAGTCAGCAGAAGGTACCTGAACTGCTGAGGGTGTCCCAAGGAAACAGCATAAAGAACAATAAAAAATTCATCTGAGGAAAATCTGGGCAAGGAATCTGAGCAAGGAGAGATTTCTTACTCGTGAGCCGCTGTCAGACTGTGTATGGACCCCTTAAAAGGACTTCTGGGCTGGGTTTGGCTGTAGACACAGTATCCACTGGGCTTTGCAGAGGGAGGACAAAAGGATGAGGCCACGAACACTAAGTCCTTGCACTGCAACTTTGGAGCATTTTCAGAATCACAACAGAGTGTCAGAAAACTTCAACACACCCTGTTGTTTCCTGGTACAATTTCTTGCCTATGGATAATTTGCAGAGTTGCACAATACAGGAAGGAAACTGAGTGCTTGACTCCTAAGCTCTCAGTGGAAGATGCTTGCAGATAAAGATAAGATAGAACCTGGCTCGAGCACAAATCTCTCAGAAGAGATTTTCAAACATAAAGATAGAGGAGAACGTACCTGCTTCCAGACACACAGCACTTGGTTCAGCCTCTTCCAACATTTCGCTCATACTGAACCAAAGATCTGGTCTTCAATAGGAAGCTCTCAGAAGGCAGTGCAGGTAAGACTTGAGGAACAAGCTGGCTAGGAGGGAAGCACAGAAAGAGGAGAATGGGAAGAAGGGAGAGTGAAAGAGAGGGCTTGGGGAGATAGACATATAGAAGGAGGGAACAGAAAGATGCAGAGAGTGGGCATAAGGTAGGCCGAGAAGTGGGTGGATGAGTAGAAGGCAGTCTGTTAGAAGCAGTTCAGGCAGCAGCCATAAACTTGCTGATGTAAAGATGTGGCATGTCATTGACTCGCCAGTGTTAATTTCTGGATTAGCGTGTTCTAGCACAGCCTGCTGAAGCAATTGCTTGATTCCCTAAAGGGATGCAGCAGAGACATGAGGAAGAAATGCAGGCTTGTGAGTAGGGCGCACCTCTCTTGCACTCTAATCCACAGTGAGCACTGATTCAATCTATGGCCTTTGGCAACTTACTTCACCTCTGTGAAATGGGGATAATAGCCTTTAATCAGCACGCGTAGGGGAGTGTTGAGAGGAATGCAGAGGATGCTTCTGTATGGAAGTACTGGAAAGGGTCCGGGTCTCAGCGCTGCCCACCCATGGGGCAGTTCCCAGCGCTGCGCCGGGCTGCAGATATGTTCCATGCAGACAGGCCTTGCTTGGAGTGCCATGTTTCTGGCCAGACTGAACAGGGGCAGTGCTTAGCTTTCCTCATTGGACACAGTGCATGCTAGCTGAAGAAAATGAGGAAAACCTCTTGCAAGCTGTAGGGTAAAATTCCTGTAGCTCCATGCCTATATTCAATCACTGCTGTTCAGAT
The DNA here is from genome assembly GCA_016647715.1 of Pavo muticus. Lineage (NCBI taxonomy): Eukaryota > Metazoa > Chordata > Aves > Galliformes > Phasianidae > Pavo > Pavo muticus. Next base: position 35,398 of record JACDJE010000497.1, read on the forward strand.
GAGAGGGCAGGAGAATCGATGGTGGGCTTTCACCCATCCAGGTGTCCTACAAACACACGTACAAGAGACAGATGCCCTTTCTTGAAGAAAACTAACAGCAAGCTTCTATGAGCTATGTCTCACTGCTCATGGGAGTGGGCAGCAGTGGAGAGACTGAACTAAGGCCATCATGGAGCACTGCTACAGCAGAAAGTACATCCAGGCAAGGGGATGGTTGTGCATGTTTAAGCAGAGCCTTTTATGCAGGAGGGGCAAGCGAATGAGGAGTCTGTCTACATCATCAGCATTGAGGTTGAAAGTGAATGAAATGATTTTTGAGGGGCTGTGAAATCCCTCGCACCCCCATGTGGGCTCAGTTCCTGCAGAAGATGTCCCCAGAACATATTTTGAAAGTGGGGTGACACTCAGCATCCCCCAGGCAGAGCACATCGCACCTTGCCTGCTGCCCCATGAGAAGTGCCTGCATGAACAATGCAGGACACAGAAGGCATAAATTCAGCACACCGTGGTACCACATTGATCTCTTTGCCTGAAAATATGTGGAAAGATAACACCATAATTGGAAAAGATGAGAGTAAAATTAGCGTATGACAGCAGGGAGAAAACATTGCCTGCAGTTTCTCCAAACATGGCAGGACATTGCTTATGTTTTAGTATATATCAATTTTCTTTGAAGTTTAAGCCAGAATCCCTTCATTGGAAGCATCCATGTTACACTTAGGTCTTTGGACATTCCTTCAGCAGCATTTGCTCAAACACAAGCTTCCGTTTCCATCAAAACTCAGGAAGATGCTCGGGGAAGATGCAGAGAAGACTCTGGAGGCTTCAAAGCAGAGCTGGCCCACTTTCCTGGAGGGCAGTGGGATTATTCTGCCAGGGAGGCTGCACAGCGGTGCAAGTGCTGGGCACTGTGAAGGCTCCTGCTGAGCGTGTGGCATCATACAACCTTGGAGCTGCTTGTGGAGGGTGCAGACACGGATCTCCCCGCCTCAGCAGCAGTACGTATCTTGCTGAGCTCTGCAGCACAGGCATTGAAATGAGCTTCCTGGCATGCCTGGCCTGTGCAGAAGTGAGCCTGCAGCACCATGCACTCCTGCACACGCCGCCACCAGCAGGGAGGCACAAGGCAGAGAACCTGCTTGATTCAACCTGATGCTGATTGCCTGGGCCCAGATAGTAGAAAAGATCTGGCTTTTCATTACACATCCACTGATCCCCGTGAGCCTGGGGAGCCCACTACAGGCAGCAAGTGATTCAGGGTGAAGATCTGCATTAGTCAGACCAGCCTGTAGCTATGGCAGTTTCTTGTCACATGCTGTTATGCCCAGCTACTCACACCATGTTTTCAGAAAGTTTATCCTGAAATAAGAGATCATGGCACTCCCAGTCTGTTTTCTTCAGATGGCAGGAGTTTCAGCTTTAGAAAAGCATCCAGACTTGAATGTGTCTCTGTAACATAGCAGCACTGTCTCCCTCATGCACCTATTTGCTGACAAGTGAACTAACATATCACAGAATCACAGAATATCAGGGATTGCAAGGGACCTTGAATGATCATCTAGTTCAATCCCCCTGCTGGAGCAGGAACACCTAGATCAGGTCACACAGGTCCTCCTAGGTCAAAGTATTGTTTTTCTTCCCTTAACGGCCCACTGCCCATTCCTCTGGCTACTGAAACCCTCAGTGTGACTCCTACAATCAGCTCTGCCAAACATAGGCATAGAGCTGTGGCTTGCATTTCTGAGGAGCACCAAAGCAAGTAGCACTACAGTAGCACACTGCAGGAAGGCTGTCTGTGCCATCCTTGGTGCAGCCCTTCTCAGTGTCACACTGAACACAGGGAGCTTGCAGCACTCACCCCTTCCTGTGCTGGAGAGCCAGGGCTTTTCTTTGTGGTTCACCCTCACGGCGGCAGTTGCATGAAGCAGAAACCCATGCCAAGGTTTTCTGGGCCCTGTGCACCGTAGCATTTCTGTGCACCATAGCATTTCTGTGCACAAAGCCAAGCATCATGCACAGTACAGCAGCCACCATTCTAGTTGGGATGATTGCTCTAGAAAAGAAGGGAGGGAAAGACTTCAGAAGTTTCCCATCAGGAGCAGGGCTCTGTCACATCCATGGGCTGGGGTGTGCTGGGCTCTTGTGCTCCAAAGAGCAGCGGGGGGAAGACTAATGTGATCCAGCACCAGAGAACATCCTTACTGGCCAGGGTTGGCAGCAGGAGACTGTAGCATGTAGCAAAACATCATGCAGAATTAGTCCTGTAGGTTTGCACTGTAACCAGCATTGCAAGGTAGGCCCTTCCAGAGACACCTTGCCCTGGCCTGGGCTCTGACACGGTCATTTCACAGCAGCTTAAGTTGCTCTCAGTGTAGCCATCCAAAAAGGCAATTCTGCCCACAGTTCTGTGTGGCAGCACAGCCACACAACCACATCATCGGGCTGGTCAGGGTCAGGGAGCACAACACCTGCAGTTCTCACCAACCAGAGCTGAGTGTTTGGGGAATGTTGTTTTAATTACGGTCAGGTTTTCTCACATCCACGTGTTCATCCTTCCATCCACCCACCCACCCATCCACCTATCCATCCGCCCATCCATCCAACCACCCACCTACTCATCCATCCATCCATCCATCCATCCATCCATCCATCCATCCATCCATCCATCCATCCATCCATCCTTCCATCCACCCAACCTTCCATCCACCCATCCTTACAGCCACCCACCCATCCACCCATCCACCATCTTGCCTCACCAGTGGGCCAGCTGTTGAGCCAGTGAGGGGCAGAGTGAGAGGGAGGATATTGCTGTAAGCAGCCGCTGCTCAATCACTGGGAAAGCAAAGGGTGAACACAGGGTTGGCTACACTCTTCTTTTTCCTAAAAAGTGCCATGCCCAGATCTTCAGGGTCTTGTGTCTAGTGTTTTCTATATGTATATAAAATGTATACACAAATAGTTACTTCTATACTCCCTAGTTGTGTGAAATTATCCTCCAAAGGGGAAAGTACAGAAAGAATACAGGGAGCACTGTTACAATTTGCGAGTGCCTGTGTAACTAATTACATGAAGGAGTGTGCCAAAGGGAGGCCAAGTATGGACCAAGCATGCTCGGTCTGCCAAGTGTCCATGAAGCCCTCTGTGGGCTCGGAGCTGCACCTTGGCATGTGCTGTGCACAGAAGGTGAAATTCTGCAGAAGCCAGCCTAGCCCTGTCTCTTGTCTTCCCCCAAAGCCTCAGGCATGTGCCGTGTTAGAGAGAACTATCAATAATTATGTTTAAAACTTTCATCTTCTTCACATCTTCCCAGTGAACTTAATGATGGAAGAAGTTGCCAGATGTTAATTATTATCATTATCAGCTCCTAGCATTTACTGTACAAAGCAGTGCTTTTCCTGGTCTTGGTACTCTGTGATTACAGCACAGAGAGAGAGGCAGGTTCATTAAAGTAGCCCGCAAATGTTAGCACAGTCATTATCCAATTAACGTTCCTTCTTCACAGGATGAATATAAACCTGACAAAGACCTCTCTGAAGTGGATCTGAAAAATGCCATCCGTGTGCACCACGCCTTAGCCACAAAAGCCTCGGACTACAGCAAGAAGTCCAATGTGCTCAAGCTGAAGACAGCTGACTGGAGGGTCTTCCTCTTCCAGGCCCCGTAAGTACAGCTCCAGCTGCCAGCGGGGCCTCTCCCGTGCTGCCCTGTCAGTTCACACATTAGGGGCAGGGCACGATGGAGGTGACGGGCTGAGGAGGGACATGGCTTCCTCTCCTGTTTCAAAATGTGCTTTAAATACCACCCGAAAGTTACGCACCTGCCTCCTGTGGGGTGCCCACGCAGACCTGACCTTGCCCAATTGCAAGCAGCTGGGGCTGCAGCTGCCAGCCAGCCCGAAAGCAGTGCTGGGCCTCCAGACACTGCCCCGTTGTCCCCAGCATGGGTGTGTCCTCGCTGCAGCTCTCCCCTTACTGATGTGTGCTGTCAGTCTGCAGAAAGGAGAAAATCCGTATGGTACGATGAGCCAAGGAGCTGACAGTTCTCCTCATCAGCCTTTGATGGAGAAAGTGGCTAAAGCTCATTAATGAGCTACTCAGCCAAGCCATTTCTTCTTCTTTCTTTAGTCTGTTGAAGAGGAAAGTTGCTCTTTTATAAAGTGTCAGGTGTGGTTGAGCCGTCTCCTGCTTGATGCTCTCGTTGCCGCCTGCTGTCATCAGGGAGCTTGGCTTGAAGCTGGGGTGGGGCATTAGCATCAGGCTATGGCTTGGCATCTGGATTTCTGCAGCGAAAGCCCACTTGAAGCCTGGTGGGAGCAGTGCTAAACTGGTCTGATGAGAAATCCTGGACTGGGTCCCATGAGCATCTAAGGGGGTTCACCCTGTTCCAGGGGACCTCTGTTGTGTGGCTCCCACTCACCAAACAGAGGGATGCCCTTGGCCCTTGCCACCAGCCCCTGTCCAGCTCCTCAGGGACTATAACTGGAGCTGCCAAGGAAGGCAGGACTCCCAGGGACAGCCCTGCAGTCACGAGGGCGATGCAGAGCAGCCAGTTAGCCACTGTTTTCCCCTTCACAAGGTGACGGCCCAAGAATGGCTGCACAGCAAGGGGTCCATGGGAGCAGGTGGCTCCAGGGCTGTCCTGCGCCAGTCCTGGTCAGGAGCACTTAGAGACAGCCCTCTCTTCTTACCTCCTTTGTAACAGAAGTAAGGAAGAAATGCTCTCCTGGATCCTGCGAATCAACCTCGTTGCTGCCATTTTCTCCGCCCCAGCCTTCCCAGCTGCAATCTGCTCCATGAAGAAGTTCTGCCGCCCTCTTCTGCCTTCGTCCATGACCAAGCTGTGTCAGGTAAAGTGTGAGAGGAGCTGCAGTGGAGTGCCTGGTGCTCAGGCATAGGCACACAGCTCAGGCTGAGCACATCTGCAGCTCCTCCAGCTATGCCTGGCAGACACATGGAGGTGCTCAAAGCTGCGCGCTGTCTGCAAGGCAGGAGCAGGCAAATAGAGTGGGTGATTTGGACAGACCATGGTGAATTTTGGTGTCTGGATGATGATTCCCTTGCAGTGAACATAAATGATCCCTGTGTACACACACTCACCTGTACGGTTGTTGGTCTTGTTTATTGCTCACTGTCCAGCACATCCCAGCAGCTTTCTGTTGAGCAGGGTTGAACCAGCAGGAGTTGCTGAACCCAGCAGGCCTGGTTCTTTCATAACATGTCTCCCAGAGCTGGCAGCCTGTTGTTTCTCAGGCTGAAAAATCACAGAGCCTGAGTTCCGCTCAGGGGGAAGGTTCACTGGATGTGGGGCACAGCGCAGCAGAGCACGGCTCTGTTAGCCAAGTGCAGTGGGCAGCTGCCATGTGAAGAGCGGCTCTTGTTTGCAGTGCCTGGGGAGCACCGAACATTCCAAGCAGTGGGAACACGCTGCCCCTCAGCAAAGGAGAAGGGAGGGGCCATCTTGAAAGGATCTGAGCAGGGATGCAGCTCTGCCTTCTGAGCAGGTGTCAGAGCCCAGGCTGGGAGAGTGCCTTATCTCCAGAGAGCACAGATGCACAGGCTCTGGAGGCACAGCTAGTTCTGCCTGCATATTGAAGGATGCAGAGATTTCATGTTTATGATGCCCAGGTGCTGGCACATGAGTTTTGATCTTCCTCAAATACCTGTGCTTCAGCTGCTCGTTACCAGATGAATTTGCAGATGTGCTGCATGCCCTGGGCTGCATCCTCGCGGGGCGTACATCCTTGCAGACACAGGTCCCACACCAACAGGCAGGCGGTGCACTCCTACGTTTTAATACCTGACACGCTTCTCTCGGCAGGAGGACCAGCTGAGGTCTCATGAAAATAAAATGAAGCAGATTGCAGATGAATTAGCAGAGCATAAATCACATCCTGTAGAGAAGAGCCTCAAGTCAAAAGAGGCTGAAGAGTACAGGCTCAAAGAACATTACCTAATTTTTGAGGTAAAGGAACTTTCATCTTTTCTGTGATAAATGATATCTTGGCTGATTGAGGAGAACTGAGAACTCTGGAGTGGGTGCTGTGAGCCGGGGGGAGTGAGAGGGGAGGACTCAGGAGCTGGATGAGTGCTGTGTGACAGTGATAAGCCTCAGTGTTTTCCTTTAAATCTAAAAAAAGAATGAACAGACACTGCCCCCCCTCTGCGATTTCTAACCTGAGGAGGGGAAAACTGATGAGAGAAATAAAATCTTCCTTTATTGTGATGGAACTTGAAATTTCCTCAGGTCCTAAATAAGGGAGTGATTCAATCCTCAGTGTTCCTCAGCCGTTTTCAGCAACATTAATAAAAAAGCCATGGGAAATGAGTCTTGTTTTGCTGCAGCTGTTTCTGTAAATAAAGCCAAAAGCAGCATTACAGGTGATTACAGACTTTTTGAGGGTGCATGGAGCTCAGTCTAAATGCTCTGCAAAGCATTTAGTGGGAGAAATGGGATCTTTGGTTCCAGACAGAGTTGAGCAAGATAGGAATCCTGACACAGAGGCACTGGGGAAGGGACTGCTGGAGGCTCCGGTCCTGCTTTCAGCAGGAGCTTAGGCTATTCCCTGCATTTGACTGGGCTGAAGGGCATTTTCTGGCCATCTCTTGGAAATCTGTTGCCCACACCCCAGGGCTCCACCACCCTCTTGAGGAAAGGTCATCTTGTCATCTCCAGCCTGAATCTGCAGTGCCACAGTTTGTGGCCGCTGTGTTTGTGCCAGCCCTTCAGATAGCTGCCTGCAGCCGCCCCGTTTTGCAGACATCTTCTTTTCAGTGCCTGCAAAGGGGAAGCCTCCATCCGAGCTTTTCAGTCTGCAAGAAGCTGGCACTTCCAGAGCATGATTCATCTTGTCTGTTTCGTGAGATGTGCTCTAGAAATGCTTGTTTCCCTGTGATGACAGAGAAGCGAGTGTAGGCTTCCTTTGAGATATGAGAAGAAAGGAGTGGGGTGTTACATAAGTCCATAAAAAGAGGTCCCATCTAGTGTTGGAATAACGGTGCCAGGCAGAGCGGGGATGCCTGCAACAGCAGAGAGCAATGAGGGCATGACTTAGCAGTGAGGGTCAGTTTCTGGATGGAAACAATGCAACAGAAGGATTCATACCAACCGAGGGAAGCTTCTGTGCGCTCAGTGCGGACACACTCACGGTGTTCCCACATGGGCAGGAAGGAACGTGGGGACTCTGAATGTCCTGAGGCAGGAAGGAGCAGATCTGTTGTCTGCATCTGCCTCCAGTGCACACCTGAAACAATCGGAGCTGCACTCAAGACATGTCAGAGCAGCAGGAGAGGCTTGCACAACCGTCCCCTTTCTCCTCAGCCCCATGGACTGCAAGCTGATCAGCCTTCTCAGGCTTTGCTTGGAGCAGGCATTGTAGGGCAAGAATAGTGGGGTGCTGGCAATATAGAATGTGTTTTCCTGCAGTAGTAGATGGCATTGCCACTGCTTTCCACACATGGCCTGTCCCTGTTCACAGGCTTTCTGTCTGTTCCCTCTCCCCTTGCAGAAGAGCCGCTACGAGACATACGTCAACCTGCTGTGCATGAAGATCAAAGTCGGGACAGATGACCTGGAGAGAATTGAAACCAGCTTCTTCAAGGTGGAAGCTGATGACATTGCTTTGCGGAAGACACATTCCAGCCCTTCTTTGAGCCAAGGGCATATGTCTGTTAGCTGTAAGGTGGAAAAGGACATAATAGAGCAGAACACTTAACGAGGAACATGCGCGCAGGGGGAATGAACCGGCGGTGCTTCGCGCTCCTGGACTAGATCAATGAGCACAATTTTACCTAGGAAATAATACGAACAAAACCATAGAAGTGTATGACACGGTGACTGCTCTAGTGAAAGAAGTCAAAGAAGCTTTAGTTGACACTCCTTGGCAACGCTCTGGCATTTCAGCATCATAGATACTCCATCTCTTCTTTGTCCCCAACAGCACCAGTAGCTTCTCCTTCCTTCCTACCGCAGCCTGCACAATAAAGGGATACGCTCATTCTCCAGGGCCTGGTTGCTCTCTCCCACCAACCCTCTCTCTCCTTCCTCCTCCTTCTCTCCCTGGAGTTTCCACCGGTTCACGTCCGCAGTTCCCAGCAGTGCAGGAAACTCGGCCGACACATCAGGCTCTGTGGCACCAGCAGCGCTGTGGGAGCAGGGCTCAGAGCAGCAGGAGCGTGTCCCTGCCATGAGAGGAGCTCCGTCCTCGGCAGGACGCATCGCAGCAGGGCCGTTCTGTGAGGTAGTCACCGACCAAGCGAGAGGCATCTCCAGCACAGCGCGTGGGAGAGGCACCTGCCCACGGCAGGAGAGACCTGAAGTGCCCTTTGACACCTTATCCTTTTTATATATATATAAATATATATACATATGAATATATATATAAATAAATATATATATATATAAGGAGACTTTAACGTGGGTTTTTAACCTCAGTGTGCAAGAGAAGTTAAGCTGCCTGGAGAAGACACTGGGGACCATGGAGAGCCTGAACAGCCCCCCTGGACATCTGCAGAAATGCAGTAGCCTACGTTTGCTTTTGGTTTCTTTTTTTCCTTTTTTTTTTACTCAGATGGAAATCCCACCTGGCTTCGCTGTGAAACAGGGCTCTCCTGTTCCTGCTCGTTCAGGCAGACTGGCCAAGTGGCTATTGACCATCCACGGCTTTGGGTTCGAGGCACGATGGGAGCCGTGCTTCAGGTCCAGCTGAACCTTTGTGTGCAGGAGCAGTTCTGACTGCCCATCAGTGTCGTACTTCCTCCGTTCTGCAATTCATATGCTATGCTCTTCTCAAGGGGGCTTGTGTTTCCATTCCTTTCTGCTGCCTGTGGTTCAATGATTTACTGTCGTACTGGAAATGATTCTGCTGCATTTCAATACCACGACTGTCCTCCCGCACCTTGTTTATTTATTTTGCTGTTTGGTTTGGTCCTTTATCTCAGATTGCTTTTCTTTCCCCTAGGTGCGTTCACGGTAACCAAGCTCCAGTTTTGAAGGATCTTGTAGCTGCTAACTACAGTCATTTATTGTTAATATTTTGCAGCACTATTTAAACAAAGAAAACAAGATTTATTTGGATCGTCAGCAATTGAGAGCCTATGGACTACTGTTTTCCATGATGGCTCGTACTACTAAAAACCTCCACCCAATTTTATCACCTCTTCTTTTATCTCTCTGTTTCTTTGTACAGTTTGGTAGTTTATTTGAAATGATGCACTAAGAATCATGTTAAAAAGAATAACAATAAAGCTGAATCTGTTGGTAAAGAGAATTGGTCTGAAATGCGGTTCCAGTGTGTGCTGGATTGGTCCCAGGCATCGCGGTCCTAGATGGCCACGTGCACACAGGTCTCCATCAGCTCCTGCAAAGAGGAAGCCAAGCCCCTGCGGACAGCACCAGAAATCAGCAGTGCCTTTCCATGAGTGGGGTGCTGCACGTCTTTGCTTTGGATGCTCGTGCTGTGGGTGGATGGCTCAGCAGTGGAGCTGGTGAGGCAGGTGGGCTGCTCTAGCAATATGTTCGGGTAACTCTTCCCCCTATCTGGCTCATCCCAGGTCTGTCTGTCCCCACGCAGCCTGGAGGTTTATGGGAGGAGAAAGACGCCAACATCTGCACCAGTGGTTGGAGATGCTTTGGGTACTGTCCTCAGAGGAGCCCTTGCCAACATTGAGCTGTTTCTCCAACGCATTGTGCTCTTTGCTGTGTTAGGCAAGCACCGGCATGCCTTCCACTGGAGACCTCCAAGATGCTGCTGGTGCTGGAGATGCCTCTGACTCAGTGAGACCCATGGGGAACGTCAAGCCCAACTCCTGCTCTGCATAATCCCAGGTAATATCTGGTACCTCACCCTGTCCTTTCTGGCCATCCCCTCCAGAAGGCAGTGCCATCTCCGGTGTGCCTGAAGAAGCCACTAAGAGCTACTCAGTCCCCATGCTGAATGTGCCACTTTGCCATCCTCGGGCAGGAGTAAGTTGCAGAGAAGAGCAGAGTCTGGCTAAGCCTTCTCTGGGCACCAGGAAAGGGCCTCAGAGCTATGAGGTCCTGACCCAGTGGATGTGACACCTTGGGGTGAAGAGCCCTCAGCCCAGGAGTTACACTTGGTGACTGTCCTGAAACACAAGGGCAGTTCCAGATGCATACACCTTTACAGTTGTGCTGAGCATCTACCAGAGGGCACGCTGCCAGCGGCTTTGCCCGGGGGCTCTGCAATCCCAAAGCTAAGGCCCCACATTCCTCTGCTGCCTGCGTCACCCCATCTGCGTCCGCAAAGCAGTTCCACCCCTCTGGGAGAGGCAGCATCGTGCATGCGGAGCAGCGCTGGCAGGAGGGGCAGTGGCTCTCCCCACCTGTGAAAATGGCTCTAAAATATTTATGGCAATACACATGGCTGGAGATGAGGGCTCTAATAATAGAGCAGCAAGGGAAAAAGGAGAGAGATGCAGGCTTCCTTCAGAGGCAATGGGAGAGAAAATTGAGGTAGCGTAACTGCTTCCAAATATAGATCACAATTACGGAAGCAAAGGGCACACTGAGCAAGAAATCACCACGAGAAATCATGAGTCTGCCATGGCTCAGAGCTACTGATAGCTCAGTAGGTGCTGAGCATCACAGAGCCCTGCAAACCACGGAGCAGTAACACACCTCGCCCTAAAGGACCCACCTGTCCCTTCTTTGTGGCTGCTTTCCACGGGGATCCTCTCCCTGGGGCATCCCCTGTGCCTGGCAGGGGGTCAGGAGCTCTCTGCCCACCCGTGTTGGGCTGATACAACCTCAGGAATTGTGCTTCCTTTGAACATACCATATTCTCTGCAGTTGCCCTGTGGGAGCCAGCCAGCCAGTCTTGCCTTGCAAGAGCTAAAGAAGAACTGTGGTTGTGGGTGGGAGCACAGCACGAATGCCCCAGTCTGCAGGTGGAGACACCTGAATAGGGGTCGCACTAGATGATGTCCAGGGGTCCCTGCCTGCCCCAGCAGCTGGGATTTTGTGCACGGTCCTTGTTGCAGTCCCCCTCTGCCCCCAGATTGCCTCAGATCAATGCCGCCCACAGATTGTTATTTCTTATTTTATTTATAATATAAAAAAATGTTCAAGTGTTAAACAGTCGAGAGTTCTGACATTCAGACAATCCAGAGCAAACTTTGACAATCATCTTATGACAAATTAGCAGAGTTTTCTATCTGACCCCATCATGGGTGAGGAATAGAGGGTTTAGTTACTTTATTGCTAAAAGTTAAATGAAATACACTGTCAATTGTTGTATTATCTTCTCAGTCACAGCTTCACCATGCATCCAATCTACAGTATCTGAAATGCAAAGGACATGCAGAAGTAAAAATATAAAAAGAAAAAAGTCAGGCTACAATGTAAACAGGTTTGCTGCAGAGAACTGAGAGAGGGGCACTTCCACGGGGATGCTCTGCCGCCCGCACACACAGGACTGTCTCTTTGCGCCACAGAGCCAACAGGCAGAGCTGCTCCGGGTTCGGAAACGCGACATCTGTCACCGACAGCAAGATGTTACGGTAACAACTACCTTTACAACGCACAGCATGGTGGTACAGAGGAACCCACTTGCTGGGCTGCCCCCCAGGGGCCCGCTGCCCCTCCGAGGGTCTGCAAGCGGGGCCAGAGCCAGGCACCATGGCAGCACGGCCAGCGGCTGCCAGGCGTGGCTCCAAGCACGGCGCATGGAGCACTGCAGCCCGCACAGCGCCGCAGCCACTGCCGCACCGTGGCCATGGGGACACCGTGGCCAGCACGGCACCGGGTCCTGGGAGGCACTGGGACCACCATGTGCTGCCACCCATCCACCAGGGGAAGCTGCAAGAGCCAGACAGAGCCGTACGGAACGGGGCTGTATTTTGCCACAGTCACTCAGATGTCTCACACATTGGACTACCGACCTGTGCCAACCCGACTTCGGACCCACGGGAAACGGCCAAAGGTTGAGAGCTATTTGTTAATGGCTGCTGCTGCACGATTTCATTTTCTCTTCCTACCTGTGCGGCAAAAGAAACATCATTTCTGCATTTCAGGATGGTGCTGTTGGATTTCTTTTTCTCCTGATTTAAGCAAAAATACAAGTATTTTACAGGGCAAGACAGATCCCCATCAGACATGACAATGGAAATGCTCCCACTCATGTCCTCGGTGTGTGTTAAACAATACCTTAAAGAACAAGATCGTTAATAGCAGGTACGGGGCAGGGTGGCGAGGCTGTTTTCGTCCGACGGAAGAGCACCCTTGTGACAGGTCGTCTCCCAAACAAAAATCTATGATCTTAAAAATGCTACTGAAACAGAATCCTCGGCATGAATCCCGGCACTAGCATACAGCAAAAGGCACCACGATAGTTTTAGTTTCTATTTTTAAGTAGTCAAAAATTGGCCCACCTTTTTTTTTTTTAACTTTATTGTTTGTTTTCATTTCTTCTTTTTTTTTTTACTTTTTTTTTTTTCTCGGAAGCTGTAAATCAAGACATTACATATAAATAGAGATTCCCTATAAAAAAGTCATTGCCGTTAGCTATTATAAGACAACTTTGCTAAAATGAAAATAAAACATTTTATTTGTTATATTTTTTTTCTCTTTTATATAAAATAAAAATATTTATTTTTGTCTCGTGTTTGTTCTGCCTCCCTCCGCTGCCTCCCCCATGCGGTGTGTCTGCCGGGCACCTAGAGGGGGTCGGGCTCTCGTTTGGGCGTCGTATGCGCCAGGCTGCTGCGCCCGCTGCCCCCGTGGGCACTGTGCCGGCTGTAGGGGTGCTGAGTCCGGCTGTCGCCCGGCCGGTGGAGCGGCGGCGACTCTGTGTTTGTCGCCTCATTGTTCTGAGTGCTTAGGAAGGGCGTGCTCTCGGCCACCAGCTCCTCATCAGACTCGCTGTAAGAGGCGCTGCTGAAGGAGAAGGAGTCCCGGACAGCTCTGGCTCTGTGGGGGACGTGCCCGTTCAGTTTGGACTTTTTCCACCGTCTGTTGCTGCTGGCTGTTTTCTTTGGCTGCTCTAGCGCTGTGACGTACTCCTGTGTCGTCTCGTATTCGTCGTCCTCCGTGATGCGGAAGGGGCTGGAGGGCAGGCTCCCCATGCTGTCGTTCAGGTAGGTCTTCCTTTGGTAGTAGCTGTCGTAGCGCTGCGTGTCCTGGAAGGGCAGTTGGTACCGCCGCAGCAGGGGCTGCTGCTCCTCCACGCGGAAGCTGATGGGGGCTGCTGGCGGCAGGGAAACGGCGTGCGCGGAGTTGGGGGAGGTGATCTCGAAGGTGGGCACCTGTGCCGCCATCGAGTAGTGGAAGTCGACAGGCGACAGGCGTGCTGGTGTGGTCAGGGCCGACACGTACCTGAAAAGGCAACAGCTCCGTTTGGACACTGAGCAGCCCGCAGCCCAGAGGGGGCTCGGGGACAGCCCAACAAGGCCATCAGGGCTGCGTCTTACCCAGGACATCACAATTCCCACCTAACATGGTTGCCCGCCAGCTGCCTCCTGCTCCCTCTGCAACTGTCACACTTACCCAGGGAAGGGCCCCCAGATGTCCTTGCATGCTCAAGTCTGGGTACTGCTTCATCTAACTTTGCAAAAATCTTCCATACAAGAAGGCCTCTACAAGCCGCCATCTACTCTACTGTCATCAGCATGGTGGCTCAGTGGTCTGGCTCCTCTCTGCATAGGCTTTCCTTTGGCATCACCTCTTTCTAAGTAGCGGTTTTGTTTTTCACTCAGTAGAGCCAGTGTGTGTTGTCTCCACTCATTTCAGCCTGCTCCCACTCCCTGTCTGGGTTTACCAATCCCTCCTCATGTCTCATGAAGTCTGAGATGTCTGTGCAGGCCATCTGAATGGATCAGGAACCAGTCCCGCTGCCTTGAGGGGAAATGCCTGGAACTGGTTAGATGGCTGCTCAGGGTCACCTGCAGCCACCCACAAAGGGCTGCAGCATCATGGAGATGTGCTTCTGCAACACGAGGAGCCAGGCCCATGAAGAGAACAGCTGCCACTGACTGACGGTGTCTCAGAGCTGAGTCACACGGAACCCCATCCTCAGGCTGCAGACAAGCAGCGTGTCTGCTCCCCATCCCACCCAGAGGTATGAGGAGGACTTGCACCTCACCCTAAGGGTCACGGTGAGGCTCAGCCTCGGCTTGAGCTGTGTCCCAGCTATCTGCCTCCCCCTTTGCCAGGGCCTTGGCTGTACTCACCACCCGGGAGCTCAGCCAGTTTTAATTCACCGGCTGTAACAAGATATTTTCAGCTGCTCCCAAACCTGTGCACCAAACCTACATGGCCTCCTGGTTAGCAGGCACCGCTGGCACGGTGCAAAGCACACTGCTGCCCCTACCAAAGCGGCCTCCTGGGGCCGTGGCTTCTTCCAGGAGCGGAGCTGTGGTTTCTCCTGCACTACCATGGGAGCGATGTGCTAGGCCTGGGTGGAGGTTTGTGCCTGGCGCAGAGGGGCAGGGCTGCATGGGGTCTGACCTCTCGCTGTGCGGTGAGTCCCGCAGTGAGTCCACCGAGTCGCGGTACTGCGTCGTGGGCCGCCGCGAGTCCTCAATGCAGAAGGCAGCCCCACGGCGGGCCCGCGCCTCCACACACGCAGGGCTGTTGCATTTACTGGTTCCCACCGAGGACAGCATGATCCCGGACTGGGAATCGGAAGTCAGGCTCTCCGTCCGCTCCAGGCTCCAGGTGTGGCTTTCATGTCTGTGGATCAAAGCCCGCAGGGACAGTGAGCAAGGAATCTCTGCCAACGCCTTCTCCAAAAAGCCCCACACGGCCACAGATCACACCCTGAGCTGATGTCTCCTTTCTCACTGGAATGCATCAGACCAGGGAGGCCCAATTTTGATATGCCTTTCCTTCCTGTTTCTTGGAGGCATGATTAGAGGATAAAGAAAGGCAGCCCAGCGCACACGGAGTATTTAGTGCACCACCTCCTGACAGCTGGGGACAGGGTGGGACAGCCTCTGCAGGGTGGCCTGAGCAATTCTGCTTTATTTTGGTGCGGAGCAATGCACTGGCCGTGCCAAAACAAGTCTGCAGAGGACCTTCAGAAGTGCTATTGCACACACTGCCAAGAAACAGCCCCTTCTGCAACGCTGCCAGAACAGAGTCAGAAGAAAACGCTCAGAATTACATTGTGACCAACATAGAAAAGCACTGCCATTCATTTGTAAAAGGCTTTGGCAGCAACACATGCTCAAGGACCTAGACAAAAGCTACACTATGCTGGGTACTGTTGGGCAGCACTTGGAGGTGTCCCTGCCCTTGGCTCGGTGCAGAGATGACATCCCACATGCACACAATGGGAGAGCACGGAGTTCTGCACCCACACCACCACCACCAAGCCGACTGCTCTCCTGTGGCACAAACACACAACCCACAGGAGCAACTGCTCTGAACTCCCAGATGGCACCAGATGGAGCTGTGCTGGCAGAGGGTTTGGCGTGGGGGTTTACAGAGGCCTCATTAAAACTTTCCAAGAACGTGTTAATTATTGATGGCTCTGGGCACATGCTTGGTTGCAATCATGACATTAATTTATAACTTCAAAAAGCATCCTCATTAGAGGCACTGATCAAGTAAAATGGAACCTGATTCTGCCAGCAGTTTGCCTCTGGCATGACTTCAAGAAACACCTGCTTGCTGCACTTGACTCAGGAAAATTATACGGCAGATAGCCAGGACCAGAGGCTACACAAGGTAGGTGCTTCCCACACCTGGTATGTATTAACACTGTCCTTCAGACACAACTTTGCATCTTCAGATGTGCCCAGAGATGGCCCTGGGGTCCAAGGACTTGGAAGTCAGGCCGGAATGCCATCAGCTGCAGCTCTGCAGGAAGAGGAGGCTCTGTACACCTTCCTCAAGCCTGCACACACCTAGCAAGGCTTGAAGTGTAAAAATTCAAAAAAAGCCTGGAAAAGACACCATCTGCTCAGCAAGGGTAGGATTTCCCTGGCTAAAGGCAGGCATTTCCAGCCCAAAAAGTCATTCTTGGCTCCCTCTCTGCTCACTGCAGGTTGAGTCCGTTGGAATCTGGGAAGGAATTTGCCTGAAAACCCGACTTTGATATCTGAAGTTGTTCCACTGCACTAAGCTAACTAATGGATGCTTGAACCTGGAGGAAATCTGCTGGGACACATCTTTGAGCTTTACCTGAAAGGACTGACTGCTTCCTGGACAAGTGGATACAAGTGGATACAAACACCCTGGGCTAATAGTAAATAAGCCACGACATCTTTTGCTTTATAAAGTCCATGTGTGTGATCATAGATGGGAGGTAGATACAGCCCCCCCCCCCCCCCCACCTGAACCGCACAGTCACTTCTCAAGAGCACTTCTCAAGAGCTCAGGGAAACACTGTTGCTTACTGGAGGAAGCACAGGAGCTATGCGAGACCGAAAACCTGAACAACCAAGCCCCAAACAGCACAGGACTTTGCCTAGAGCATTCTGGGCACCACAAAAATGGAAAAGTTCCATCTGCAATACAAATGCACTCAAATCCAGTGAGAACTTCAGCCCCTGAGCCAGGCTGCTCTCCCCCAAGATGGATATTTTAAAATGTGAAAAATTAGTGGTTTTTTTTCTGGTGAAAAACTTCATTTCCTAGCTTTGCAGATCTGGGCAAAAAAAATTGTGATACTTGTCATGTTCTACCTTACGCAAGGCAAAGAGATGCTAAATATCTCAAGCATGGTATTAATAACCTGTGCATACTTAACAAATTAACACAGGCATGCAGTGTAATTGCAATCACAACTTGCAAAACCATTCCTAGATGCATCCTCCTAATCAGCTGAGCTTGTGCAAGGCATGAGAGCACTACTTCATTTCCTCCTACTTCCCAGCCATGTCAGTGCTGTGCACTCCTGTTGGCTCTTTGCTGCAGATCAAGCATTAACACCTTTCCACACCTCTCACTAACTGGTTGTGCCAGCAACACAATCTGATCTGCAAGCATTGGCCTGTATGATGGTGTGATGCCAAACATCAAGTAAAATCAGAGAGAGAGGTGAAAGGAAAACCTTTTACTGGCTTTGAATCTCACAGCATCCCAAGGCAAGCAGCAGTTCAGTGTGAATGGCATACATCACCTCTGGCTGGATGTTGGAGTGGCTGTGGAGCAGTGATGTGACGGTGAGCAGGAGTGACTTCCTGAAAAGGTTGTCTCTGTTTCCCTCCGGATCACGTGTTCGGTGGCAGAAACATTCTTAGAAATATACTGTAAAATACAAAGAACCACACAGATCAATAGCTTGCCAGCACTGCCACAGCCAAATTCTGCTGGCTGGATTTCTTCTGGTGAAATCACAAGAGGGCTGAGTGAACTCCACAGCTCCATGCCCCACGGGAGGCAATAAGGAGACTCGAAAATGCCACGCAGTGGCTCCCCCTCTGCCTCTGCACCTTGAACACTGGAAAGGAGCTATGATACAGGGACTACAGAGGGTTACAGAGAGCCAAGGGGTTCCCCAGATTGCTATGGGAGCACATATAGCTGATGCTACTGAGCAGAAATCCATCTGTTTGCAGGAGGTTATACACCCGACAGAGTACCAGCAACAAGGCAACCTCATGCAATCTGTCATAGACACAAGTCCTACCGACATACCAAGTGTAATACAAATATTTATGCTGAAATATCCCTTCACCTAACAGTAAGCAGGGTCAGCCATGCTTTTCATAGAGAGACTAAGCCTCTGGGGGAGACAGTATTTCAGGTTCATATGGCTGTGATTCTTCAAATTTTCCTTTCCCTTAGCCTTCATGGCCGACTATCCACTTAATTAAATTTCAGCATCACAAGGGTGACCCAGGAGAGGATGCTGATTCTACAAGGGCATGTAGTGATAGGACATGGGGTAATGCTTTGTAAGTGAAAGAGGGGAGATTTAGCTTAGACATATGAAGACGTTCTTTACTCAGAAGTGGTGAGGCCCTGGCACACACTGCCCAGAGAAGTTGTGGATGATCCCTGGCAGCGGTTCAGCCAGGCTGGATGGGGCCCTGGGCAGCCCGAGCTGGTGGGAGGTACTCCTGCCCACGGCAGGACAATCATTAAGGTCCCTTCCAACCCTAATCTGTGATTCTATGATTGCACTTTCTATCAGCCATCAGTGCCCCTTTGCATGGCACATGAACCTTTGCACATAGAAAACACTAAGAGAAGGCAAAAGGAAATTTCCAAGGCAAATATTCAGAAGCTGGGAAACTGCAAACCCTCAGCCCAGAGGAATACACCTTCAGCTTCAGGTCTGCCTTCTCTCCCCCTTTTTCTGATCTCTTTCAATGTCTTGGTCCAAGCAAGGCACTTAAGCATCTTGAGAACAAGAACACAGAGCTCAGTGGGATTCTCACATGTTTCAGGAGTGGCTGAGCAGCTTTCCTGGATCCAATCCTAAATACTTAGATGGTTCTCAATAGAGTGACACGGGCACCCCCCTGGGTTGTCCCACCTTGCACAGGAGCAGCTGGGCCAGGCAGGTGGACAGACGTGGAGCTGATTGGATCACCACAATGGGTGACAGAGACACGATGGTGGCTGAGCCCCTGCTGTGCTAACCCTATTTGTCATGCCATGAAATGAAGCTCGACAGGACAGCTTAATAAGCAGGAAACAATGGGAATGTCTTCCAGGGAGGATACCAGGATCACACTTACTCATCAAAACAAACCTGTCCTGAGTGCCCTAACCTCATGCTCAGCGTGTCAAAGTAAAATCACGATTCCCTCTAGATTTTGTTTTGGGAAATGTTTCTATGCAGAATCTCATCCTTTTGTTCAAGTTGTATTTTGTTCCTCATGCGCAGGCACAGGCAGGTGCAAGCATGCAAATCCACATCAAATCCCTGACAGACAATGAGCGCTCAATAAAATACAGGGTCTTATAAAAGATCTCACATCAGCCATCTGGATTTCCTCCGGATCCAAACGTGGATGGCTTGGCCCATTCGCAAGGCTCCTGTTCTGATGGGCATGACACATGTTCTGTCGTAAATGATTGTGCATCTGTTTCCTTTGCTTCCTTTAAAAAGGAAAGGAAAAAAGTATATTAGGAAGATTTCTCTCACGGGGCCCAAGTGTCTCTGGCGGAAGCAGATGATAAAGGAGGTAGCAACCAGGCTTTCATTCATCTCTCAGACACATTTCATGTTTCAACGGTGTTTGTGGAAAGCTGTGAACGGGAGGAAGCAAGACATTCAACATTAGCCACTTACGCTGCTTTTCCAAAGAAATGTGAATGTTTTCTGCCATAGGCAATTCACGTAGTTGGGTCCGTGGTCTTTTTTTGCAAGACAAGCCCCAGGACAAGGCAGTGGAGGCAGGGGAAGCATGGGGCTGGGTGCAGAGAAGTGGGGAGAAGAGAAAGGGGAACCAGTCCTGACTTGCCCTTGGTGGCGAGGCTCCTGTCCTGCATTAAGCACAATACAGGAAAGCCTCCCTGTGTCCCTGGGAGGACATCAAATCCACGAGGCTTCCTGTGTCCTGGGTAAGAGATGGACATTCCAAACACAGGTGAGGTGCACATGGGGAGAAAGGTGCTGTCCAATCAGGGGAGGCTGGCCATGAAAGAGGTCCCCCAGCCTCTTGCTCAATCATTATTGCTTTGGAAGTTCCAGAACTGTAAACAACTGAGCCCATAGCTCCTGGGCATCAGCCCACTGTGCTTCTGCTGTCAACAAGCTTTTGACTCAGGGAACAGCTTCTCCCAGCTGCGTGCCATCACCTGGTTTGGATACATGAGACTGATTCAGGGGATAAAGAAACTGGAAACTTCCTGCTCAGCCAGAGTGGTTGATGGCTTCATTGGCCCTCTTCAGAGACCTTGCTGGGAATACCACAGCACAGCGTCTCCTTAAAACAGCATTTGGGTGAACGCCATGAAAGCATGACACACAATCACTGCCACTCAGTAATCTCTCACCGGTTATTGTTTGTTAACCACACATACTCACTTGGTTTTACAGTAAGCTACCACACAGACGATGCCCACCACAAGCAAGGCAACACAGATTCCTGTGATGGTTAAAACTCTTTTCTGGTAGAGCTCCTCTGCCTCTGCAAATGGAGAGAAAGAAATCAGTTGCAATCAGGCTCCAGCACCACAACACGCCTGGCTGCACAGGAACCAGCACTGCATGAGGATGAGATGGAGAGAAGGGCTCAGCCACACCTCCTACCAATCCGCTGCCCAAACCTGAGGCCAGCTGGCCCAGCCTTGCTCACCCCTCAAGAGCTCCTCAATCCTTTCGTCTCTCTATAGCTCAACCCTTGCCCTCAGTATCTCAGCCCTTCTGCACTCAAGCACGCTTCTGGCTTTCTTCTTTTCCCACAGAATAACTCGGTGACTAATCTCAGAGCGTCCCATGAGTTTCCTTTCCCTTCCAGCAGATCTCCCTTTCTAGGTAACTTGGTAGCCTAAGAAGGAAGCCCTCGAGCATCCCCCAGCCACCATCTACCAAACAGCCCTGCGATGCTCTCCTCACAGCTCTCTGCTCTGATGGACTCAGAATGCCTTTTCCTTGCAGCCGCTGCATGCCCTGGAGCTCGGCAGTGCACTAGAACCACCGAGCAACAGGCCCCAAAGCATGCAGGTGCTGGAAGGGACATCCTAAAGCAGTCTAAAAGCAGAACAAGGATGGAAAAGTGATAGCACATTAGATAAAGAAAAGGAAGTGGAGTAATTAAAATACGGTAATCAATTACAGTTACAGATTTTTAATGAAGCCCTAGGAAATGATTAATTCCATTGCACCGGGTAGCTCATATGCACACACAAAATTCAAGCAGCATGCTGCTGCTTCTTTCAGATACCACTATTTGTCATGGACTGCCTTTCAAACCAGGAAAGTCAGTCACCTGCATCAGAACCCAGACCACGCTCAAAGGCAGGTAATTCATTCCAATTAATCAAAGCTCCAAGGAAATGGCAGGATACCACCTGCAGTATGACTGAACTACACCTAGGCAGCGATTGCATGGCTGTGGCTACTCCAAGGCAGATGTTCTTCTCAGCAAATCCAGCTGCCTCCACTGAGACCAGCAAAGGCAGCCTGGTGAATGACTGAGAGAAGGATTCAGTCCACAGCTGCCATGAGCCTTGTATTTTAGCACCTACAACCAATGTGCTTGTGCCCCCGTACTATGTGTTAGCTGTAAAGTCATCAGGCATTGTGTTTTCTTTCATATTCACTGAAATATTTTTTTCATATTGATCAGGCAATAAAACTTGTGCCATGGTTGCTGTGCTCGGCGTGTTCCACTGGCCCACATTAGATACTTTCAATGGAATATATGATATTCCCAGAGCTACAAAAACAATGAAATATAAAACCAGAAGAGAAACAGGTCTGGTTTTAGGTGACAGCATCAACTAGGAGTAGGGCCAGACTCCAGAAGAAGACCAATGGAGAAGTAACAAAGCATTCCAGATAAATAAATATTTAGACTAATCTCATCTTTCCAATTTAGAAAGGAAAATGCTTTTTGGAAAAAAATAAATAAATAGAAGTGCTGAGAAAAATGTTTATCTTTGTCTAGCTCTCAAAATGGAAATGAAGGACGAATTGCTAAACCAGGGGCTGCAAATAACCATCCTGATGTGAGGATGCAAAATATCACCAGGAGTGCTTGCTTCATGCCTCTGTTGCAAAGCTGCAGTTTAAAGAAATAAATGTACACCCTTCTTGCCTGTGCCCTGGCCTTTGGCTTGATAAGGCTCTCTGAGTGCTCGTGGAGCTTGCCCAGAAGCACGTCCCACCATGCACAAGGGACACGGACAGCTGAGACCCCAGACTCCATGGCCGGTGTGAGCCACAACAACAGAACATGTCTTGCTTTGACTGCAGGTGGTAGGGCTGCAGCAGTTCCAGCAGCCAGCTGCACCGCCTCGGGCCAGAGCCTGGATGGTGCAGGACCTGCTCATACCAGGGAGGTCCTATTCCAGGCATCAGCAACCATGGCAGACAAGTTTTCTTGCTCTTGCACAGCTGTACAGCTATTTCCTTCAGACAGGAATCTCAGAGATTTTATCAGCATCAGAACCAGACAGGGTCATGTCCTGGGTACAGATGGCACTGGGCAAGAATTTACTGCTACCCAGCTGTATTTCTTCACCGATTACCACAAACAGGGTGGGAAGAAGGACATTTTTCACCACAGATCAATCCATAGAGCCAATTGTTTTCAAAGCTTCTTTACCAGCTACATTTCTTGCTACAAAGACTTTTTTTTACAAGTTTAAATCCTTCTGTTTGAATTACGGAAGGGAGAGGGACAAAGAGAGCAAAGCCATCAAAACCATGAAGTGTTTTAGCCCGTTAGCTACATAACAAAATTTTTCACCCAAGGCTCAGACCCTGGCGTCTGTTTGGGCAGTCACGTGGGTACAGGACCCTGCCTGTCTGGCTCTCCTGAACTCCCACCTGAATTGTAGGGGGAATAATTCAGTTCGTCAGAAATGCTGGCTCAGGTGCTCTCCCCTGAGCTGACAGCTCTGCTGTGTGAAGCAGTGAAGTCGGAGGCTGTGCATCACTACTGCAAAAATGAAAAATTAAATGACCTGCTGTCAGTAATCTAGTTCGACTCCTAACATCTCATTACAGTCAATGCTTGGTAAAACAGTATCTTTGTGCTGCATAAAATCATCTCGACAAAGAAAATAGGAGAATGCATTCTGCAATTCTGTTTGAGAAGGTAAGATCCTGAAGCAGGACTTGTCCATTTGTGTCTGTGTGCTCTAAAATGCCACACATCTTCATCAGCAGCACTGTCACTCTACAGCAGCAAACACTACGAACAAACCACGTTGTGTCACATAGTGTCGACAGAATCACAGTCCAGCCATGGGTGTCACAGCAACGCATGAAAGTGAAAGACGAATGGCAGAGAAGAGACGACTGAAGACTGGGAACGGGATGTGTGCGGTTCTGTGATGACATTGAGAATGGATGAGGAAAAGGACAAAAGTCAACAAAAAAGGGATGTCAAAAATCCTTAATTTTAACGTTCATTTAAGTGTATTAGTATTAGCAGCACCACTTTCTCTGAAACACCTGACCACAAAATGCATCCGTTTTCTGCAGCAGGAACAAGCTTCTGGGGATACACACAAGCCCTGGGGGAAAGGCATGCAAAAAGCAGCAGAGACCAACTTCTCCAGCTTCAGCTGGTGCGTGGCCCTCCGTGTGAGGGCCCCAAGAAGACAATTTAGCATCCAGAAGTGAAATATTGGTGTCCCCATGTCTCTAGCAAATTGAATTGAAGTATCTTCATGAGAAGATTTGCTCCAGATGACATTGCTGGGCCAATTTTTTTAAGCTAAGTGATAAAGACAAACCTCTCTGTTCTTGGTGAGCAACCCCTCCCACACTCGGTCTGTGCACTCAGGGAAACCTAACCCAGGGATTTGATTTCCCAGGCGCTTACTCCAGAGAGATTTGATACATGTCTGAGAACAGAATGAGGAGAAAGGAGGGAAAATACTATGACTGTGAGCAATTGGGTAGGAGCAGGCAGTCGCCTGTTTCCAAGAGGCTGTAAGCCAGTGTTTTTCCACACTTCAGCTTGCCACCAGCTCAGCATCACACTGACTTCCCTGGGCTCAGCGTCTTCTAGAGTAGCTCAGCTCACATCACATTCCACGGGTCAATTTCTTCCTATCAAGAACAGAAGGCAGCAGGCAGCCTTTGGGAGGAGGAATGGCAAAACCCCTCCCGGCCCTTCATAGGACCCAGTGAATGTTAGCACACTGAGAATGGCAGCGCTGTAAAAGCCCTAAAACTTCCTAAAACTCCCCTTCCCCTGTCCGTCCCCAGGTGGTGCCTGCTGGCAGCCTTTAGGACTGACACAAACTCTTGCTTTTGGTTAAATACACAAAAGCATGTTGAATGAGGAGAGCATGGTGGTTGGAACACCCCAGTCACGCCACACGCGCCCGGCTGCTGCTCGGAACAAAGAAAAAAGTGCTGCTAAAAATACACCTGTGTTTGTATCGTTTTACATTTTGACTTTGCGTTTTTACTTTGTTTTGGTTTTTAATCCAAACATCTGTCTCGGTGCCAGGGAAAAGAACAGAACAGCTGATTTTTTAATCATCCCATTAAAGCCATAAATATAATGTGGGCAGCTCTTAATGGCTTCTGATTAATAAATGAATGGTTGTTCCATACCCTTTAATTCAAATCCAAGATGCTCTGCCAATGCAGAAAGAAGACAAGGAAGAGAAAGAGAAAAAGAAAAACAGGTCTGTCAGAGATCTCTCATACACAAACACACACTGTGCAGTTACAGCAGGTTAGCGTCTCTGTAGGCTCAGCAGCAGTTACACAGAACACAGTGTATGCTTCAGAGCACTTTAAATTCCCACCAGAGCTTATATCTTATGTAAAGGAAGACCCAAACAAATTGCAGTGGAAGTTAATTATGAATTCTTTTAGTTAATTATGAATTCTTTTGAGATGAGCCATGTTTGTTAGTACCTGATATGGAATTTACAGGTTAGGCAGAAAAAAAAAAAGGTACACTTGTTCTGAAACAACTCCTGACTCCAGACAGGCCAAAACACATAGTGACCGTGTGAACCTGGTAAACCATTCATTCGCTTTCTACAGGCAGCATGTGCCCCTCTGCCTGGGGCTGTGCACAAAGCAGCGTGCTCAGCAGACACGTGCAGGCACTTGCACGGGGCCCGCAAGCACAGCTCTCCTGCCCGTGACCTCAGGTCTGGTCTTGGATGCACAATGTCATCTGGCAGCATGGCCTGCTAACCTCCTGCCGGCATGTACATCGTGCAAGTACTGTTCTTAGCAGCACAGATTTGCAGCTGTACCACTGATACTGCAAGTGATTAGTTGCCTGGGCAAAGGTAATGAATCCCTTGCAGATCTAAAAGTGCAAATTGCACTGGAAGTTTCCCTCAAGTCTGTGATCTTCCAAATTTCACTTCTGCTGTGGTTCTGAATTTTTAGAAACAACAAGCATGCCAAAAAAAGAGAAAGAAAAAGCACAAACTGGAGCATCTGCTTTCAGATTGAAATTCATTACAATTACGATGGCAGCTCATCTCGCAGAGATATCGCTACGCAGAGCAGGTTTGCCCAATGAATGCTGTTGTCCAGAACGGGCAACTTTTTTTTTTTTTTTGCTGAAAAAAAATTCATTCTTGAATTTAATTAATTTTCCTGGTACCGGCCTCACCTAAAGACAGGTTTCTTTTTCCACATAAATATTACAGCTCTCCATACTTATCACTGCACATAAAAGCGAGCTCTTCTGTTCCAAACCACCATACGGACAAGATTATTTTCAGCTCGGAGATGTCCGGATTGATTTGTTACATCTTCCATACAAATTGCTGTTTGCTCTACACAAAGATTGGTTTTCTATTTCAACGCTGCTCAAAACTTGAGCGTGTGGGAGGGAAATTAGCACTAATCATTACGGAACATGTAAACACTTTTCAGCTAAAGCAGGTTCTTCTCTTCAAATCAGTGCTGAAGTTTGTGGCTGGGTAGTTTTTGGGGTTTGGGTTTTTTTTTTTTGAGGGGGGATTGACTCTTTAATAAAATTTGATATAATTTAAGGGCCACAAAACCAGGCTGATCTCTGCTTCACATCTCACATTTGTGCAAAATGCATGGAAAACTCTACCATGCATCTCACAGTCACGTCCTGCAGGTTCCAGGAGCATGGACACAACGTGGTGGGCAGCAGAGAACTGGGCACGTTACATCTGTCCTATGCCTTCCAGTTAGCACCTCTAACCTTGACATTTTTCTAGTGCATGCTACCATCATGCAACCTGTTTTACCTGACACTGTGACAACTGCATACAGAGATACATTAAATTTCATCCAAATATCTGTAGGGTTGGTGTACTCTACAGCAGTATACTCCCTAAACGTTTGTTCCTTCCTCTTAGATTTGCTCTAATATCTACAGCTACAAATGGATGCAATTTAGAACATTCTCATGTGTTTTGTTAACTCAGGAATATCTGTGCAAACAGAACTTGAGCCTTCCCCTGGCACACCCTCACACCAGAACTGCAGGTCCTTAGGGCTCCCTGGCCCCACAGAGCAGACACAGCCAGCTCATTTGTTGGATCTTAGCTACAGGTTCCCTGGGCAAGCTACTCAACACTCCAGACTTTCTTAGTCTCTCATTTCCTCACTGTTCCTCCCTCAGCGCTGCTTAGATGCCACTGTTCAGGTGGACAGTGGACCTCACAAAACTCAGCCCCTCTTCTGACCTGTGAATTGACAAGGCTGTGCTTTCAGACTTCCAGCAGAAAATTCCCATGGATAAGAAGTCAACTTGCTTCAAAAGCAAAGGAATTATTGGAGCCATATTGGGTGCTACTGAAATTTCCATCGTATCATTTTTTCTAAGCTGCTCCTCTGTTACACCTAATGAACATAGTAACAAAACTATGCAAAAAAACAGTTCCAGCACAACAAGACATTACAAAAGTAAGGTGATGTGTCAGCCCGTTGCAGCTACAGGCATTGCTTCTGTATCACCCATAACTGAATCCAAAAGGGAGCCACTCACTCCTTTCCCTGCTCAGGAGCTCCTCTCAAGCTGGCCATGAGGCACATAAGGCCTTCTGCTGGGACAGTGATGGAGGAAACACTGTAAGAGTTCTCTGGGATTTGGAAGGTTTGCCTCTTCTGTAAAGAACAGACTGTTCAAAATTATTCAACTTGCTACAGTCCTGAAGCAAATGAGAAGACCTCACCTCTACGAATAAAATGTAATCCTTCTGCACTGAGCAGAGGGACATCATCTCCATGAACACAGAGTACCACACAGCACATGATATATTAATAACGTATCACTTGGTAACAAGCATGGTTGAGAAAACAAAATTTCTCCTAGAGACAACAACTTATTTTGGTCTGGAGCAAAAAAATATTTCTGATAGCATTCTATGTTTGAAAGGGTTCTTCACTTTTTTTTAAGAGATTGATCGGGGAAAGTAATATATCTTTAAAAGCTTTCAGTTGTATTTGCTGCTAGGTGGAGAAGGTGCTCAACATGGTGTGCAGCACCTGCACTGTGTCCTCCAACAATCTGATCAGCCTGCATCTCACACACCCTGGCTGTCAGGCACGTTGGCTGCTGGGGATGCCTAGAAGCCCCCTCTGTGGACATTAACTGTACGGGGGGAAGCATGAGGTCTAGGATAGCCTACAAAGCTTCCCCAGAAGGCAAACCACTCCATGCTTGTAGAGGTGGTGGCAGTGGGGAAGTGTATTGCATTCCAGGCTTGGGAGCTGCCTCTGGGATAGCTACAATCAAATGAATCCCATCTATGCAGACAGACTAATGCATGATAGAACTCCAAGGCCCTCAGGACAAGCTCCAGTGGAATCAATACGGCCAGAGGCTAGCACACAAATCAATTACTGTGAGACAGCACTCAGCTCTACGTATTATTTTTCTCAGATCATTGACCTTTTATCCAAACTCCAAACAAGCTCCAAGGCCATGACAAGTAGCTAGGACTGAGCACCCTCACCTGAGACTTCTCAAAGCATTTGAAACAAGGACAAGTTTATTGAAAAATCATGTCACATTTATACCTGTTGAACCTTTCCGGAAATGTTGAGCTTGAGACAGAATCCGTTCTTCCTCAAGCAGCCATCAGTGTAAAGGAAAGAGTATCTAGTGGCCTCTTAAATGCATTACTTTGCAGTATTTGTGCTGTTCCTTGTACCTATAAGCTACGCTAGGCTCTTCTGTGTTGATCCCAAAGGAGACCAGACTATTAGTCTGGAAATATTCTAACACCAAACTGCTGTAAATATGAGAGAAGGCCATCCAACAGAGAAAAGCAGCAAGCATGGGAGAGCTGAAGATGGGAAAAAGGGAAAATACATGAAAGATGACAAAAATGTTTCATTTTCATGCTTTTCAGCTTCAGCACATCTGTGTGGGATTAAGACTGGATCCCATCCCAGATTGGTACAACTCAGCTGTTCTATATAGAGCTTACTGAACATCCAGGTGATGCACGGATCTCGTACTGCATTCCTCCAGGGAATAAAATTCAGCTGAAGTGGACCAAAAGCAAAAATCCAGTTGGATTTAGGTGCTCTAAGGAGGACAAGTACTTTATGGACTTACTGATTTTTTCTTGTTGGGCAGAAGACCTACTTGATGCATGGAGACTTTGTGACTATGTTATGTTCTGGAGTGTGTTTCATCTCCTTCAAAACATCAACAGACAAAAACTTATAAAATAAAATATCCTTACATGAGTAAGAATTCAAGACAAGATGGGTGTCACTGAATTGTAGATTTATAGGATGATTAAGAAAGATAAAAGATTTAGCAAATGGCTGTGAAAACTAGACCTATGCCTATGTGGACTTCTGGTTGCTTAAGAATTCGTTTAAGATCTCTAGCTATCATACATGTCATTCCACCCCAAACCCCCCAAACCCAAGCTCTCTGAGCTCTCTGAGTCACATAGCATGCTCAGGGCATGAAACAAAGTGGAGTAACTTACGAGGACCAGAAACATTACTACTAATAAACTGTACTGACAAGAGAATCAATGAATCACAGAATCATTAAGGTTGGAAAAGACCTCTAAGATCATCAAGTCCTACCATCAACCCACCTCCACCATGCCCACTGTTTGCTGCATCCTGGCCTAGGCTTCCTCCAGGGAAGCAGGGGAGCAGTCCCATGATGCTGGGAACCAAGGACACTGCACGTGACTTAAGGGCTGGGCACTGTGTGAGCTTTCTGAGTAGTCTATGAACTTTCCATAAACTGCACAGCCATTTAGTTTGTCCAGTACTGTATGAATAAAAATGACTCGGTGGCCTCAGGAGTCCAGATATGTAACAACAGTATACTGACAGGCTTCTGTGGATTAGCAAGTAATTAACTTTAGGAGATCCCCAAGGGTAACCTGTACTGCAGTCCAGGGGAGAGGAATAATCCTGTTATGATAAACCACAAACACCCTGCTATTAGCCAGCCACACCACAGAGTAGTAATTACACTGTAATTAAGTGGTCAGAAGCTATCGTGTTATTAAAGGGAAGCTGCAGAACGTTTGTGGAATTAGAAATATTGCTTCATATTGTTTTAGGGTTCAGATGAGTGAGAGGTTGAGTAGGAAACAGAAAGGTAAGTTAAAAAAAGAAGGAAGTGTTCTTCTGATTATCATTCTCATATTGCAATTGGCAGATACAAAACTGCTGCTGAATGAATGAAGAGAGAAGCTGAAATTCAGGTCTAGACCTTCCATTAGTCCCAGAAGAGTGCAAAGTGGGACGTTCATCATCTACTCCAGGAGACACTTCACGTCTGTGTGAGGTGGCAATGTAAGCATTCAAAAAAGGATCATTTTTCAAGTCAGGTGACCACCAACACACTTGCAGCTGTATACCCTGGTGACTTCAGAGCGAATTGGACTGTACCTAAGGAAAGTAAGAAGTCTCTCACCCTATAAACCTATATTGCTCTGTTTCAACACCTGGTTACTTGGCACCTTTAGAGCTGGTTTGTGTGCTGTTGTATCAACACGACTGTGTTTCCAGCCAGGGAAACTGCTTGAAGCTGAGAAACTTACAAAGTAGACAGTGGGGAGAAGACAGCCTGATCCAGACACCACAAGTAGGAACAGTTTATAGTTTTCTGGCTGGAAGTGCTCTATGAAAATAACTTCCTTACAAAGAACGACTGATGGGAAGACTCAGATGTCTGATCTGCAGGAAATATTTTATGATAGCACCGAAATCGTGCTGCTGAGATCATTACACAGATCATGCCCAGAGACAATGCAGTGCGTGGTTAAGAACATACAGTGGTTCTCATCTCGGAAATGCCCGTTTTTGTCAGCTATTCTTGGAAGGAATCTGTAATGCCTATAAGGGAATGTCCCGACACACAGAAAACTGATCAGGAGGTACACTAATCTCTGATGGCTTCAGTTAGGGAGCCCTGGGAGACACATAAAGCTGGGCACTCAGCTTTCCAATCAGTGGCCACTACAAGCAGACATGACAAGACAGTCTGCAACTGCAAGACGCTGACTTCTCAGATTAAGCTCTTCTCACGCATATTTCCAGATGACTACACTGAGTACCATGCAGCAAGTGCAGCTGTCTTCCTCCTCTTAGGAATTCCTGTTCTCTCAGGGAGTAGCAGAAAATGCTGCTCTGCACTTTCTAGGCAGGATAGTGGGAAGACTCCAACTACGAATTAAAACCAAATTTGTAAAGAAACCAACATGGAAATATGGGATAAAAGTGGAGAACATGCTAGATTACATCAGATAAGAATAGCAACTCTGTTCTAGGATGCTTACTGGCAGGCTACAGACTTCAGCTTTAATTAGAAAAAACAGAAAATAGAAATAGAAAATGAAAGTATTTCACTAAATGCATGAATGGGAGGGCATTTCTCCTCTTCATCAGTGACGATGACTTTGGGAAATGAATAAATAGCAACATTAAGATTTAATTTCAGATTCTACAGACAAGAGATTGGCACAGATATTAAACTACATCCCAATTTTTTTAATTTTTCCATAAATCTCAGATGGAAAAAATCCAAATGTGAAGACTTACTTAGGAGAAGCGTTGGAGCTAACAGTGTTTAACTTTCAGTATCTCTGCTCCTTCAGAAATATAATAGCTGCCAATGTGTTTTACAAGACCTTTACAACCAGCCAGCCCAAGGTCTGGTAATTTACTAGTAAACATCAGCAGGGTTTCACAAAGGCCTGAAAAGCTTCTTGAAGAAGACAAAGCTAAACTAGCTCTTGGTCTGATGTACAACAGGCAGCTATGAAATTCTGTTGTCAGCACCACTTTAAAAATAAAGCACATTTCTTAAATGAAAGGGTGACTTCAGACAAGCTACTATCTTCTGGAAATTGCTGCAGGATACAGTTGTGCCTATGAAGCTGGGCCCAGGAGAGCGTGGTCAATTGGGTGAGTCTCCAGAACACACGAGAAAGTCTCACATTAGAAAGACTTCCTGACCTTTTTTTGTGGTACTGAACTTTTCACCCACGTGGGCAAGCAGAGATGAAGATCTGACTGCTAAGGCAAAGGCCACAACCCCAGGAGGTCCTCCGGGAGGTGAGACTGCAAAGTAAGAGAAGTGAAAAAGAAGGGATTCTAAGCAGATCAAAAGGTTTTACTAAGCAAGTGTACTGCAAGTGTGAGAACTCTCCAGTGTTGCTCGTTTTTTTTCAGGGAAGCTGTGTGCTGAAGAACACCAACAAGAAAGAAATGGAAAAAAATGTGTACCTAGTTGCTTAAAAAATGAAACAGGGACAAACAGCAGTATTTTCATACTGTCCCACGGTCCTCTAAAATAAAAGTGAGGCCAGAGAGGAGACAGTTTTCTGGGTGCCCCAGTACAGGGAAATCACAGTTCCATGCAAACCCAGCTACTGTCCAAGGAAAGAATCCCCTTGCACGGAATGCCCACAGGCTTCAGGCACTGCTCTGGTGTCAGCAGACGCTGGACAGTCACATCTGAAAGCAGAATTCTGGTCCCAAGCTCAGAGCTGTTGATCTCAGAATAGATTTTGCAACCACTGAAGTTGCAAAACAGTCCCTGGTTACTAGTGATATGGATTCACTCAGGCTGTGGTTCAACAGCGTGATGTGAAATTTCATTTTCACTAGTGCAAGGACAGCCACACAGAGATACATGTGATCTCTTATGCAGCTCATCCTGCACTCAAGGCTCTGGGAAAGACCTCTGACAGCTAAACCTATGAGTTCATGCTCACCACCCTCAGCTACTCTGAAGGATGAGGCTCTCATCCCGATGCCAGCACTGCTGTTAAATTAACTATATCCACACGCTTGAGTGCCAGCAAGTATATAAAGGTATACCAGAAAGGTAGCCCAGAGCACAGATTTAGATTCAAACCTCTAACAAAGATGTCTGAAAGCTCACTGAAAAAATAATGAGGGTCTGGCTTCACTGCTGTTGCAAACGGGAGGGGGCATGAAGAAGAAGGGTTTGTGATGTGAACTCAGGCTACTGGTACAGCTGGTTCTTCTTCCCCTGCACATTGCAATTCCAGTGGCCAGGGTCAGGGAGGATTTCTGGTTTAGGACACATTCTGGAGTTACAGGCTCTCAGCCCTATAGTTTCATCAGAGACACACTACAAGTGCAAGATCTAACTCTTCAAACTAGCCTGTGATATGACTTTATAGAACATATGCATGCGTACACCATATGTACAATGCACTAAATTAATTATATCTGTAACTATAAATGTGTGGAGACAGAAATATGCCAAATTTGATGTGAAAAATATCTTAGATGATTTAATGACTCAGAATCCATGGAAATAATTCTCTGTGTTCTCATTTACCAGGGCACTCCTCTCTTGCGGAGCAATTGCAGACAGCCACTGCCTATTTTGTTCACAGCCATTAATTCCTCTTCAGCCTAAATTAAAATTGCTTTAAATGTTTCTTTAATGTCCCTCAGTTATACTTTATAGCCTCTGTAACGCTTTCTTCCTACAGGCTACTTAAAGCCTAAACATGATTTTCCAACCCTGATCTGTCAGTTCCTTATATGTGGATGGAGGAGAGTGCAGAGACCCATTGAGATCAGTGGAATTTCATATAAGCGTAAGGGATCTAAGCAGACTTCAAGCAGCATCAGGGCAATTATTTTCTTCTCAGGTATGAACCTTTCACCTTTTTTAATAGTGTGCAATTATTTTCTTTGACATTCCTCTTCCCTTGTATCTTCTGGTGGGTTCTCTGTTTTTATCAACGTGACAAAGCCATCCGTCATACTGTCATAAACCTGACCTATGATAAAAAAGATAAACCTTTTGAGTTTACCTGTAAGTCTTTGCCCACACTTACTAGACATGTGATACTAAGTGTCACTGTCTCAAACACCTCCATCACTGCTGGTGCAACTTAGCAGGTCACTGCCCATCCACTGGTTGCTGGTAATCAGCTGTCTTTGTGTGCTTAGCCACTGCTGCACAAAATAAATGTGTCTGCTTAGAACTCCTCAAGGTATGAGTCTTGCTGAAGCACATCATCAGGGAGACAGAAACTGACACAGGCTTAGTATAAAGGCAGGCTGAGAGAGCTGACACAGTCGGGTGTCACAGCTCTGCTCAGAAATGCTTCCTTGCTAGGCCAGGGCAATGTCGTCTGTTTGCACAATGCATCCATTTTTGCAGATAAGTAGCTGCTCTAGCATACTTCCCTCTTTTTTTTTTTCTTTTTTTTTTCTTCTGTAGTTTCTCCACACATTTCCCAGTATATTTGCATGACAATGCAAGCAAAATGAAATGTACACTCCTGACAAGCAGATAGGAACCAACCACTAAGATTATCGTTTGACTTCAGCTGTTGCAAATTCCTACCAAAGGTAAATGCTATTCAATCAAATAAGGGCTGAGACAGGACAGAGTGGGATGTCTCCAAGTTAGCCCAATAATACAATTCGCAGTGAGTTCCTCTGTACCAATCTGTTAGAAAATAGCAATAGTGTGAGCACAACATAGGAAAAAAGACCATCTTGAACATTTTCAAACAGCGGGGTATACGCACAGAATATGTCCGGCAGTGGGCGCTTGGTCTTGTGATTTCAATAGCAACACAGAGAATTGTCACATGCAAGAAAACCAATCTAAATACATCTTTCATCTTTGTAATTACAGTAATTTAGCAGGCATTTCTGATAATCAGAGGAAAGGAAACCTCCAAAGCAAACTGCCAAGCAGACAGTGAGAACCCCTGGACAAGGTTTTTTTTTTTTGTCCTGTGCAAAATTTGAATAAGGGCTCAAACTGGTGAGACAGGAGGCTGCACCCAGAAGGAAGACGCACAACATCCGTCATGATGCCGCTAGGAAGGCAACCGTCTCCTCCTCCAGCCCAAATTCAGCTAAGTATCTGCCACATTGTTTCAGAACTGTGTATTAAATTTAGTTTGCTTTGCAGAGGCTCTGTCACAGATTTGGGATATACCTACTGAATATGCATTATTTAATGTTTATGTTAAAGAGACAGGAGCCTTCCATCTAGGCCTGAAAACCTAAAACACTCCAAATGTATTTAATACAACACCAGAGCAGGTGTCATTATTTACTATTTAAGTATCTGTCAAATGCTGGCAGTGTTCTCAAAACAAGAATCAGGTCAGAGCTCTTTTATTTCCAATGGAAATGACTGAACTTCATTCAAAGCATTTCAGCTTTTGACCTGTCAGAACCCATATGGGACGAAGAACAGAGTGAATTATAGAGCAACAGCAACTTTTACTGTGCCCTAATTATTGTTTGAAGTAGAAAGTAAGCACTCACACAATCCAGACTCAAGTAAAATGCCTTTCCTAATTGGAAGAATGGCAAGTTCAGTGCATTCTTTGCTGCAATATAGCTGCTACGTATATTACCCAACTGTGACCTGAAAGTGAAAACAGCTAAAAACGCATATGAATCATCTTAGATGATTTTTATCCAAGTTCAGACAGGCAAGCTGGATTGTTAAGCTGTTTTTAACTTACTATCCTGCGGTTAAAACAGAACTGAGGTAAGGAAATGTACATGTGTCAGTTTTAAAGCTGGCACTTTAACATATAAATAAAATTTAAACAAATCTCATTCCCATAAAAAGCTGGATTCTGCAGGCTAGGGTAAAAATGCATGCTGTTTCCTATTGCCATTAATGTTCTGAAAAAGCACTTTTCTGACAAAAAACTTGTGTTCACCTGTTTTGTTCTTGCAGCGCGGCAGCAATAATGCCTGGGTGTGTTGGGCGCCACCTTATGAGCCACTCTACAGATCAGATTCAGCAGGTGAGCATCCCAATACTGTCTGCAGCAGGGGTCCCTGACACCTTGGGATCCAAGGTGGAAAAGAAGCCCTTTTGCATCAGGTTAAATATCAAAACAGAAATTTTGGTGAGTCATCTCAAAAAAAACCCAACAAAACTCTTAGATGTTTTAGTCTGAAAAAATAAATCAATGGAGGTTTCAGCTTTGAAAGCCAATTTGGAACAAAAGTCAATGTAAAAAATCAAGCTGTCCCAAGGGCTTCAAAGCCCATTAATGTCTTGCCTGTATACTCTGTAGAAGAGCTTAATGCAAGCCCTAGCCAGCTATTAGTATGTGCTAATGAGACTCCTGCTAATGCCAGTTCAGGACAAGGACTGCAGGATTTCTTAAGGAGAGGTAAGAGAGGCAATACTGACAATCAAGGAGATATCATGGAGAGGCCTTTCTCCTCTGGTTCCCACTAATTAAAGCCTCTTCTGTGGCTCTTCTCAAAAAGACTCTCTTTAAAACCACCATTTGTTGTGGTCCCAATGGCTAGCACAGAGACAGGGTGTACACAGAGGTCACGCTGCTGTAACTGCAGGCTCAGCGCTGCATCACATTTCAGGTCAGATGTTACCCACATAAGGATCCCACTGGTGCTGGGACACTGTCTGAATATCAATCTGTCAAAAATTATCTGCACTGAACAAAATGAGCAAGTGAGGCATCTCTGGGGACCCAGAGAACATAAGAACTAGACACTGGGAAGGCTTGTAGAGTACTTACATTCACTGCATACGAAGTTAAGGGATCAGTCACTGTAGTTAGACACCGCCCCACATGCAAGGCTGTCCAACCCACAAGGAGAGATGGGAACATCTCAGTGTCGAGGATGGATATGGTTGGAGATGCCTAATCAGCAGATTTTGTCCATATGCTGCGCAGCACTGCAGGGACAAGCCCTGAGACTATGGCAGTATCCAACATGGCCTTTCGTGCTCCAGGCATGCATCCTATGCTCTGCCCTACCTGGGGCCATCCTCTTACAATCTCATCTGAACAGCAATTAATGCTCAGTTAAACTTCTGGAAACAAAAACACATCCTCAGCACAGGAGAAATTTCAGTACTGCCCTCGTTGTGTTTTCTGCAGTTGGTACAGAGAGACTCACACACCCAAACTGCAAGAGTCATAGGAAAAATACAGATCTCTTGCACTGCAGCGCATAGCCTGTGTTGAGACAGCAATGCCAGCAGATACAGTTTATCACACAAGACTGTTCTCACACAGCACACCACAATAACCTTGTGCCTTATTTGTGTTTTGCATGAAAAGAGCAAGCAACATTAAATTCAATCAGAAATGAAAGCAGAACCCATTCTAACAAATGGAAAGATAGCAAGAGCCCTGGTTCTCCTCTTGGCAACGATCACAGCTCCTCTTAAGGGTCAAGCAGAGCTGGGAGTGCGCAAGACTGGAAGAGGGCTCTTGGAGAACAGAAGAACCTGCTTTAAGGACATGACACAGAGCTACAATAACCAGGGAGAGAGAGAAGTAGAAAGAGACATACTGGAGAAGCTGACCATTGCGAAATGCTGACACCGGTCTCCTGTGAATTCGATCGGACACCTACCGAAAGAAAGAAAACCAGAAAGAAAGAAACAAGATAGCAAAATGACACCCAGACAGAGCAAACTGAGGCCCCTTTCTGATCCCTTTCACAACTCCTATCTGTCTGCTTTCAGCCTGCGCCCTTACCTGCAGCCCTAAGCCCTAGCCCAAAGCTGACACCAAGAGCCATCCCTGACTAGACCACTCTACATCCACCGCTGTGCCCAGGAGGTTTTAAGTAGTGTGGTGCATTTTTTGTCTTCAAACATACTTTGCTTAGGATCTGGCATGTACAATCGCAAAGGCAGTTTCTCCAAACATCTCTGTCCGAAGAATCCATTTGGACATCTGGAGGGGAAAAGGGGAGAAATCACAGAACATGTCTGGCACCATTCTTGAGGCTAAGGTCAAAAATAAAAAGTGCATTGTGATGAATGGAAAAAATAAATGCTTCACGCGCATATTTACTCTTTAACCAGGCACCTGTAACATTAGCATTGCAGCTTTATTCTAGGCCTGGATCTTCAAGCCACCAGCAAAACCCCTCCTTTCCTCCTCTGCCTGCCTCCTTCCTTCTCACCTGCTAGAAGCACCAGATGGTAGGAAGACTGAGATGGGCTGGATGCTACTTGGAGCCACTATCTAGACAAGACTGGCAAGGAGCACCACAGAGTGGTGAGCAGCTGCTCAGGCGACAGCAAGCATTGCGCAGGGCAAGCATCTTCATGTTACTGCCCCTGGAAGAACTCACAGAGTGTTCCAGGGAGAATGGCTGTGTTGCGGTTAGAGAGAAAGCATGTGCGGAATCTCTGTGTTAACAGAGAGGAAGGGACAGAGAAGAAAGCTGAACCAGGACAGGCCTCATGCGCTGCCTGGCTGCAAGGCTCTTGCAGGCTATCCCAGTCACCATGAGGAGATGGGCCAGGATGTGCCAGCTCATGGGGTGCTGGGAAGTGATGGGAGCTCAGCAGTGGGTCGCCAAACACCTTTTTCCCTGGAGCTGATCTCCCTCCCTTACTTCACATCTTTCAGCATGACTTCTTGGACAGTCCCTCTAAGTTTATCTCTACCTTTCTCCATGTCCCATCTCTACCTGCCTACTCCACCCTTCAGACCAAGCTCTCCTTCCTCTGAGCTTCATAGGGTTCCTTCATAATACCTAGTATTTTAACATGTTTTCCAACTTCCTGGAGCAAGCTGTGCTGTGGGCTTTGCATCTTGATGTTAGACTTTCCGCAACCTCCATTGCGCTGTGCCCATCCCTCACCTAGGCCTCACGTAGGCCTCACGTAGGCCTCAGTTCCCAGCTGGTCAACAAAGAGCCCAAAATGCACTTCAGAAGAGAGGACTGGAGCCCTGAAGCTGAGGCCAATGGCTTAACTCCTTGCCTATCCAGTGTGAGGGACAGCAGACAGCCAGAGCAGCCTCGACACAGAGCCAGGTGACCGGGCCCAGCGTGCACACCTGGCTGGGTGGAGTGAGACAGGCCCAGGTCCCAGTGTGAGTCCCGGCCCTGCAGGTATGACCCAGTCCTGTCTGCCAAAGGGACACCAATGTCTGCTCCCAGTCTATGGCACAGCAAAGAGAGGAGGAAGTGATGTTTTCAAACTCTGTGATGTTCATTATGATCAAAGCTTTGCAGTTCAAAAGCATGTGGGCAGATCGGTTCTGTGCTGTTGCTCGAGGGCTACAGTAGCATTTGTTCTTCTTGCCAGATTTACGTTTAGATGGCATGTTATAGATATGCAACTTCAGTGGCAATAAAAGAAGCCAAGAGAGGGAACTCCTGTTTCTCTCTACTTAATGGAACACAGGCGTGTTTTTCAGCAATTATTTATTTCTCTTGTGAAGAGAAATAGAGTCAGAGAGGTAGAAATGAAGAAAACTTCCATTTTCAATTGTTCTCCCTCATTGCGAACAAACACAAGTAAGAATCATGACATGGAAGGGGATGTGACAAGCTCTCAGTGCCAACGTCATCTGTACAGGCCCTAAGGCACAAAACTCAACTGTCTGCAAGGATACAGACTTCTCTGAGCTGAAGGGTACTCTTCCAAATGGGAGAGGTGAGGGTCAACTGAGGACTGGGAAAGAGCTTGTTGGTTGTACTCGAAGTGCCACGTGGCTGGGCACAAGACAGGCCAGAGCAAAAAGATCTCTCAGCTCTGGCAGTGGTCATGACTGGTGGAACTCACCCCATGCACAGAGGTCTAACCTCTGCCTGGAGACCTGTACTAACACTCTTAGGGGAAAGCCTGAGGCACTTGCTGGTACACTAATACATCACTGTCACAGGCTCCTAAAGGAGGTCATCCTGAGGACAACCTGCTTCTACTCAGAGGTATCCTGAGCTCAAGGTGAATTCTGGATGCTTATACTGGACCTACAGATACACCTCTGAATGCTGCATGATCCAAGGTGTACAAGATATAGCTAATGAAAGGCTACATGATTTCTCCATCCCATATACTGTCCTTTTCCATTTTTTCTCCACAGCTCCAAACCTGTCTGTCTTTCCTCTAAGGAATGAATTTCCCAGTTCTCAAAGGTAAGGTGCCCCACATCCAGGGGACATTCCACTAGCTGTACCTCTCATAGAAGAAAGCTCTGAAAGGGCCTGCATGACCGAAGTGGCTTTTACACTTGATTTCATGATGGTTTTTCTTGCAGTTTTGTATATCTGCATTGAGCAAAGTTGGGGCATCCTCACTGCTCATAACCCATTTTATTTTCTGTGTGACATTGTGTTTGGGTCCTGTATTAACATCTCCACATAAGAGTGTGCTGGGATATTTGCATACTCCAACCTGCTTGAGGGGTGCTTAAGGGCATGGCTCTGCATGAAGCTTCATTGCACTCCCTAGACGTACACGAATTCTTCAGTGTACATGCTGCTTCTGAAACTGGAGATTTGATTCCTTGGTCAGGCAAATATCTTTGAAAAAAATTACCCTTTCTTTTTTAAATGTGATTCTTGGATGTTCATCCTGGAGTCCAGGAAAGGTAAGCATAGTGGTAGTGTCATTTCAAGTCTGGGTGCCAGCTCCAAGGGGTTACCATCAAAAGGCCTGTTAACCTTCCTTGTGATGAAGCAGAGGAAGCTGGTAGTAGAGTGGGAGTAGAGGGAAGATGCCCTGTTGGCAATCAAAGAGGCAGTTTGGTGATGAAGACTCACAAGGACAGCCTTGGTGAAGCATGACTTTAGAGAAGCCTTTAGAAGACTGCACTGGAGTTTGAACAAAGCAGCCAAAACAGATGTTGTCATCCCAGTCCTTTCTTAAGTTTATTCATCATCACTGACACTTGTGAAGTCACTGAGTAGTCTTCAAGGACATCCAGTTTAGCTTAGAATATTCTGGCTGTTTGTCTGTGATCTGAGATTCAGTTCATGTGTGTGCCGAGGGCACCCTGAAGGGAGTTAAGGGTGCTCATGAATGAAGCAGATGTCTTACCCAGCTAAGGAAACGGACATTTTGTCTGAAGGTAGCTAAAACTGCACATTTGCAAGGTATCAGCCATGGCTAGAACTTGAATGTGACTGAAGTTGCATGCCACTAAGGAAAGACCGAAAATCAATTGATCAATTGAAAACCAATTGATCAGTTTGGTGGAAGAAAATAAAACCCAGAAAAATAAATTGGTGAGAAGTGAAAAAGCAGAACAGAAATGTGTCAAACAAGCTTTGATGCCATGACAGCTACCATATAGCCCATCCTTAGATCTCACTGTCAGATCAGTGTGGGAGAGGAAAAGAACTTTCTAGATAGAAGGTAACAGTCATCTCCCTGTCTAGGACAGCTCAGGCTTTTCATCTTTAGTTATTAGTGAATCAGCACAGGGAAAAGTGACAGAAAAGTAGCTCTCATAAACATGAACGCCTTTTGTCACCTCCCAGGCTGTCAAAATGAAGTGTTTTCCAAGCAGTCCCATGCAGAAGCTGTGCATTGTGAGGCTGCTCAGAAGCCACAAATGCAGTTCTGTCTCCTCTGGGTCCTGATTTCCCAGAAGTAAGCTTGCTGGCAGCATCAGTGACCACGATAACTTTGAAAGTATGCATTGCCCATGGTCCCATTTGTCTGATACTCCTAGGCTGGTGAAGGTGAAGATTTGTTATTTATTATCACTTCTCCAGCTGTGACATCTAGGAAAGAAATTTCCAGCATGCACAGCATGTGAGTCTCCCATTCTAAACAAGCAGAGCAAATGGAAGGCACCCTTTCTGCATGCAGAATCTGCTGTCTCCTGTCTTACAGGTCTGTGGGCAGCTCTTCTTCAGCAGCTAAGCATATGATCTGAGTGACACACCTGAAAGTTAAGGCTTCCTAAGACCAAAAGTCATGCAATGGTCTTTTATTATAGCATCCTTCTTCCTACACACCTGACTCTAGCCAAGTGATTTTGGCTGGTTATCCCAGCAGAATGAATGGCAGACTGTTCCTTCAAATAGTATCTTTGGACTCCCTATTCCACTCACCAGCCTCGCAGAGGCCCAGCATGCCCCTCCTTTTCAGAAGGGAAGTGGGTAAAGTTGTGTCTGTAGGAACAGTCTTGCAAAGCTTGTAAGGCTGCAGCAACATTTCAAACACAGCAACTTGCCCCCTTCCTAGCCTGTGTGGAGAATACCCCCAAGACTGCCTTGCTTGACTTCATCCCTCTGTGCCTAACAAGTTAAATGAAAATTAAAAACAAATACAATTATTTTCCACTTGCTACATATGAAACTTTCCTACTTGCAAATGCTATCAACAAAACTGGTCAGGAATTTTTCCATTTAACTTCTGTTGTTGCTGGAAAATGTTCAATAAGTTCAGTCAGTTTTGACCAGTTCTTTGAATTGCTGAGATTTTTTAGTATTTTTCTTCCCACATTTCAAAAAATCCATAAAGGTCTGCTCTTGAGCTCAGGATTAATTTCAGTTAATTTACATGGTACAAATAGGCAATCATCAACCAAATGAAGCATCTCAAAAATTACAAACCAAAATGGTTTAAATAATTCACTGAAAAATTTTGTCACTTTACCTTGAAACAGGGCAGAGCAATAACTATTGTTGATTATTATTTAATTATTAATCAAACAAATAATTAAAATAATATTCCTGCTGGGAACAAAACATTTTCTGCACAGCTGTTGACCTAAATCTTGCAAGTGTTGGTCCATTTCCTTTGCACCCTCAATTATGCCAAATGTGGTAGCCCTCATAATGCAATCCATGCTACAGAAGAATGTAAACAAGCAGGTGCATCAAAATAACAAGATAAGGAGAAGCTGTAGCAGAAGGACACAATGCACTGATAAAAGGAAACGGAGAAATGTCTCAAGCATGTTGCTTATTTTGTGCAAAGGGCTGAAAAAGAAGACAGTTCTGTCATTGTCCCCTGACCAGTCCCAGATATCAGGCTCTTGGAGAGCCACAAAATACTGGAATCCACAAAACCACTAATGGGTAGAAAAGAAAGCAACCAGAATAAATGCAGAGGCCTTATCCAGAGCAGCTAATCAAGGCATGTTTGCTGTATAGTAGAGTCCAAACTTCCAGCCTCCATGAAGATAACAGTGCAGCTCCAACCGAACTGTGGGAGCTCAGTGGGATCAACGCTGTTGTCTTCACTGAGTCTTACTGTTGAAGGATCAGCTTCCACACTCCAAATGTTCTCAAGGGTCTGCTATAGTTACATGTGA
Organism: Pavo muticus; assembly: GCA_016647715.1. Lineage (NCBI taxonomy): Eukaryota > Metazoa > Chordata > Aves > Galliformes > Phasianidae > Pavo > Pavo muticus. Next base: position 77,464 of record JACDJE010000497.1, read on the forward strand.
ATTAAAGGGAATGCATTGAACTGGATGCATAGAAGGACCACTTGAACACAAAAAGGTACCTGATCTCATTACCCAAGATGAACAGTGTGCAAAACATAATGAACTAGTCTTGGCTGGTTCAGGAGACTTGGAATAGTATACGGTGATTTTCACCCCTAGCTCAACACTGTGAGCTCTTCAGTGAACATGTAATTTTGTTAAATGTAGACAGCCCAAACCCAGAAAGTCAGCATCTGGGAATCCTTCAACCTAACTCCTGCAAACACAACCTGTACACCCTGACTGTGGGGGTGGAGGTTGCTCTTAAAGCTCTTTATGTCTTCTAATCCTACACAGTTTACTGTACCAGCCTCTTCAACTGCATTAAACACACCAAAGAATCATGTAGCAGAGGAGGGCTGTGCAGCAGAGTCAACTTTGTTTTTTTTCTTGGCTCAGAAGACCCCAACTGAAGATGATCTGTGCCAAGACCTAAATGGGAAGAAGAGTGTTTCTGCTTAATATATACACTAGCCCAACCCTGTAGGACCTGGCACTCAGCGATAACAGATTAGAGTAGCCTCAAACTGCTCCAAGTTGTGCCAAGAACCCAACAGGCTCCAGAATGGAGGCAGGCCCACAGTCAAAGGCTGCAAACCTTCCCAAGCACTGAGTTCAGTTGGATGCAACATCTCTATTTGTGTCCCAGCCCTTGAAAATTGCTTGCATGCATCCCTTCTGCAGGCACTCCCATTTGCTCTACTCAAACTTGCAGCTTCCCTGCTGTTACGGTGAGAAACCAGTCCGTCCACCTTCTAAGGCCTCTCTGAGCAAAATGATCTGGAGAAAGGTCAAGAAATTTTTCTGACAACAAGAGCCCAGGCTCTTTAATCTTCTAAGGCTATTGAGCCAATTCTGTACGTGTGTGGCTCAGTAGATTTCTGGGTTTATGCCACAAATTTGTAGAATATCCGAGGCAGATCAGACTTCTTCCATCTAACTTCCAGGTGGTCTGTTTGCAGAGCATGCATAAAAGCACAGATTGTATCATATCTGGGTATCCTTTAACACTAGCATGTGTAGAATTTACTTCAAATTAAGGACTGATTTATGCAAGCACACAATCCGAAACAGACACACTGCCTGGCACAGCTCCAATGCATTCTGGGCTTTTCCCTGGTTAAGAAACTGCATTCTCCAAAGTCTAGATGAAGTGTATTGAAAAGGGAGAGAGGAGGTGAGTTTGCAGGCAAAAGATGAGCTGCTGTTTGTTCCTCAGAATTTAAAAGACCAGGAGGAACGTATTTCTGGGAAGCCTGCTAAAAAATAATACTAAGAGGCTAGCTGCCAATTTAGGCAATATCTATAACAAAATAAGTAGAGCCACTTCAGAAGAAATCATTTGAGAATCCAGCTGCTCTTTTTTTGCTCCAGAGTGCCAGGCATAACATCCACAGCAAGGATCTTCAATGAAATCTGCTTGTGATTATAGAATGATGACAGGTAGTGAACAAGAACTCGTTAAAATTCTGTCTTCTGAACGCAGTGAAAAACCAGTAGTATCACACTGAGGCCAGGCGTGCTGGAATCTCCTTAGCACTTGGTGAAGGAAGACTGCAAGCTGGCATACAGTGCCAGAAGACTCCCAAGGCTCTGATGACTCTAACCAGAATAGCACAGTGGGAACAGTGTATGGGTAGATATGTCATTGCTGGCTCAAGAGGCTCATGTGGCACTTGCTTGATCTCTGCACCAAGGCATTTGAAGAGGCTGTATGCAGAAGGACCTAATGATATCCTCCATGCCCACATCTCAGAGCGATGGTGTGGCTGGCTCCCATGCTACAGAGTTGAGAAATGCAGGTCAAAGCCTGCATCTTTTCCTCCTCCTCTCGTTTCCTCTCTGAATCCAAATCACTGCATCTTTCACGCACAGCAGCTGATCTCTTGCCTTGGTGCAACACGGAAGCTGTGAAATATTTCAGCACTTTGCTACTTTGCTAGTTCACAGGCAAGCAAGACTGAAGTCATCTTATCCATCATCAGTCTTCACAAGAATACTCCAAGTTATTGGGAAAGTCATTTTAAGAGAAATGCAATGTTCATATGTTCAAAAGTTCAAACACTTTTGCATTTCTCTGTAACTATACATTTCTGGAGTCCCAGAAACTCTAAATTGTATCACTTCCAAATCCAGGATTTTATCTTCAGTCTGTAATTTGATGACAGAAACACCAAAGGAGAATGAACATCCAGACATTTCCTCAAGGAGCAGGATCAGAAATGACTGCTCTGCATGGAAGGCACTTGGGTCCCCTGGGCTCCTTGTTAACGCAGAAATGTCTTCTCTGGCAGATGAACAGTGACACTGCAGATCTTCAAACACCTTCTTTCGATTAGCATTTGCTGCCCTTCCACATTCACCAATTCAGTTCCCATCTGGTTTTAGCAACTGGTTATCTCAGGACCCATCAGAAACAAATCTTTTTACCATTTGCAAGTAGGAAATTATGGCTTCCAAATTACATGAGATAATTACGTCTGTTTTGCATGGCACATAAAACCTTGATGGAATTTGTCACTGAGCTTCCCCTCTGCTCATCAGCTGTCATAGCAGCCTCTTTTGAAGGTAGACTGTTTCTTCATAGGGCAGGAATTACTTTGCTTAAATCAGTCTTTCTGCTGAAGACACTTCGTAATTACCACGTCTATCCTTCATGAGGGATAACAGAGCCTAAAGATTATATCTGCATACAGCAGAGCCTCAGGTAACTCTTGCTATAATTAGTAATTTATCTGATCTGAAAGTCTTATCTGGATTCAAGTTTTTTCCAAAAGAAATAGCCCTGAGATCTATGCTTTTGGCACCAGCACTTTGCTCAGAGATAAATGTTGAACCATACACTCCTCTATGCTCAAAGGCCTAAGCCCTCCCAAGCATGGGAGCACTGGAATTACTGGGACCTTGTGGGGCTGCACCTACACCAGAATAGTGGCTGTGTCTTCCCTCATGTTTCAGTGGGGGATGCTGTCAGAATGAACTTACAGTGCCACAGAGACATCAAAGGCAGTGACAACTATCCTAAAACACAGGTCTTTAGTGTAGAAGGGCTGCTCTCATCTCACGCACATGGAAAGTGTGGAGGACCACAGCAACTGGTTTCTGTCCTACACAGCTCCCTTTGTGTCAGAAGAGCTAAGCGTGGGAGGACTGGGAGATGCTGTTGATACCATGTCCTTCCCACCATACCTGATCCTGCACTGGAAAGTGAGAACACGGGAGCTCAGCAGAATGCGTTTCCAGGCTTTTCCTACTCCTGCCAAAACAGTGGAGTACCGAGAGTGGAGGGGAGTTGTGCTAAGCATAATCCAGCTCACAGCCCTTCCAGGAGAGGTGATGGCTCTGTTCAGATTCATCCTTCAAGGCCTGAGGAGGCAAGTTGTCTAGCAAGCATCACACCATGCAGTGGCAGTGGGACTAGGTTGAGATCCACAGATGTAAATACCTGTGGCAAAACCTCTCCATTCAGAGGTGTCTGGAAGAAAACCATCAGCTCTGGGCTTCTCCAAGCTGGGCATAATGATGCCTGTTGTGCTCTGATGCTGACTGCAAAACTCCTGGGCTCAGCAGCCAGGCTGGGCACTGCCTCACCTCACTCAGTGGCTGGGCACAAGCCATCAGTCCCAATCCTAGGGCTCCAGCTCAGACTTACTCCACAGGAGCCCAGGGGCAGGCAGAGGTGTGCATTGGCTTGGGTACATCTATCTCCAGCACTGAATCAGAGTGTACTCTCATCCACGTCAGGTTTGGAGGGTGAGCCAAGATGCTGTTGGGCTTTTTAAATGGGATAAGTTTGAACCAGAGGTGAAAAGCTCTCACATCCTGTTCCACATCCCTCAGACTATGCAGCCCCACTTTAATCCCACCAAGAAATTTCATTTTGAGGATAAACAATGCCTCTCCTTGCTATTTTTCTTTTCTTTTATATTTTAGTATTTGAAGGGTAACAATAAAAAACCCCACAGCCCGTCACATAGGTAAGCACACAGTAGTGAAGAGCTGTGTGCTAAACCTGTTTCTGGGCAGATGGAGGGATAAGAGGCAGGTCTCTGCCAGGGACCCCTCAGGTGGCTGTGTCCTTCTGCTCAGAGGACAGGAGGTGTCAGCTGGGGGCAAGGAGCTTTGACACAGCTCAGGGAGAGCTCAGGGACCCAACCTTCCCTGAAGCTGCAGAGGAGAAAGGGAAGAAAGGGAAAGGGAACAGCCAGGACAAATGAATTCATCTAAGAAAAGAAGGAAACAACAGGAACAGCAGTGGCACTCACACAAAGAAGAAAATAGGAACTTTCTTCCCCTTCTCTCACCCTTCTAGATTCCCATTCTGAACCTGCACAGCTCAAACTGCAATTGCCATAATTTCAGAGCTACCTCTCCTGCAGTTGCACAGAGGTCTCCTCTCCCACAGCCAAGTAATTTGCATGTTGACACAAGAACTACACTCACTTACTTGCAAGACAGCTGATTAATCCCTTCGATGTAGTAGCATACACCTCCATTGACACAATAGGACTTGGCTGTTTCGTTGCATTTTCTAGCATGCCCAGACCAGGAGGAGAGAGTTGTGGTTACTGCAGGGGAAAAAAAAAAAACACACACAAACACAAAAAGGATATAATGTTATTTCCTTTGTTGGGCAATTCTGTTTTCTTAGATGATTTTCAATTAGTTCACTTGCCAAAGTAAAAACCCTAGAGCTACAAACCTCAGCCCATGCCTCTAGACCTTGTTCACCTTTCCAGGTGCTGGGGCTGCAACTTGACCTCTCTCTTCCCAGCGGAGGTGGCAAAGTGAGTGAGGAGCTGAGGACTTGCCCTTCTCCAAGTTCCTAGCATGTCAGGACAAGATCATCCTCTTGGTAAGCTGTGTGGAGAAGTGCCCTTTCCCAGCTCTCCTTTGTCCTCCTTTTCCACATGCATGCAATCCTGCACCAGCACTAGGAAGCCCACAACACATTCTCAGAATCACAGAGCCAGGTGGCATGCTGCTGAGGCCTGATTTGCATCACAGTGCTGGACCAAGATCCAGAGATTCTGGAGAGGACACTTCAATGATAGGAGGATGCTTCAACTGCTCCACATCTCCCAGAGGAAATGATTTTTCAGCTCATGAAGCAAATGCCCTCACTGTCCCCACAGCAGGTCCAGTGCAAATAGAAGCAACTCCATCTCTTCCTCCCCTATTTCTAAGCATGAATCTGTAGTGCCTCTGGTTCTGCTTCTAGAGACCAAGCAGAAATCTGGCATGATAAGGCAGCCAGTCCTGGTCTGTGCTAAGGAGGAGAAAGCAAGCATGACTCAAATTTCCCTGGGTACAGATGCTTTTCCAAAAGCATCCATGGCCTTCCTGCCGTGTAATGTACAAATAAAATGGAGGTTGAGGATAGATGATTCCACCAGCACTCCACAGAATTCCCCGCAAACATCCCTGAAATATGAAAACTCCCAAACTTCTGTAGGGAAATTCACTTCTTCCTTCCAATTAATCTTAGTGGGATCTCTTCCAATTCAGTTTAATGGGAACTAGAAACCAAAACCATCATAATGGCTTTGTAATGAGTCTGTATGATTTCTATAGCAGCACATTACTTCCATGACCAGTGGAGAACTGTTTGTTGAGAACTGTTTGTTGATGACTGAGGAACTATAAAGGATAGCACCTAGAGACTCTGCAAGGCCACTCCTTCAGCTGAGTACTTTACACCAATGCTGCGTGATGTTTTAACACCAGAGCGAATTACAATCCTGACCAGCTAGAGATTCGTCTGATTGGGATTATAATGGGATTTTCATCCAACTATAAACTATTTTTTCTTTTAAACAGAATAAAAAAAGAGACTGACACAAATGAGGATTGGGAAGTGCATGTTGTGCATGTCCCAACAAGAGCTGTGTCTGTCAGAAAAAGAGGTGGCTGGTCAATTCTCCCAGGAGCACCTCATTAAAGTCATTATTTCTTAAATCCCGTTTTCTGCAAGTACTGTGTCTTTTCTTCCAGCAAAGCAGAAGGTATTTTAAAACTGAGTCACAAAATCATATTCTCACAATCCAGATGTTCCAAATGCTAAGAAAAAGAGGTAGTCAGCTCAGGTTCTGGTTGAGAAAAGTGTCATGAAATGCAAGCCGCTGTCAGAACAAAAGCTGAGCTCTACTGGTCAAACAAAAGCCCCGACACAAGTCTGACAAATAGGCAATGCTTAAGGAAGGACAGATCAGCATGCAATGACAGTTTTCTTCTGGCCATCTAGGATGGGCAGCTCAGAGAACCTCAAGTCAGCTGCAGTGCCTGTGATGGATCTCTTCCATGAATGTGTCTCGCTGCTGCTTGAACAGATCTAATCTTGTAGCATCCACATTACTGGTGACAAGAACTCCAGTGTTATGTACACAATGTGAAAAGACACATCTCAATTTACTTCTTTGAAACCTGACCCTTTCTAGCTCTTGCATCAGAAGAAAAGAGTGTTCGTTTCCACACATTTCCCCTGTGCTATCTGTGGCTTTGCAGGCAAAGGCAGCATCTTCTAGATTAGATATAAGGCACAATGATTTAGTAGCCTCCTATACACAGGTTACTTTGTTGTAATCCTTTTTGTGCCATCTCTGTTTCTACTTTTCCTGCTGGAGATGACGAGACTAGAACTGCAGGTAAAGCGTGGCCCAGGGATGCACACAGGGTTCATAATAATTCCCAATGTTCATTTTGAAATTAGACCTACTGAATGCAGACCATTATTGATAATAACACTGAAATCTCATTCCTCCATGGGAACAGTGAGGGCAGAGTCTCCAAAGGGGCTTGACTGCTCTGGGATATTGCTGAGGCCAGGACTTCATGTCCATGAGGCCAGAAGCTAAGAAGAGTTAATGAGGAACCTGCCAATCCAGGGAGCAGGAGCGAGAAACAAAATGTCTTGCTCAGAAAATGTAATCACACCCGGTTTGCAGTGCGGCCCCCCCTGGGCTGCACATCACAGAGAAACACCTTGAAGCACGAAGCATGGAGACCAAGGGGGATTTCAGTGGGTTTCCACCACACTAGCAGGATAATTCACAGACTCACAAGTGACTGAGTTCCGTCACTGTACTTTGCGTGTAACTGTATTTCCTCATCAGCCTGAGCCACTGGAAATAGCTTTGCAAATACCTGCTCCTGAGTCATCTGCAACTCAGTAACTGATGTCAGCAAAGTGAGTTCCATGTGCAGTTTCTCTGCAGTCATGCATTCACCTCTGCTCTGAGCATCGCCCAGGTGTGCCTGGTGACCCAGAGAGACTTTCCGCAACTACAGCACCTTCACTGCCACACCAGACCAGGCAGATATTACTCCTCGCTGACTGGTGTGGCAGAATGAGGTCTTCATTCAGCTTCCAGCACAACCCCATCTACTGAAAAGGATGTGGAAAGTTATAAAGTTACTGAGATAAATGGAGATCTGAGTAGGTCAGGGAGCGGTTTGGAGCAAGAAATGGCATGTTAGCTGCAACTTGGGTGAAAAGGAACTACGTGAAGGCAGTGGAAGAAAAGGAAGGGATTTGTGCAGTGACGTCAGTCATGTATCAGCTGCCTCCTCCAAGCACTTCAACAAATGAAGAGCAAGAAATATGAGAAATACTACAGAAAAGAAGTGGTATGATGAGACCAGTGGGAATAAGTATGGCAAGCCCTGTGAGCCTCTGTGAGCACACAGGCCGACTGGTCATAAAGCTCTTGTGAGGTAGAGCAAATCCTGGAGCAGCTCACCCAGCAAGTCTCCAGCCAGGCTCAGTGCTGGGGCTGAGAGCAAAGGAGAGGGATAAGGAGGTGAGGATGGGGAAGGGGGCTGCCTCTGACTGATAGGATTGTGAATGACCTGAAGCACAACCAGGTTTTATTGTTGCTATTACTCACTAGAATACACACATGAGAGATTCAGAGCACTGTAGCCTTTCAGAGCATCTATCTTCCATTGCACACACAGTCTATTCAGGGCTAACAGCATTAACAGGGCAGCAGCAAGGAGAGCCATGGACACTGACATTGCCAGATGGACCTTCATGTAATAAAGCAGTTATCAGGCAAAATCAACATGGCTGCAAGAAGAGAAAGTGCAACTGAACTGTTCTCTCCCCTCCCCTCCCCTCCCTTTCCCTTCCCTTTCCTTCCCTTCCCTTCACTTCTCCTCTTCCTTTCTCAGTGTTTGTGGGAGTGATTTTGTCACACCTATCAATGGTTGTCCTCCAGCTCCACTTCTCCCTCTCAGTTGGATGAGCCCATGATGCAGCTTCTCTGAAAGAGTCCTCAGTGGAGTTCAAGTGGGCAAGTACCAATTTCCTAACACTTCAATAGACTCTACACTGTTTCTCACTTTGTTCAGAGATGTGGTGGATTTCAGTGTAGTTGCTCTTTGTACTGTTTTGCATGGATAGTAATCTACACAGGGCTTTAGGCATCAAGATTTCTTGCTTTAGTTTGAATGAGCCAAATAGTCAAAAAGAAAATAGCTGCAAGACATCACTTAAAGCAAACTTGTTCCCAGACACGAATGACTAAAAGCAGGCAGGCAGATTAAATTGTGATTATTTAATGCATTAAGAATCAGTGGGATATGTTTCCAGGATAGTCTGAGATATTGGCGTATCTTAGTTTGTGTCCTGAGTTTCCAAAAGATCAGAGCTGCTTTGATAGCAGGACTTACTGCCAGTAACCTGACTATGATTTACTGCAGTCTTCTGCGTAATAAACAAGTTTTAACGTATTCAGTGACCACAGCATTGAGAGTGACATCTTATTATAAGCTGTTGCAAAATTAATATCAGTGAACAAAAAATCCTTTCCATTACATATGCAGGGGTTACATCAACCTTCTAGTGTATTTTACTGATGTTGCAAAGCGTAAAGCTAAAATTTTCATTTTTTTTTAAACAATTATTTATCTTTCCCTGTTTTATCCTTTCCCCACATGCCCATGTTATAATTTCTCACTCTCCATAACAGCTATTCACTGCTTTGTACCAGGGCTGGCAGCTTGAATCTGCACAAAACACATATGAAGAATAAAGAGGTCCATGCATTGTGAAGCAAGGAAATGTTCAGGCTCAAACTCAGTAGTATTCATGGTGCTAGGATCAACCTTCACTTTAAATTTTACTTGCAAAAAGCAGATGCAAAAATTATTGTTAGTGTAAGGCTTGCCTGTAGTGGAGTGGCATGATCATCCACATTAATGTGGCCACTCAAGGCATTGCTTCCTCCTTCAGAGGATGACTTTAGTAAAGCTGTCAAAAAGAGAAGGTACAATTCTGCTGTTTTAAGGATGATAGGCAGAAGTCAAATTACAATGATCAGACTGATCCCATAATGGGTCCAGAGCTTTGCCCTACATTAAAATTTCCAAATTCTCCACTCCAGACTTTCCAAAGACAGAAGATAAGCAGTTACAACTGCAAATCACGAGGTAGGAACTTAGCAGGCACAAAAAGAGGCCAAGACATCTTGGTGAAACCCTGCTTGCTGCCTCTGGATGTGTTTCCACCATTCCCCTTGCTTTCACAGGGAGGTATAACTCAGCCCCATGTAATGTCACTCCTTCATCTCACCTCCTTTCCCAGAGCTGAATAGTGCCATGGATTGGCAAGGAGGAACACCCTGAGGTGGCTGCTAAAGGGAACACAGCTTGGCTGATAGTCAAAAGGAAGCAAATTCCATACGAATTGAGGTGCTCCAGCACCTCAATGTCCTTTCTGTATTGAGGCACCCATAATGATATGCACCAGGGAAAAAGGTAAGGGTAGCTGCAGAGCACATCTCTCATGGCAAGTTCACTGATGCTGAATAGAAAAAAAAATAGGTGTATTGCCTGAGCAACAAAAAAACTCATTCCTGTGAAAGACATCTCCCTGCAAAGAGCTGCTCTGATTACTGAAATCAAGGACATTCCAAAATGATTCTTGAGTGTATAGCCTGCCTATAACTGACAGTGAAGTGGCTGTGCCTTAACAGGATGGGATGACAGGCTAAAAGATGAGTTCTTAATGAAATCAAGCTCAAAAGCAAAAGTAGAGAAAGCTTTAAGAGCTGATAATTTAACGGGAAAACTTATGCTGTAAGTGTATATGGAACTGCTATGGTGCACAGCCACGTAAGTAAGCTGGTATCCAAAAAAACATGAGCAACAGTCTCATAAGCACACAGAGGTGAAGGCACAACAGCAGGACATGGCACTATAAGGGAAGCAAATGTATTTACACAGCAGGTTAGCAGCAGAGGTGGATTGCACTGTGTAAAGTAAAAAAGCATGTCCAGCAAGAGGGAAGATGTACACGAAAAACTACATATAAATCTATTCTGCTCAAGTTCACTGCATCTAGCCTCGCAGAAAATCTCAGGGCATACACTGTGGAAACAGTGACATACATGGTTTGGGTCTACTGGCTTTCTACCATAGGACAAAATAAGGTAAAGACAGTGTGATAAGGCATTTGGAATTCCAAATCTTAACAAGTTCCTAAAGAAATTTCTGTAACATTCAAAATCTGGACACAAACAGACTTCATCAGTGTTAAAGGAAAAATCTAAACATTAACACTGTGTGAACGAGACTGGGAAATTAAACACTACTCGTGTGCAAAAATACTATGTTAAAATGTAGGTACAGTCATTAATAGGAAGATGTCAGAATCTAGGCCTTTTCTATATAAATGTGTATTTTGTGCCAGTACTAGAAAGAAAAATAGTTTAAAAAAGTGTCCTCATTCATTTGAAATGCTACCAACACTTTGCAAACTCATACCTACAAGTACTGCTAATGATAACTAGAATAAAAGAGGCACTTCCACTTACCATAAAATTGTGTATTTTTGAAAATAAAAGAGGTCATCATTGGAACAGGTTAGATGACAAAGAACAATAATGTGCAATTTGACCCTGTATACATAGAGAGAGAGAGAGAGAGATGTAGCCTTTGGAACTATGCAGTAGAAGGATACTGCTGCCTATCCCGCCTAGGAGATCAGCCGTAAGTTCTTGCACGAGACACATTCCTTGCACAAACAATTCCAGTCAGGTACTAGAACATCATGAAAGACAAGTACAGCCTCAGGCTTTCTCCCAGGGAACTCATCAAGATAGCATGCCAAGGAATTGGTAAAACCAAACACTGTCGGTGAGCTGCTTCCCAAATCATGGACAGATTCAGTGAATTATTTGAATTACATTTGACTGTATTTGAATTACATAAGAGAAAAAAGAAGTAAAAAAAAAAAGTTCACCCACTGCTTCCTACAAACACAGAGTAATCTCTAATTTACTTATTTGTTTCTGGACTTTCTGGAATTTCAGATATCCCAAGTGATACATTATCCACAAAGGGACATTATTCCTGTATGATCTGTTGCATTTTTTTCTTGATTTTCTGTTAGTATTTAACACAACATTTAAGAATTATTTTTACTTATCTGTTGCTTGAATAACACCCATGTATAAAGCATCTTAAAGCCCCAATTTACTGTGCTAGTTGTTCATTATATGGAGGTAATCTAGTTGTTTTATAGACCAGTTGCTGTTCTCTTTGTAAGGGAACCTTTACCAGGGAAAAGCGGTGGCTCTCTGATGAGTCAATAGGATGACATGTCACACTAGGCATGGCAAACAGCAATGTTAGTATGCAGCTTGAAAAATTAACACCTGCGACAAAATCAGAAAGTCAGCTCACACTGAATACCACCTAGAATGCTCTGAGTATGAACTTCCAGAGAAGTTTTGAAGCAGTAACCAGGACTAAACAAATTCTTTACATTAGATCATGCTATATATACTTGTTATAAGAGCTAGCAGGTGTGTCCACAGGCTATTATTTGATGTTTCTGAGTATAGTATTTTGGACTTCAGTTATGGTTTTCAAGTTTCTTCTCATTTACCTGCACACAGGTGGGCCCCAGTGAGGTGTATGCATTGTCAGGACATGGAAGAGAAGCACTAAGTGCAGAGCTTTGCCAGCTGTGACACAGGCAGCATTCCCACAGCTTCACAAGCATTGCCGTGTGGCAGCCCCAAGCCTCATGAGCCTTATGCCTCTGTTCAGAAGTGTTGGTTTTAATCAGCATGGGTCAGCAGGAAAGCAAAAGCTACAGTTCTTATTGGTGTCCCACTAATAAGTGTGAACAGGAAGAAAATACCATTGATGCTGGCAGTTTTAGGCAGAAGACCAGGAGCTGACTAGGCCCTTCAGTCTGACCTGTGAGTATGTCCACATGGGCAAACATCACTGAGAAAGAGGACACGTTTGTTCAGATGAAATTACCCAAGAAGCCAGCCCCGTGTAGTACCTGAGGGAGGCCATTCAGAGCTTGCTCAGGTATTTTGTACAAAATCACAGTGTAGTACACAGACACCTCCCGTATTCTGGGTTAGGGCTGAATTTTGCTCTGATCATACCTGTTCTGCATAACTTCCGTGAATGAAAACACAGGTTTGTCAACAAACACCTGTTATTTCATTTAATCCAGTCTCTAGAGATAACAGCTTCCAGCCCTTAAGGCTAGCCGAAGAACTTGCTTTCTTTGTCAAAAATCTTGAGTTATTTTTATGGATACACTTAGCTTTCTGGTGTCAAATTTTACTCACATTGTCCAGAACATACTACATACCACAGTGTGTAGATCTCTGGCCTGCTGGAAACACAGAGCTAGTTGTCCCACTAGGCTGCCTCTGTGGGCCACTCACCAGTACATTGTGAGGCTCAAGGCCATGCTGCCAGCCTGAAGGGACCTAACATCTTGAGTGAGAACTTCCTGCACAGCTTTGCATCATCTCATACCATTGTTTCTTTGCTCCATGGAAATTTTCCATTTCCCATATCTCTAACTCTCTGAAAATGAGTTTGGAACAAACCAACTCCTGTGCATTTCAGCTGAGCTGTTCAGTTGAATGAATTTAGTGGCTCCATGGCAAGAGACAAAGCTCCAGCCTTAAGGAGGCTTCCTCCTCCACATAGGAACATTTTACAATACAGCGCTTTCTGCATCAGCTCCATAGCATTAAGCAGAGTTAACAAAGCATACTTCAGTGGACTTCCTCAGCTGTGCCATGGGAGCAGGGATAGTTCCAGCAGAAATAGCAGAAAACCAGATACAAAGAACGTATACCTACCTGCCCATGCCGTACCTCATACCTAGCTTTTCAAACTCCTATAAACTGGCTTGGTTTAGACCGTGCCAAATACTATCTGAGAAACTCTTCTGAAAGTGTTTCTGCTACTATTAAGCTACTCATTAAACCACAAGGAAACCTCTTTCAACACCTGTTTTAGATTATATTTATCAGATTCAAAAAGGGTGCTCAAAATCGCCAGTTTTTGAATAGAAAACTGGAAGTGTCCAGCTGAGATTTAAATTTTCATGCACTCGTGGGCAGGGGGCAGACTAGGATCAGAGGAGCAGCAATTTTGTGGGAGGCATCACAAGTTGAGATAAGGTCCCTGATCCCAGGACCTGAACTCTGAAACAGGAGGAGACAGCTGTGGGCTTTAGAAAAGGATCACAGCATGCAGTTGCTGGCAGGACTTCACAGGGCATAAGGAGTGAAAAGGGGAATAGAACCCGTTGGGGCAGAGGCATTTTCAGCACAGACAATGGGAATTGCTAATGAAGGACAACAGAACTAAAAGGAATGATTAAGAACTCCAGTTCTTTTATTGGTGAGTTTGACACAGCAATACATACATACATACATTCGAAGCTTGATACCCAGTACCTCTTGTATACAAACCATGGCAGTACAGCAGCAAATTCACAGTGTCAAAGAAAAAGCAGTATGAAGGCTCCAGGCTTTCAAGTGCAGTAGGTTTGCTGGGAAGAATAGTGGGGATGGAGGACAGTGCAGGACACCCAGAATCTGCCTCCACCAGCTCAAAATAACTAGTTAATTTCCCCAGGTGCTTGCTACAGAAACAGGCTTCTCCAGGGTGATTCACTGAATGGCTACACTGCTGCTTTACAGCGCTCCCACAAGCTTCTTTTCTATTCCTTAGAGGAATATAGCTAACTACAGAGCAGCCCCAGGGAGACTTAGTGGTTAATTTAGATGCTTCTGGGGAGCATGAAATCTCCCTTCCCTTTGCTGTCCCTCCCTGACTACTCACTGTCAGTTAGCAAGTGATATTCACCCCAGACTCACAGATGAGGAGTTTGACAGTAAACAGGAAATAGTGTGTGCTGTCATACATAGCAGATACACATACACAGCAGATTTTAATTTCATTTTGATCCAGGATGGACTTCTTGTGTTTTGCCATGAATCCAGTCGGGATAAAATCCTTCCCACTCACTCAGCATCAGGTCCACCCAAGCAAAGTCCATTACGTTCATAAATAAGTCCCTGAGAATTCTCAGTAAGGGATCTGTTTGGGTGGACAAGCACGTGATCTGCCTGCACAGATCTGCTAGTGACACACATAGATTTCAAACACTTGAAGTGCTTTTCACTTATTTTAACAGATATAACAGATTTAAACATATTTTGTATGGAGAATTCATTCACATATCAAGACCTAGCTGCTCCTAAAATCTGAATTATTTGGAAAAAAAAAATGCAGTCTTTCCTTCCTTCTCTGATTCAAACTCTAACTGAACTGTATCTAACTTCAGAATAAACAGGAGTGACTTAATGGAAAACCTTTTCCCATCGGTATTGTGTGGTCATCGTTACATACACATTCATAACATATAAAGTCCTTATTCAAATTGCCAAAGTGATAACATAGTAAAGAGATGATGGTTCTGCATGTGAGAGAACAACTGTGCAGACTGAAGTTTGCTACTGTATTAATACAGCATAGGCAAATGGTGTAATTAGAAAATAAAAGGCAAACAGAGAAATCATTAATAGTTTTGTACACCATTCAGGTTTCTTCTCAAATAAAATGATTCTTTAGGGAAGTGATAGTATCTTCATATGTGAACCTGGGACTACTGTAAAATGCTAAACGTCCATCCCCACAGGTGTGATACTTGGTAATTGCATGGCTATATTTGCAAATTGCTCCATTTTCTACAGTTCTATTCTAATTTTATCACTATTTCTAATGAATTTTACTGTTTCCAGGAGAACACTAGTTAGCTTTTTCTTAATATCAGGGCACATATTATTTTTAGGTGAGAATCATTCACATGCTGAATCAGAATACAGAACACAAATGAAGAACAATAACATGATGCTTCCAATGAAAAAAAAAAAAAAAAAAAAAAAAAAAGAAAAAAAGGAAAGTAATCAGGTGATGTATTAATGTTTTGTTCTAATCTCTGCTGGAAAAACATTTGTGTGTTGGCACAGGACACCAGAGAAATAGAATGAACTCAATATGGCATCTGTCAGAAACAAGATATTTCTATTCTGGTTTGCTACCATTATAGATTCTGTTTGAAGGTAGATGATTCCCAGCATGAAACACAAAACAGAACAGGCACAACTTCTAATTAGAGCAAACACACAAACCAATTCAGAGTACCCAGAAGAAAATGGTTGGGACTGAGGTGGTACAACTTTTGCAGATCAAGCAGAGGTCAAAAACTCATTTAGAGCTTTGTTCTGGATAATCCTATATGTCTCATTTTCAGATGTATCTAAACAGAGGAGAAAGAATACTCAAGAAGGAAAATCATGTTACATATTTGCAATCCTCCATGATCTGACCTCAGGGACATTACCAACTGAACTGCTTGGAAGCAACCACGAGAAACCTTGTTGCTGCTAGGCTCCTGTCTACCTGAAACGACCGAAATGCATCAGAGCAGGGTAACAGGTTGCTTTGTTCCAGCAAACACCAGAAGGCATGGGGCATAGCCCAGGCTCTCCAGTCCACACAGAGAGCCTAGGAATCACGTTCAGTCAAAGAGAATGTAATAAAGCAGAAACAGCAATTGCCTGATGGCAACACTGAGCTCTAGACCTACTGCTTTCCTGTCTGCCATGTTCCTCTTGGAAGAGCAACCTCAAGAACAGATACTCTCTGGCTGTTCACACTGCTGTTGAATCATCCCAGCAAGGTCAAGACACTGCAAAATTCGCCATTTCTCAGCAGCCAGCTCCTCCTTGGATACCTGTCCCAGCAGTTTTCTGGCGAAGAGGTTCTGATCCTGCATGAAAAGGCCCACAGCAGACCTTGGGGCTTGAGGGAAGTTCTCCAGGCAACCACTGGTGAAACAGAAATTGATTTTCTTTTCACGTCTCATCCCCGGTCCTCTTTCTTCAATCCAAGTCAGAGGCCTAGTATGGAGAAACAGTGGAACAAAAGAGTATTTATGAAGAAATTGAATCAACAGTTCTACTTTAAACATGTTTTGCAGTACTTACAGAAAATGCCCTAATAAATGCACCTATTTTAAATTTCAGTCACTGCATGTTCATTTAAGATGTTCTGATCAACAAGCCTTGCGGCTGGTTACAGAGCTGAACACCATGCTATAGTCTTAACTCTGCCACTGCTACATGCCACTGCTTTCAGCACACCACCTAAACTCTCTCCAGCTTTGTTTTCTATGTGCACAATGAAGCCAGACATGTTTAGCCATCTTGAGAGGAATAGAGATGTTTAATCTATTCATTCAATTGTGGATTTGGATGAAAAGTGCAGTTAAACATCCAAATACTTTGTGAGTGATTTAATCACAGCTAAACTTGCAAGGCCCTCAATATTCAGTCATTCCTCCAGCAAGAATAAACTATCAGTAAAACACATAATCATGACCCACACGCAAGCACCTTAAGGGAAGTTCTCCAGTTGTCCGGGACAAGCTTTTGTCCAGAGAACTGCACCCTTTAGGATAATCTGGACAGACAGCAAGGTACCTCACGCAGGCACTAGCTTTTTCAAACTTTTCAAATACAATGATAGCACTCAGTCAATCCTAGATATTATGCCAGAATATGTCAATTAGGCCTGCTTCAGCTATGTAGACTCTCAGACAGTTCTGTCTTATGTCACGATAGCCACAGACTCCTAGGCAAGCAGAGGTGTGCTGGCTATTGACTGTGTTAGCTCACAGGCCCTCACACTTTCCTCCCCAACTTCCAGCTCAATGACAGAGAAGGCATGGAAGTGCTGTGTTGCTAGAGAAGTTTATCAGATTCCTTGGCCCTACACGGGCTTGCAGAAGGTTTGAGGAATGGTTTGCAACATGAGCTACTTACAATCCTCTTTTCCAGCTCTTTTGTAAATCATACTATTACCTTTCTGCAGCTCATTCATCAGTACTCACTACTGTCTGTGTTTAGAAGGTGCACACTATTATTCTCACATGATTTTTGTTGGCCCTTCCACAGTTCTTTATGGCCTACTTCAGTCTGCCACTCACAAATTATGAGGGCATGGAAGAATAAATTCTGTCCTCAAGTACTGCCCATTAAATCTTTAATATCACTAGATCAGGAAGTCCTTGTCAGTCTACCCTGAACATATTCTGCAAAGCACTCAGCTTAATGGTTCTGCACCTCTCATCTTTTATACTTGAGGAGGCAATTTCTATATTCATATCATTGTAGCAATTACTTTTTGCTCACCAATGTTGCCACACACACACACCCTAGAAATTAAGCATGCCAGAAAAAACTAATCAAACAAATTTAAACTACCATAGGGAAAGAAAAAAAAGGATCCAAACCAGTCTGCAAAAAATGCATAAAGAAAAATCCCTACAGGACTAATAAATACAAATGTCTTGTGTTTCAGGAAGTCCTAAGGCTGCAGGCCACAAGGGTGCCTGAGGTCTGCATCACTCTGTGGTTTTTATGTTCTCCTTCTCATTCTCCTTCCCTGAGACATCTCCTGCTGACAACAGCCAGAGGCAGGCAGCTGAGGTGGCTGGTTTTGCTCTGACACATCAGAGCTGCTTTTTTTCTTATGACAGCAAATATCCATGGAGGGTTTAGATCACTGTTGTGTGAAGCTGCTTTATCTCAAGTAGGCTGGTGTGAAGAAACCTTTGGGCAGATACAGGCAAAGACCTCTACCACATAACAGTGGGGAGTACATAGGATAATCCAAAACAGGCAATATTAGTATGGGGTCACATCCCTGGGGTGATCTAGAGCAGATGCACATCAATGACCAGATTCAAACTTATGCTGTCTTCCGCTCTAGCTTGAGCCACTGAACCGGAAGCACAATCACGTAAGTCAGGCAAAATTAAAAAGGAAAAAAGAAAAAAGAAAAAAGAAAAAAAAAAGAAAAAAGATTGAAATGGCTGATTTAGATCTGTAAGCAGGAGATGCTGGTTTTACTAGTAGATTAATCCTCTTTTGTGATTGGGTTTTCAGTTATTTTCCGAAAGAGAGAGATGTTCCACTTGATTATTTAAAACGTTACTTTTTAATTAACAACTTCTACATTAAAATTTGTCCTTTTTTATCGCTATAAAGACACTTATGCTGCAACTCCGCATACTATTTAAGCAATTATGTTGCATAAGAACCAGGTTTGCATTTCATATTAGAAATTTATTTGTTTATAGAGCTGATGTTTTTTATTAGGTAATTTATCCACTTCCATTTAAGATCTGCATCAAAGCACTATCTGGTAATGCATGTAACTAGTTATTTAGTAGCATTAGTAGTTTTATTTGAAAATAACAAACCCATTTTTGGCAGCTAAAGAAAGCCATAAGTGATTTGGTTGGACAGTTAAGAAAGAAAAGGAGAGTTAAATTAAACACCGAGAAAGCACCTTTACACTGGCTTCAAAAGGAAGCACTATCTACTATGAAAAAAACCCACACTGATGCTATAGTCATTTTGTCTTTCCAGATTTTAGACTATCAGAGCTCTCACAGCTACATTTTATTCAGATTAGAAGATATTTCATCTTTTCCGACTCTCTGTTGCCTCAAATGACAAGTAACCATGGTGCTTGAACTGCGCTAGCTGAAAAACCAAAATGAAGAAAATAATCTTTGTACCTGCAGAAGAAATAACCTGGTTTCATGCTTGAAAGCATTCTGGGTCTACTCAATATTTCATGCAACAATTGATACAAAGCATGTTTTACATGTTTGTTTTTTTTTGGATATTCAGGCTGAAGTTATTTTTTTAGGCTTCATAAGCTTCATTCTCAATACAAACAATTTCAAACAGTTATTGCCAGAATGTGTGTTCAGAAAATGTCTTCTGTTTCTTTTAAACATCCTCTTTCATGTGTTGAAAATACCAGTAATCTTTATTTACTAAGCAATCAACAAGGGCAGCCTAACCTCAGATGAGAACTAGACCTTATTTCTAGCTAACATCAGAACAGATGTTGCACAGATCATTATCTTTCCAGCTTGCACTAAAAGTCCGTTTTTGACATTTACTGAATCCAGGCTCTGTAATACTAAGACAGGAACTGCAGTCCCAAACCAGGTGTATTGTCAGTTGAGGTTTGTCTTTTCCTGGATTGCTCAACATTTTATCACAGAAAGGCTGTCAGCTCAACTGCCTTGGAAACACAAAAGAGGCAGAGGTCATCTCTTAGATAGCTGAGCTTGGGATGTTAAGGCACATCTCCAAAATCCACCCGAGACAGATTAGCAGCCAGTGCAGGCTCAGCAGCAAGGACACTCCATAGCCTTTGCACAAATCCCTGCTCAAACAAGCAGAACACAGGCTGCTGTGCTCTGCACCTGCTGCATTTTCTAAGGCAGAAAGTGGGCTGAATTAACCTGATTTCTCAAGGATAGTGCATTTATGTCTTTCAAAGAAGGGTGTGCTAGCTTTCAGGAAAGTTGCAGAACTTTCCCATCCCTTAGCAAGATAGAACTTCAGCATGTGAGAGCTGTAAGAACATCACCATTGCTAATGGGTCATAACTTCACTTGGAGAGTGGGCCAAATTCCCTACTGCTGTATGTTCACTGACGTCAATGAGGGAAAGTCAGCAGGAAACACGGTGCAGAGACTGACAGGCATACTGGAACACTATGTAACTTTCCAGCCAGCGTTAAGTTATCCCGAAGCATAAAATGACTGTCACGGGGGTCATGAAAACATTCATGGCAACAAAATACTTACTGACTGACCCACATGCAGAGTTAGCCGTGAGCTAAGAAAAGCAGCTATCTGTCAGCTGTGTTGCAAGAAAAATAATCCAGAAACAGCTCTGTACCTAGTAAATATCATACATGGCAGCTAAGGACTACTTAGAGACAGGCCAGCCAGGGAAATGCTTAAACTATCCACTAGTTCCACCTGCTGGAATTAGTTCAAAATCTCACTCTACACTGAGCTTTACAGATACTCTCATTACTTTCAAACTGCTAAGAGGGTAAACACGGATGGTGTATGGAGTTCTGTCCTCTAATAACTACAGAAATTATTTTTTTATTTAGAGAGGAAGAAAGATCACTAAGACAAGATGCTTATCCCATCGTAAACCAAAACGGGCTTTGTAGGAGTTCAGTGAGTGCTTCAACAAAACCTGCAGTGAAACTAATGGTCCAAGTGAGCCTTGATATTTCTCTGCCCAGATATCTAGTTCTACAGGTCATTTTTTTTTAACAAAAAACTTACTCAAAATTCTTCTAGCAGTCAGCATTCATATTTGTTTTGTTGTTGTTGTCTGTTTGATGGTATTTGTTGTGCTTTTAAGGTTTTGGTTCCACATACGTGTAACAACAGAAAAAATAATTCATTATAAAGAAAGGTAGGTCAGGATATTTTCCTATGTGGTCATCTTTTCCCTGGTTCTCCCTAGTCTTCTGATTTGCCTATAAGGGCAGAACACACTTTATAGAAAAACCAGGAAAATGCGAGTGAAAAGAAAGGAACAAACTGTTCTATTGCCATTCCTACCTGCTAGGAAACATACAGAGATTGGTAACGTCTCTATATCTTTTAAAGTCAGACAATTCTTATGTTGAAGCTCTAGCATGCTTCAGCCTTTTTCAACTTCAACTTACTTGAAAATGAGATTACTTCCATGCAGATGGTCCACAGTAATCAAAATGAAAAGTTTCCAGCAAAATTCAACACTACACTATGCACTGAGTTCGGCACTTAATTCGCAGAATGGCATACTCATAAAATATTTTAAAATATATTTTATAACAAGGTCACTAAAAACATGCTAGTCTATAGCAAGGTTATTGTTAATATATAATAAAACGGAGATCTAACTCAGTATTATAAATTGTAGTATCAGAAGAGTTTTCTGCAAGGAAGTCATTATTTTGTCCAGCCACTTCTGTATAAGTAATCCTGGCTGCTGGATTCTCACTCTCACAGTCTGACAGACTGGTGAAACATAAATGAAAAAAAAAAAACCCAACACAAAACAAGATATGGAAAACAGACCGATGACCTATATCAACATCAGTACTCCAAGTTAGACAGTAATCAAGAGCTGACCTCTCTGTAGCATCAAAATACAGTGCTTAAAATGTGTCATTTTCTCTTAACCTTCAGCTAGTGGCACGTAACTACAGCATTACAGCTACAAGCTACATATTATGGCTACTCCACTGGGTTTTCAAATAGTCATATATTTCCAACCTTTAAACAAGGGTTAGTGTTCAACATACATCTAGAATGTCTGGTGTTAAATAAAAAATATCCTGCCTCTGAAAACCTTTTCTGGATGCAAGAAAAAGGCTTTCCAATCTAAGGCACAGGAAATGCATAAATGCATTATGGACTCATTCCCACATTCAGACATCAGGAAACTTTTAAAACATTCTTGTGCTCTTCCACAGACATTACTTGGTTGTGGCTCTTCTTTACCATGGTTGCTACAGGAAATACTCTCAGGTCTCTCTTGCTTGTAATGCTCTAAAACCAGTATTAACATATTCTATTTCCACAAGAGAAAGGATGTAGGCCTCCTACAGATGATACCAAAACAGGCTGGTTCATCTGCTGCCATAACCATTACTCACTTCTTGTTTGCAGTATGAAAATGAACGGTCATTCTAGAATAATTCTTATCCTTCTGCTCTTCTCTGGTGGCAGAGGTAACAGTGAGGTCTCCAAAGAGGTCAATCAGCCAAGTCAGTCGGGCAATTCCACTGAAAGCGGGGAATCCTGCTTTTGTTTCATCGAGGACGCTGCCTGGTGCAATAGCAACAGAAAGACTTGAGAAATGGAAAATAATAATGCGTGCTGCACAGGAAAGGCTGAAGAAGCTGCAGTATTGCAGGCTAAGAGACCAGGGTGTAGAAAGGCCATCAGTGGATGACTTGAGTAGCAAGTCAACAAACATGATCAACCCTGAAATGGATTTATTGGAGTGCTATGACAGAGAACAATGCACCAAGTACATATGCAATAAGCCTTAAAGATGTGCTGAGGACAGAAAGGTAAATGTGGATTCACAAGTGAATATACAACAGAGAGGAAGAAATGCACAAAAATCTCTCCCATCACTTCCAGGGCCAAACACTAGTGTGGAGGGCTAAAAGTCTCCATTGGAAATGTGGACATGTCCTCAGAGCTCATATTGGTATTGGAATGAGGGAGCTAGCTGATACCACCAAAGCACAGGAGAGATGAAGAAATGGTCCACCCCCTTGAAAGGTACAGGCTTGCTTTCTTCACAAGTGGTAGTAGAAAGAGAGTAGAAAATAGGTCACAGGTGACAACTATTAAGGCAGAAGTGTTTTCCAGACCCTTCTGTAATTTTAAGGAAATATCAAGAGGTGATATTTGAGTGTCTAGTCAATTTATAGGCAGGCAGTCATATAAAAGTCTGGTCTGGAAGGGCTGGATCCCTGTGGTGCAAGCCAACAGATCGGGTTGAACTTCAATTTCCACACAATTACTGACCTGTGAAATGTAACGTTCCCTTCACTAGCTCTTTCCCAGCCACCTCTTTTTTCAGCTGCTTGTATTCTTCAGTCAGAAGTTCAATATGCTCCACATGGAGGACTTTACCTGTCATTAATAGATAAATGAACAAATCAGGACAGATTAAATAAGAACTTTCTGTATGAAACACATCTAAGTGGTAAAGGCTTCACCAGCCACCAGTGGGAGCTCACTTAAAAATGCTCTCATGTATGACTTGCAAAATTATGTTAGGAGGAAAAGAAAATGCAGGCCCTATGTTGAGGCATCTGTTTGGGGTTGTGATTTTCAGGAGATAATGAATGCAGTTACTACAGTAACAGTAACCACTATGTTAAACAGAAACTTTGCAATGAAACCCAATACCCAATTAAAGCTGAAAAATCAGACTTACCCTTACCCTTAGCTTTGACATCTGTGTATTTATTTCCCCATTGGCACACATCTTAAATACTAGATTGGCATCTCTCAGACAGGCTGTAATTAATAGCAGACCAGAGTGTCCTGCCTTTGGGTTTGATGCCTTTAGTGCTATTCAATAGGTAATGCTGCTTGCAGCACTGAGAACAAATTCTATTACCTTTTAGCTCAGCCATCTCCCAGAGCTCATGGGCTGCCTTAGCAGACAAAGCCATGGGGTACTCAACAAGGACATGTTTCCCAGCTTCTAAAAACATTCTGAAAGGGATACAAGATCAGTCTTTAAAAAGTATACCGTCATAATCATTTCTCACCACTGTGCTAGCTGATTCTCATTGACATGAGCCAGCACTGTGCACTTGCAGCTCAGAAGGCCAACTATATCCTGGGCTGCATTAAAAGAGGAGTGGCCAGCAGGGAGAGGGAGGTGATTGTCCCCCTCTACTCAGCTCTTGTGAGGCCCCATCTGGAGTTCTGCCTTGGGCCCCTCAGCAGAAGAAAGATACAGAATTCTTGGAACAGGTCCAGAGGAGGGCCACTAAGATGATCAGAGGGCTGGAGCACCTCTCCTATGAAGAAAAGTTGAGGGAACTGGGATTGTTTAGCTTGGAGAAGAGAAGGCTCTGGGCAAACCTCATTGTGGCCTTCCAGCACTTGAAGGGAACATATAAACAGAAGGGAGAACGATTGTTTACATGGGTTGATAGTGACAGGACAAGGGGGAATGGTTTTAAACTAAGACAGGGGAGATTTAGGTTAGATATTAGGAGGAAGTTTTTCACTCAGAGGGTGCTGATGCACTGGAACTGGTCACCCAGAGAGGTTGTGGATGCCCCGTCGCTGGAGGCATTCAAGGCAAGGCTGGATGTGGCTCTGGGCAGCCCCGGTTTAGTGGCTGGCAACCCTGCCCACAGCAGGGGGGTTGAAACTAGATGATCTTTGAGGTCCTTTTCAACTCAGGCCATTCTATGATTCTACGAACCCATTACAGGGCTTATGTGGTACTTTAGGGAAGTCACAGTCATTACTTCAGGTTTCTGTCTCTCCTCAGGTGTCCACATGCTCTCCTGCAACAGCTTTACACAGACCCTTTATGCTCCTAAATTAACATGGAAGGTGGAGGCAAGGGAAAACAACAGAAAAGGCAATACAAAATACCTGATGATTTCTTCATGGCTTCTGTTCTCTGTGCTGATAAAAGCTGCATGAATCTCTTTGCTTCTTAGAGCATCTTCCAGGCTAATCTGCTCGGCCTCATTAATATTGCCAAAACTTCTCCTGTGTATTTTGCATAAATACAACCAGATCATAATCATTTCAGCCCTTTCTTCCCAATTGCACATTCTGCAGCAGCACTTAGAAACTGTTGCTATGGACCACTGAGATAAACAAAGGCAGAGCAAAGGAAGCTTGTGATCCAGGAAAGGCAAAGCACTTACAGACAGAAGTGGAACACAAAAAAGAACAAAACAGATGGGTCAGTGTGCAAGTGGTGGTATCAGTACAGACACCACCCACCTGTTGAAACATATTTTTAGAAGCATCATAACAAAAGAGCAGTTTTAAGAGAGTAATTTGAGGGAGGACAGTGTTCCTGTGGAAGAACTACTCCCCAGCGTTGGCCACATGGACAAAAAGCACCTGAGTTGGCAGGACCATGTGCAATGTAACAGACAAAACAAACGCTTGGCTGTGATGGCTTGTGACCTGCAACACATGCACCATGCTAGCACTAAGGCAAAGGCTCTCTAGGTCAACACACTGAGCACGTCTCCATCTGAAAACAAAACATGCACCCACAGCAAAAGCCCTTTGCATTAGTAAAGAACACAGCATACAGCTTGGTTGTGTTATGGTTGATGGCAGAGGGGATGAGGATAGGCCACAATCAGGACTTGAAAAGAAAGACAGGCAATGCTTGTGTGTGATCAGAATGCAAAGAGAAAGGCAGTACGTATATACAAGCAAGCTGCCTGTGAACTGTGCATTTCAACAGAATTGTTTCTCAACAGAAGTAGTGGAAATCCTATCTTTAGTGTTGTTCCGGACCAGCTGTAGCCCTAGCAAAGGCATCAGAGAACAAAGACTGCATTTGGCAGGGAGATAAATTGGATGACCTAATGGGTCCTTTCAGTCTCAAACAACCTGACTACATGACTTAAATATAGCTGGAAAAAATACATTCACAGTCTGAGACCCACACATGTACCCTGTAACTATTTAAAACCTTTATGCTTTATTGTTATGGAGCAGACAGTCTAGCAGGAATACTAAGAAGGAAGTACACGCATAACAGTCCCACTAAATTTCTGTTGCGCCAATCTAGCAAGAAAAATTAATATTGTTCTCTGAAAGGCAGCCTTACTGTAAAGTACTAAATTATAGGAGTTTCTTTAAAGTTACAGTATCTGATTTAAAAAAAATAAAAAGAACTTGATGAAATTGCAGTGTGAGGAGCTTTACAATAAATATTTTCATAAAACTTTATCTTCAATACACTTTTAAAATTTGTAAACCTTACGTTTTTTAAACATTTCTGTAAGTTTCATACAGACATTAGCTCAATTAGTATAAATATTGTACGTCTGTACATACTGAACCCACAGAAGATTTAACACAGACAGAACTACATTTATCACACAAATTCTGTGGTGAGAAGGTCTCTTTTTATTTTAAAGAGAGTCATTTCTGCAAGGTATCTCGTCAAGGTAGCCTAATTGTTCTCTCTTGTAAAGCTTTCTGTGCTCATTTCCTTGCTGACACTCAGAATGACAGACAATTTGCATAATTTTTCCCTTTGCAGACAGCATTGAGAAAAATATAAAACTTCTGATATTTGCTCCCTCTCCCAACCAAATTATAGTCCTCCACATGAAAGGGCATGTACACCAGAAGAAAGAAACATTACAATACACACATTACACATTAAGAAGAAATGTCTAACCTGGATACAAATCCAAGGAGCTTCAGATGCTCTGAAGGGCTAGAAGGCATTGGATTCATCAAATCTCGAATCCGTGCTAAGCCAGCAATTCCAACTCCAACCACCACAGTCCCAAACATTTTGTTAATGTGACTAGAGGAAAAAAGAAAAACACAACATTTTTTTCATTTAAGAGGGAGAGAAGCAGCTGTGAGGGGGAGTTGGGAGGATGGATTATTATTTAACTCTGCTTTCATAAGGCCAAACCTTATTCAGATGTCAGCAAGTAGCTTACAGAGATGTCATGCTATAGGCTACTGAGCTCACTTAGATCCTTTTGAAATGTGTTCAGGTGGTTCATCATATCACAGAACTTGTCTTAAGACCTGTATTTAATAGCTAGCATATCACAGCCCCATCACAGATTCCTTCCTTTCCATGAATGGATGGCAGACTTTAAAAGTGAGACATTTTTCCATTTATATAGTAGCCTCCTTTCTGGAAAGAAGCCAAAAGGTTCTGCAAATCCAGCAGTTTTATATAAAGCTGGCTGACTTCCTGAGCGTATGCAATACAGCCTGTCCTGGGCTGCCATATGGCCATTAACTTCACAGCAGCACAGCCAAAATACTCTTAGACAGAAAGCAAAGAACATCTACCTTGTCTTCCTTGATGTAACTGCTAGCATGTCCTACACTGCCAAGATGCAACCAAACATCTGATAACTTGGTCAAGACACTTGCTTGACATTTCCATGCATGAAGAAGGCTCTCTGATCTCTTTAATGCCAAGCAGGCATGTCTTAAAGATTTATATCTCCCAAGTGCATATCCCTACCACAACAGCATCATAGGGAGGATGAGCAGGGCAGTACTTTCACTGGCCAGTCCACTGGTGATGGACTATTTGTATTATGATTTGCGATCAATCTGTTGAAGCTGAAGTCAGTTAGCGTAACCTTTCAAACCTCAGATGAGAACTGTTCATCTGCTACAAGGACAAGTAATGCTTTGTAAAGTAATTTTAAAATTTATGGGAAAAAATAGCTTTAAAATAATCCAAGTCAGCCTCTCTGCTTTTTTTGTTTGTTCAGGGATTTTTTTTGTTAATTTCATCCAACTACAGCTTCCCTTCAGACCCTGCTTCTTCTTTTCCGGTGTCCCTCCCTCAACTGCTAATCCCTGTGTAGCCCTCTGCCATTTTACTACTCATCTCTGAAAAACACATGGCTTCAGCTCCTCTACACCCTCCCATCAGAAAGCTCTAGGCAGCAGTAATATCCACCTTTAGCATGGCCACCTTTGAAGCTCTTCCTTGGACTTACTCTTGTATTCACTTCTTTACACCACGGAACACAAAACTGGTCAAAGCTCTGTAGCTGTAGCCATGTCCTTCCTAATGCAGTCCAGGACACTGCTGACCTTTGCAAGAAGAGGACAATGTGGACTGAGGTTCAGTTTGTCCACCAGGTACTTCTTGGTGTTCCAGCCAAGAACTGGTGCACAGGGTTATTCCATCCTAGGAGCAGCTCTAGAAACTTACTGAAAGCTCTAGAAATTTACTGAAATTCATGATGCTCCTGTGCCATTTCTTTAGCATGCCCAGACCCCTGTAACAAGCAGCTCTTTTTACTGGTATACTGATCACTCTCCAGAGTTTGATTTTACTTATAGAATGGCTGAAGCTGCACTCAATCTCATCATCCAGGTGGTCAGTAATAATATTAAACACTATTGGCCACGATATCAAACCTTGAGGGATGTCACTAATTGACCGTGCAAATTTGATGGCTATTGCTCAAACTTTATGTCACAGATCACAAATATTTGAGCCAGTTTTCCACACACCATACAGCTCACTTACTCAGTCCACACCTCACCAATTTGGTCATAAGAATACTACAGAAGATCACACCAAAGGCCTTGCTGGAGTCAAAACTATTCACCATTTTCTTCTTGTCAACAGCAGCAGTCATCTCATAATGGAAGCTGACTGGATTGGTCAGGCACTATTTGCCTTCAGTAAATCTAATGGTGGCTGTTCACAAACATCTCGTACCTTACATGCTTGCATGTCTTCCAGGAGGATTTGCTCCATTGCCTTCCCAGTGACCAGGGTGAGGGTGACAAGCCTGCAGTTCCCATGATACTCACTCTTTCCTACCTTGAAGACAAGGGAAATGCTTGCCTTTTTGCCTCACAGTAACATCAGATGTCAGGGGCTGGTGTACATTCAATGAGCAAAAGAGCTACATCACTGTTCATCTGTGCTGTGGGCAATGATATATTACCACAGACTGTTAGTCAGTTCCGAAACCTGGGAGGCCTGAGAACAGACTGGTGAGAGCCAAGGCATAAAAGGCGCTAAACACTTTCAATTTTCCCTTGCCTCTGGCCCAATGGAACAGCAGGCCCACGTTTGGTCTTGTTGACACAGAAGCCCTTCCTGTTGCTAGTTTAAGTGCCAGCTGAGCTTTGCCTTCCCTGTAATCCTGGTGCTGTTTCTGTGTCTCTCCTAGGCAGTCCTGCCTGATATCTGCCTCCACATATTTTCTTTGTGTACTTGAGGTCAGTCAGATGGTTCCTGCTGATCCACACCAGCTGAATCATAAGAACAGCTTTCCCATATTGTGAGAACAGCCTTTTCCCATAACTTGAGTGGATACAAACTGAAGGACAAGATGCCTGCGTACCCATAAGCTCAAGAATGGAACGCAAAGTCCAGGGAAACTCACTGCCAAACAATGATAAGAAAGAGGAATAGATAACCTGTTGTTGAAGATAGGACAGTGAAACAGATGACTCAGCTCAACACAACACCAGTATGAGCTGGTTTGGGCTACCTCCCCTTAAAAGGTTGGAAGTTCAGCGAGGTAAACTACTAGCCTTCATCCAATGACTACCAGAGACCCCCACCACATTTTTAGGATGCACGCTCAAGAGGGTGGGACAATATGTTGATTTCTTGGAATGCCGGCCCATTTTCTTGGAATGTAATGAATATGTATACATTACATCTTTAAATATGTACCCATTGCTTTTCTCGGTGTGCGAGTTAGGAGATATCCCCCTTGCACTCAGTGCCGTAATAAACATACCTGCTTTATAACCTTATGTGGGTTATAGAGTGTGATTCCACACGTCACATCATTCCATCACATTCAGCTTTGCTTGCAGTACACTGGAGTACTTGTGCTCTCTGCCCTCCAAGGCAGCCTCCCATGAGATCTTGTCAAGCAGATCCATAAAAAAATCCAAATACCACTCTTCTGAAGTCTATGGTTGTCATTCTTTAAATTCTGATTCACAAAGGACTCCAGTATAGACCAGGACCAAGTCAGTGGAGGCTTAGAAGTGGTCCTGCTGGAGAACAGTAAATCAAGGCCTTATTTTAAGTTCCGATATTTTCCAGGTTATGGGAGTTTTAAACTGTTACTATTTGCCTACTGCCCTTAGTGGGACTAAGGGTTGCATGGCAGACAAATTCCCCTGACTCCTACAGCCACCCTGTTTCCAAGAACTGCTGTATTTGTTGGTGAGATGCTAACATCGGTTTCATCTAAGTAAAGAAGATGAGGGAGCTATCTTCTTTCCACTGCCGTGAATAAAGAACATTTCACCAAATGTCAGTGTTTTTGCATCTCCTTTGAAGAGCTCTCCTGCTTTCATCTGAAGAACAACTTCTGACCTCCCAAAAAGTCAAATTTAAGACAGACAAGATGATTTCAACCAAAGAACAAAAGCTGTTACTATGCAACCTGTTGCCACAGCAACTAGCTGCGAGGCACAGGTAGCAGGCTCCCAAGGTTTTCCACGTTAATACAGTATTCACACAGAAAGAGACAGCTACTACATGCATACTGCAGAGCTTTGCTTATATGCATAGCCAAGAGAAAAATCACGGTGTCTGCATCCCTGCTGCTGTTTTTTATTACTCTCACTTCGCTCACACAATATATCTGGAAACTGCATAGCAAGAAAGGTAAATTGGACGTTTTGTTTTCACCTAGCAAAGCAGAATAAGGAATATCCACCTAAAAGTCCAGATGAATATATGAAAATTTATTCATTATTTCAAACCTTTATGCTAGTATAACAACTACAGTTATCTTTCAATTACAAAGCTGATGAAAGAAGAAGCCCAAACCATAAACTGCTGTGCCTGCCTTTCATGCTTTCTTCTTAAAACGTGTGGTCTCAGTTAAAGCTTTGACAAAAAGCTTTGACAATGCTGCTGAACCTTGGCTCCTGTAGTACTGGGGGGGAAAAAAAAAAAAAAAAAAAGTAAAACAGTACATTAGCCAGCAGCCAAGGGTCCAGCATCCAGGAGACCTGCATGACACAAAAGATAACGTAAGAATAGCATCTAGCTGGAGAGGCTCATTTATGCCCATATATATGGGGTTATGTATCATAACCCCATTATCCTCCTGCTCTCTGTTGAACTTGCTGTGCTTGTACTGCTTGTTTCCTCCATTGGATGGCTGTAAACAGCTCTGCAGCAAAACGTATTCTCTATGCGTTCTTAGGAAATTCAGTAGTAAAACAGGAATATTCGGCAACAGAACTGGCAATGGAGCATGTCCGAAAGGATTGGTCACGCAGCAAATGCATTCCTCCCTGGTGCAATCACAGCAGGACTTCAGCCTTTACATCTCAAAAAACTTTCTAGCGCTCAGACAAGTAACCTTTACCTCCATTTCGTGCAACATCACCAAGGCCATGCAAAACCAATGCACAGGCATGATAAAAGACAGACCTTAATTACTGCCCTACTCATGAAATATTTTTCATGCCATATCTACACACTACAGGATGGTAACGGGTACCTTCTCTCATCACATACCAAGTGTTTCAGAAAAGCTTCACACATTCTTCCTGCAATTTTCAAAGTCTAATTCCCACAAGTACAAATGAGTGACTCACATTAGAAATCAAAATATTTTGCAATCAATTTCACCTGCAGCAGCACTATCACCAATAACACTGATGTGAGAAGCCTTCCTGGAGCAATTCCAATCCAGTCTTTCTAAGCGTGCTACTTCAAATGACTACCGCTCCTCTGCTACACATACCAAGAGAAGCAGAAACCTTGCATACCAGTACTTAATCTAAATATGCTGCCATGAAGGTTAGCAAAACGTTGCGTATTTGATAGCTGAACCATTTGATTCCCACAGTTATTGAATGGTAATTGTCAGTTTCTCCAGTGTCCCCTTCTGTAGAAGTCATATCCTTGCTTACATTAAATCTGTCTCTCCAGAGCTAGAGTCCTCACATGTTGTCACTTACTCCTACCACTTAAAAACACAGAATGCAATCACCAGCTGTAGATAGAGATATTATACATAATCATACATACAGTGGCCTGGTGATTGTATTCTGCTACTGCTAAGAGAAACAGAGAGAGGAGGAATTCCTACATTCAGATGGCCAGCAACTGGGGAGACCAGGCTGCAGGGGCAGTTACCAGACTGATTGAGCATCCGAGCCCAGCCGCTAGAGGGATCCACTAGTAGACCACATCCTGCTCAACCAGAGAAATGAGCAGGATGAGGCTGCTGATGCTATGTTCATACAAATGCCCTGAGTGCCTGTGATCTACATAGCCAGCCACATACATGTCCATATATGGTATATGTTTGTGCTCTGTGTGAATGTGCTGACTGGGAATACATTTTCATCCATACTACTGGTTGGATCGGAGAGCATGGAGCTGCAGCAACCTCACCCCTCCCAGACTTTCAGATCCAGCCCAACATATTCTCCTAATATAACCCAGATTGGTTTGAGGAAGTTCTCTGGAGTTTATTTTGCAGCAGACTTGTGGATTAGACGTCACAGGTAATGTTTTCTTGATTGTAGTAGTAAAGCCTAGAGAAGGGGTTGTGGCACCTTTCTCAGCAAAGATTTTTAGGGGAACACCAGACCGCAGGAGTCACTGTAAAAATGACAAGTTGAAACACTGAGGATCCTTCCAGAGCTACATCTCTTATTTCAAACACCCAGAGTCCTGAAGATGCTGTAGTACTTGAGATGCTGGTTACATTTTACTGCTGGCACCACCACATTTTACTCTCATACTGTCTTATAGCAAGACACATCTGCCTGAAGCAGAAAAAGCAGAAGTTGAACAGTATGGCTTTTGTTGGTATAGTTTAGAAAAGAGAAGAACAGCACAAATATACATATGGGGAGGAAACTACATAAACACTTCAGTCTTTGTATGTACTGAAGCATAGCTGCAGCACGTACAGCGTATATACAAATATATATATACAAATTAGAAGTAAATCCGGCATGGGTCACTTTCATCAGTCCTAACTAAAAGCAGAACTTGAAAAAAAAGGGAAAAACAGAATGGAGATGATGAAAATAATTTTTTAAACACTAACATGCTAGAGCAGCAGTTTGTGGTTTTGCTCTGCCTCTGCTGCAACCTTGAGATAAAACCCTTCTGCAAGAAAGAGATTATCAAGAAGGCAACGCCCAGCACTCTATCACTGTTACTTCTCTTCTAGAACATGAATTGAACAGAAAATGAGAGCCAAAGATAAGTAATCTCAAAAACCTGTCAGGCCCATTTACCATCCATCCACATGTTTCAGAAGAAAGCAACAGCATCTAGTAGTTTCAGAGCTGTCCTTGAGCTGTTTATAACAGTCTTACCAACCCACCCCAAGCATTTCTCCTTTGCTAGCATCCCTTTTTTTGGCTAGCACATCTCAGTCCACAACTTCCTGGCAGGCACACAGAGCCTGGTAGGTGAGTTACAACTTCCGAGGCACCAACTCTCACAGAGGTTTACCATCAGACAACAGCTTCTCACCCTGACTGGCCCTACTACACCTTGGAATAGCCAGAGCAGGCTTCTCTTCCTGGCTTTTAAATGCAAATTGAACAACGCATCTGCATGCTTTTACAGTTACAGGCAGGTCTACTTGTCCAGGCTTTCTGATTAAATTCTGCTTTTCCAGCTGGCTTCCAAAGCTGAAGTTGATATAATTAGATTGAGATCTAGCCAGCCATTCACTGTGTTACAGGTGCCCAACAAACACCTTCACTAAAAAGTGAAAGTTAACAATAAATGACAGCTTATAACCAATATACTGTCTCCAGCATTAATAACTGAGCAGAGTGGAAAATTTTATTAAAATATACTTGTTGCAAACTAACTGCCAACTCCAGAGTCCATGGCTGCCCTGACT
This sequence comes from Pavo muticus, assembly GCA_016647715.1. Taxonomy (NCBI): domain Eukaryota; kingdom Metazoa; phylum Chordata; class Aves; order Galliformes; family Phasianidae; genus Pavo; species Pavo muticus. The sequence goes on from JACDJE010000497.1 coordinate 110,836, forward strand.
CACATCCCAGAAGGGCTGCACTCCACATCCTGCAACTCCATACTGGCAGTTAAAATTTTTCATAAAATTCATAAAACTGTGAGAGGTACTGTGAGAAGCTGAAGATCTGTTTTTAATACATCACATCTTCCACCCTGTGGAAGACTGAATCAGAAGTGCTGTGAAATGCCTGTGTGAGAAAGAATGATCATCTTGTCCTGTTGCTCTTCTCCATCTCTAGTGAGCCTTTGTGGTTCAGATTTGGTCAAAAGAGTCAGAAGAGAATAAAACAAAGCAAGTAACACTTTTGAGGCAGAGTCCCAGAGACAGACATACAAAGAAACCAAGTCCTTCTTGGTCTGGCTTGTTTTGTTTGAAAATCTGTGGATTTCAAACAAAAATCTGTGTGAAAACCTGGAATACTGTATTATTTCAGTGAGGGGGTAGGGGGAATAATGGTGATCTGTGGGGTCAGTTTCAGTAGTGGTCCTTGCCTATTGTACGTGCTTTGCAAGAGACAACTGATTTCTATAGGTGACAGCAGATGACCAAACTCCTTTTGAATATACCTGCACTGCTAGCACTGAAACTGGCCAGGAAAGAACGGAGCTCATCTTCAGGCACCCCACAAAAAAGCTAAGGGGAAGAAATGATGGAAAAGAAATCCAGTTTTGATTTCATAAAAAATATACCATTCAAAA